>VXBP01005427.1:894758-1042742 GCA_013400115.1 Rhinopomastus cyanomelas | reverse complement strand
TTCCAATCCATAGTGATTCTATGATTCTATGAACCACCCCTTAGAGTATCATTGGCCCATTTACACACAGTAGCACAGAGCACGGCACAGGTATCTCTTGAGCCACAGAGGACAGCAGGTACCAGAGAAGACGCTGAGTTTGTGTCTGCTTCAGCAGCAGTAGCTGGCCAGTGCTAGGAAGGGTCCCTGATAGAGCTGTTCATTACATGTGAGCCCTGGTAGTGTGCAGGGCAGGATGTGAGTAGTCAGAAAGACAAAAGATCTGTACGGTGAAGACTGGGGATTCTAGTTGGATTTTGCCTTGTAAGGGTGTCTGATACCTTGGCACATTGAGCCAGAGATGTTTCTTGCCTTTGGTCTGAAGGTGCTGCAGAGAGGCCTTGTTACAGAAGTGAGTCACTGCTGCAGACAGTAGTTGACATCTGAGCTGGGGGGAAAGAAACAAGTGGGTTCTGTTACCCTCCCACTTTAAAGCTGTCTAAAGCCAGGCAGCCTGTGCTTTCTGAGCTGCTTCTGTTGCTGCCCTGGTGGGTACCCTCTTCTCCCTGCAACCCCAGAAGCAGCCTCCAAGCTGTGGTTTGCCAGCGCATTGCCCTGCTCACTCTCTAAAGTACCTTTGGTGTGACTGTCTGCAGGATACCTGGTGACATCGATGAAGTGAATGCATTGAAGTTGCAGGTGGATCAGTGGAGAATCCCCAGCAGTCTCAGTGACCCAAACATCCCAGGTATGGCAGCGTGGCAGGTGCATGTGCTGCAGCATCAGCCGTGGTGCGGTGCAGGGGGAGATGTGTTGGAGCAGCCCAGGAAATGTGCTGCTGCTTGGGAACATGCACACAGACTGTGTTCACCACATGGGGATTCATTCTGTGCCTTTCCAGTTTCTGCCCTTGGAGGAAGCCAAGGTGGTGGGGAACTGCTGGCTCTGGCACAGTGAGGCAGTGTAAGCTGGGCAGGGTGTAGGGGCTGGGAGTCACTCGGGAGCAGTGCTCTAGCTACAAGGGTTTGCCCTCTCTCCTGGGCAGTCCCAGAGATGCTGCCTGGAGGAGCAGGTAGATAAGAGCCAGTTTCCCTCTAACAGGCCAGTTTGGCTGCCTGAGAATTTCAGAGCTAGGACCAGGAACAGGGTCAAATGGCACAAGTGCATAATCTGTTCTTTGCCTTCTTGTTTCCCGAGGCCTTGAGTCTCCAAAGGTGGTGGGGAGGTAGCCAAAGCTGTTCTCATGCCCAGTGCTTTCTACCCAGCATCTCTCCTCAAGCTCTGGTATCGGGAGCTGGAAGAGCCTGTGATCCCCCAGCAGTTCTACAAAGAGTGTATCAGCAACTACGAGAACCCGGATGCTGCCGTGGCTGTGGTGCAGCTTCTGCCGGAGCTCAACAGACTGGTGCTGTGTTACCTCATACATTTCCTGCAGGTAGGCAGCCCGTGCAGCACCGTCCGTGCTGCTGGCCAGAGCCTGGAGCACACGGGTGCAAGTGGTGGAACAGCTGTGGTGGGCCATGGGTGGGATTTTAGGGCCTCTCACTTGTATTTAAGGTGAGATTGGTGAAGTGGGTTGGCTTGGCCTTGTGCTTAGTTGGAGTAAGAAACCAGATTGCTGGTCTGGTAGAGGATGGAGCCAGTCATAAAGGCTGAGATCTGCAAGATGTTTGCTGTGTACTGAGACTCTCATCTGTCAGCTGTGTGAGACCATAGCAGTCTTCCAGTCAATGGTGGCCACTGGGGCACTTTCTTTCAAGGAGGCGGCATCCTGGCTCTTCTTAGGCCACATGTTTGGCTTCTCTTGCTCTTTCCTACTGCTCCAGCTGCATGTCTTGTTATTGTCTGCAGATCTTTGCTCAGCCGTCTAATGTGGGCAGGACAAAGATGGATGTGAACAACCTGGCCATGGTGATGGCCCCCAACTGCCTGCGCTGCCAGTCTGATGACCCTCGTGTCATCTTTGAGAACACACGCAAGGAAATGTCCTTCCTTCGCATGCTGATCGTGCACCTGGATACGAGCTTCATCACCGGGCTGGTGTGAGCTGCTGGCCTGGGGTCCGAGATGCTGCTCTGGGGAGTCGCCAGGTGCCCAGAGTCTTCTGTCCTACCCTTAGGTTTCTTCTGTTGTCCTTGCTGTTGTTATGCCCTGGGGTGGCCCCCGAGTGCTCGCAGCACAGAACCTCGAGGACAAGGTCGAGATACTCCTGGAAGGCTCAGGCTGTTCAGCACCTGGAGGTTCTGGGACACCTCAGGCCAGAATCAGTGGTTCCTGGCCTTCCAGTGAGTGTCAGGAGGGCAGCATTCCTCAGAGCCACAGGACTGGAAAGGGCTGTGACATCCGTGAGGAACCGCTGCTTGGGGCAGTGAGAATCTCCCATCTTCCTTCTGGAGGCAGAGCTGGGGTCAGATGTGAAGACATCGCTCCTGTGTTGTGGTCCTCGGGAGAGATGCTGCATCACTGGGTATAATCTCATTCTGTGGAGCCAGCCTGATTCTCCTCTGCAGTGTTGGTGGGAGGTGTGAGGCTTGTTCTGATGCCTCATGATGCTGTGGGTAGAGGGGTATGAAGGTGCAGGGGGTTCACCGAGACAGGGTTCCATGGACTGCCCTGGTAAGTGGAAGCACATTGTAGCCCAGGATGAGGAAGTGCTTTAGCCTTTGCTGCTGGTTACTGGATCACAAACATCCCATGGCTGGAGCCATAGCAGGATGGATCTGCACAGCAGTGCCTGAGACTGGCCCTGTGCTGAGCTAAATAAGCACTCCTGCACCATGGGGCTGGACACGAGGTGGGAGGGCATGCACCCCACAGGAAATGCCAGTGATCTCTGGCATCCCCCTAGCAATCGGTGTGGCCTGGGTGGAGTAACCCCAGTGTGAGCTGACACCAGCTTTCTAAAGCATCTTAGTCCATGCTCAGAGAAAACCTCCATGGCTTTGGCAACCCCACCCTGGTACCACGACCTTCCCAGGCTGCTCTGAATGCTAGTTCTGCCCTCCACCCTGGTTCAGCCCTGCTCCAAAGAAGGCTGGGAGGGCTTCCCATGGTAAGAACTGCTGCTGTGCTCAGGTGTGTGAGCAGGGCAGCAATGCTGCTGTGTGTCTGTGAAGTGCTGACACTGCCTGGAGTCAGCTGTGGTGCCTGTGCCTATCCCACTAGATTCCCATGGGAGCTGCAGAGAGAAAAGGAAGGGAAGGAGCAGGTCTGAGCTGCTGAGGTGTGGGGGGCCAGCACAGGGGTGGTGTCAGGTGGGCAGTTCTGCACTCACTGCTGCTGTTAGACCCCTTCTGTGTGCCAGCAGGAGAGGCACGACAAGGGCAGCGTCTTTCAGAGGCAGTGCATTGATTCCCAGCCTCTGCAGACCATTGCATGTTTCTGAGCTAGCAGCAGTTCCTAATTAAATGGCATCCTGGTGTTGCTCTTATTTCTTGGGAGTGCTTTCCCTGCTGGAGGCAGGTCTGCTGCAGAGAGCTGCATGTGTGGGTTACTCCTGCAATACTAAGTCTGCCCAGTTGTACCCAAGGTTGCATCTCTGCATCCCCTTCCTGGGATCAGCCTCCTCTCCTCGACACTGCAGGGTGGATCTGAACCCTGCCCCAGGGGAGGTTGAAGACTGATGTCTGGATCTGACCAGAAGTTTAGGAGTAAGGTGCTGCAGGCCTCCTCAAGCACTGAGTAACGTGGACTTTCCCGGAAATGCAGAGGCAGGGGCTTGCTAGCTGTGGAAATGTGAGTTGCTGACAGCTCAGGGTGTGCTGCCTGCCCCTTCTGTGTGCTGGAGCCGCAAATGCCAGTGTCAGGGTGTGCATGCAGCCAGCCACCGCACAGGTGATGGATGCTGGGTGCAGTGTCTTACCCTCAGCTGTAGCAGTCAGTTGAGCTGTAGGCATTTCCCAGGAGTGCTTCTTGCCAGGGCTGTTACACTAGGGTGATCGGTGACACTGGATGTGATTTTTCTTTGCCAACAGGTTTGTAAATACAAATCAAAATCAGTGCAGCAGCCTCTTCTGTTCTAATAATAAATAAAATTCCATTGCTGCCTCTTGTCTTCTCATGAGTTCTGGAAGCACCATCATGCCTGCCTGGAACTGTGGAGTTCAGTGCTTGGGAGTGATATTTAGGAATCACCATGGCGAAAGCACCTGGAAACCAAGCAACAGCCTGGCTCTGCTCTGGAGTTAATTCCTCAGGCACACTCAGCGGAACTCGGAGAAGAAGGGATGAAAACAGGTGAAGGATAGTGCTTCTGCAGCAGGGCCAGCAGGTGTCCCAGTGCTGTTGCTGCTGTGGGCGCTTCACATCCTGGGAGTCTGCAAACCGAGAGGTGACATCTGCTCTCCCAGGCACCGACGGCAGCTGCAGGGTGACGCCCCACCCCAGGTCGTGAAGAGGTTGGGCAGCTGTTGAGGGATCATGAAGCGGGGTTTGGACCTCTGTAGGTTCAGCTTGAGGTGGAGGTGGGTGGGACTCAGCTGTAGTAACTGCCTGGTGTTTTACAGGAAGTGGTAAACACACAGCCACCCATCCTTTTCCCTTGCTACCCCACGTGGTGGAGAAGCTTCCAGCAGTCTCTCCTCCCCTTGCAAATATGAGGGGTCTCCTTCCTCCTGGCTCACCGGAGACACTGCATTTCTCCCTCACACCTGGGGTGCAAAGAGGCTGTGCACTGTCCCAAGAATCCAGGGTGGTGTGAGGCCAGTTGTAGCCTAACTGTCCTGTAAGTTTTTAGACTAACCCTTAGTTGAGCTTTGCACTGTGGAGAGACAGACCAGAGGAACAGGCTCACCTGTACTGGAGCCCCGCAGCACCGGAGGATGGATCCCGTCCGGGGACGGTTTGGTGTGAGCGCAGCAGAGCACTGGTGTGTTTGGCAGAACCAGCTGGTGGAGATGGCGCCGAGCTCCACAGGGCCCCAGCACTCCTGTGGACTGTCTGTGCGACAACCACCAGCTGATTATGCGGAGTAACCTGATGGAGCTGCTGAGTGTAGCTGCTTTTAGAACACCCGTTGTGCCATTGCGTATCAACTGCACAGATGGTGGAGAGAACTAGATGTTGGTGTGTGCAGTTTGGCATGAAGAGGGGACAGAGAAAAGCCCATGTATTCAGAGCGAGTTGGACCACGTGTGGACCCTGCTGGTGTGAAGTGTGTCCGGGTAGCCATGCAGAAGACGTTTGGGACACAATGAGACGCTCATCAGCTCAACTTTTCCTGTCGGAGCAGGGGCACCACCTGAAGAATCTGTTAAGCCCACAAAGGTTTGACTCTGTATCACACAGGGGCTCCTCCTGCCCTGGCCACCACCCAGTGCCCTCTGTCTCATGTCAGAGCAATCCCACTCTGTCTGAAGTGCTCAGGGATTGCTGGTGCAGGAAAGGGAGTTTGTCTGAGGACTGTGTGACTGCAGCTGTTGGGGCTGGGTGCTGGCAGGATTCAGAGTCCAAATCCATGAAGGTATTCAGACTGGTTACAAGCTACTGCTTCTCCCACAAGAGAGCCCATGGCTTGTGTCGGCTTGTCTCCATGTGCAGCCCCATTTCCTCCGTCCCACCTGTGCTGGTCTGGTGAATGGAACCGAACAAGGACAGGTCTGGTGCTTAATTCAGATCATGGGGCAGCAGAGGACACTGTTTGTGTGCTAACCTGCACTGCTTATCTCACCCCAGTCCATCCTCCCTTGCCCTCAGAGCTGCCTCCTTGCTGTGGCACTTACATCTGGTCATTGTCATTGGACCTGCGCTGCTGCCGGCCAAGCTCTTTTCTCCTGTCATCTGCTCCCCTGACACTAAGGGGTTGTGACGGTGCTTGTGCTGAGCACAGAGGCTGTGCAAGTGGGACCCTGACTGCATCCCACAGAGAGCAGAAAAGCCCTTCCTGCCCTGCAAAACTTAGTTTTTCCACATTTGATGATTTCCTTGGTGCAGGGGAACCACTGGGTACCAACTGTTCTGTCTGAGTGGAGCAGAAAATTTGGAGGGGCTGAGATGTGCCAAAGGTACCCAGCAGCAGGCAGCGGCTGTGCTCCTGCGTTCCCTGGGAAGCGCTGCCACGCTGTGGTCAGCTGGAGCTGGCAGGGTCTGCTAACCACTGCCTCGGACAGTGGAGGCCTTGGTCACACCCGAGGAGAGCCATCCCAGAGCAGCCCATAGGCATCCCCCAGGCGCTGACAGCTGCCTGCGCTTGGTGGGAGCAGCAGAAGGGAGAGTTATTTCCACATCTGGAAACAAGGAGTAAGAAAAGCCTTTTCCGTGCAAAGGGAGATGGTGTCTGAGCTGTGCCTTCTCCTGGCCGACCTGTGTGTGGAATTCCACGGTGGCTGTAAATGATGAGGACTTGTGGGCACCAGCTGGTGCTCTCAGACAGCAGCGTGGCACCGTGGGCAGGGGCTGCTGGCGACTGGGCAAAAGAGCCACTTCCCTCAAAACCTGGGAGTGTTTTCTTTCCTAAATCTGCTGTCTGTTTGAGCGTGTTTGTTTCTCGGGCCTCTGGCAACCTGTCGTGTTCAAATCACGGGTGAGGGAGGCTTCAGGGTTCAACAGTAAAACGAACCGGTCACTGCTTTTCCTGCGACACTGCTCTCCCGCGGCGGGGGTCTGTGGGGAGCCCCTCCGCACCCTGGCTCCTGGCTGACACGGGGTGGGGCCCCTCTGGGGTGGCCGAGACCCCTCCGGGTTTGGCCGTGGCGCCCGGCCCCGCCCGGCCCCGCCGCTTCCCATTACGGGACCCCGTCCGTGCCGGATTGTTCCGGGAGAGCCGTCGCCCGCGAGGATTCGGGCTCCTCTGTGCCCCCCGGGCTCCGCTCTGGCCGAGACGAGGGGCAGTTACCCGGCTCTTCCGGGCGCGGTGGCGCTGCCGGGGCGGGGAGAGTTCAGAGCCTCGAGGGGCCGAGGCGGGGGTCCCTCACCCCAGGGTGGGCGGGCAGCTTCCGCCGCGCGACCAGCCCCGTCCCGAGGCCCCGCCCCCTCCCGGAGGCGCCGCATCGCGGCGGCCATTTTGTGCCGATGCGCGGTCGGTGGCGCTGGGCTGGGTTCGGCGCGGGGCCCGCGGCGAGTCGGCTCCGTTCTAACCCCTTTTCCCGCACAGATCCCTCGGTAAGAGCGCGGCGGCGCCCCAGCGGGCTGGGCCGCCTGTCCTGTCCTGAGCTGCGGGCCTGAGGGGGGGAGGGGGAGGGAGGCAAGGCGGGCGGGCGCGCGTGTCCCGCACAAAGGGCCGGGTGGTGCCTCCCCGCTCTGCGCTGTGGGCCCGGGGCGCCGGGAGGGGGCTGCTCCCGCCTCCCCACGGCCTGGCGCGCAGCGGCAGGGAGGCCCTGGGCCTCCGTCTCTTTCCCGTCCTTCCCTCCCTCGTGGCGGCCCGCGGGGCTTCGCGGGCAGGTGAGTCTGTGCGGGCCGAGCGGAGGAGCCGAGGGCCCGGCTGGCGGGGGCGGCCGAGTGACCTTGCAGCGGCGCCGGGGTTTCTGCCGGCGGTGCGGAGCCATGCGGGAGCTGCGCGTCCCCGCGGAATCCTCGTGTGGGTCCGGTACCGGCCTTACCGGCGGCTCCCGCGGCCGAGTCGGTACGTGGGGCGGTACCGCTCGCTGCGGCCTGTCCTCATCCCGCAGTCCCCTGCCCCACCGGAGCGTCCTTAAGGCTGAGCGGGAGCGGCGGGTCCCTGCGCGGCCTCGCATGCCGCCTGCTCGGTGTTTTGGGTGCCTGGCGCTCGCTCCCGCGCCGGGGCTACCGGGAGTGCGGAGCGCAGCTGCGGCGGGGCCTGGCTGCACAGCGCGGGCCGTGGCGGCAGGTTCGGAAGCACTTAGGTCTCCCTAGTGGAAAACTGCTTGTTAGCAGAGAGGTTTCTGCGGTGCCGGACGGTCGTTTCTGGACTGAACGCCTGGAAATAGATAAAGAGACGTTTGAACGTCGAACGGTCAAAGCTGGATAGAGCAGTCGGTGCGTGTCTGCGGCAGAACGAACTCGGCCGTGACTGCTGGTGGAACATCCTCAGGTACCTGGACAGCCCTTTGTACTGAGCATCTGTGTGACGCAAGGGTTTTGACTGGAGCTCCTTCGATTCTTTGTGATGAACAGGGATCCTTTCAGAGAATCAGTTTCCAAAGAGAAGCTAAGCACAAAGGTGTGACAGATGTGCAACAAGTTCACTTACAGTATAACTCTCTTTACTGTTTGTGTGGCTTAAACTTGAATAGCTCTGGGTATGAAGGAGGCTGAGATGGACACTCACTGACTCTGTGAGCCTGTGGAAAAGGCCAGTTTACCTTCTTGCTGACAGCTGTTGATGTCTCTTGGATGTCATTTGATCGCTCTGACGGTAAAACCTGCCTGCCTGTAATCCAGAGTAATTAATTAAGGCCACTTTGGGAATGAGACTAGAACAGCAATTGCTCGTAACGGTGCTGCTTTGACTAAAATGTAAAAGGGGTGTAATTAATTCTTACCTTTAATTGGATGAGGTCTCTGAAGTGCATTCTTCTGCTCCGGTAGTTCCTGGATAACCTGGGCAATGATATTGACCCAGATTCTCCTTTCTTGGTCAGGACAGAAGGGAGGGTGTGAGTCCTGATTTAATGTGCGGGGTGGTAAGTTGTCTGTCACTGTGTACTTCGTTTCTAACTGCATCCAGAGAGGCTCCAGCTTCAACTGTAATTGGTCAGAGTTTGACAGGAGCTGTTACTGCTGCTGTGGGAAAGCTGGCCTGCTGCTCGGGTCATCTTCTGCCCCCATGGCGCTGTACTGCACAGAGGGGAGCATTTTTGCTCCTGCGGTGTGAGCTGAGCTGGAGAACGTACATGGGGCATGAGGAGGGTTTGCTGTTCAGTCCTGCACATGGTAGCTGGTGCTTGAACTTGGTGGTTGCCTAATTGTGTGGGTGCAGTGTGGTTTGTGAATGAAAGGAGGAGGATGAGTTGCCTGTGCTTTTGACTTGTTGAGTCATGCTGAGAAGTCTTGTGTCTTTCTTGCAGTAGTTCATTCAGCAGCTGAAGAGCTCTTCTCTTTTGCTTCCATCTGTTCTGTCACCCTCATGCATCTGTTCCTTGCTCACCTGCAGGGCTAGGGGTAGGTGTGGGTTTGTTTTGACTTCTTGTGCTTCCTGTACAAAAAAACCTTCTTGAAGTGAGAAGAGCTTCTTGGTTTTGTCCTGGCTGCCCAAATGCTGGTACCTACCTGCCTGGGCTGCAGAGTTAAAAAAACCCATCTGGAACCTCCAGCTTTGCATTTGCTTCATGGTTGCAAGCATCGTGCTTAAGGGATCCTGTACACGTGCACGTGTGGCGGGTGTCTGTGCTGACTGACTGCAGATGGGTGGCAGGAAGCAGTACCTGCTGAAATAGAGAATCTTCTTGAGGCTCTCGGTTGCCTGAGTTGCCCGTGTGTGGTTCTGCTGGGCTGGTGACTTCACTGCTGGCCTCATGTCAGCATTGCCAGCTGCAGCCTGCTTTGCATGTTTTAACAGCTCTCTTCAGGGAGGTTTGTGAAGTTGGTTAAAAGGAGAGAGAACTGTCTCCACCTGTGTCCGTAGCTGCTGTAATAAAGCAGAGCAGTCCTGTTGTGCTAGGTCTGGGGCAGACCCAGGTGATTTGCCTGCTCAGTGTGTTGTCTTAAATGAAGGAACAATTGATCACCAAAGCTCACAGCAGTGCAACTGTCAAGATTTCCCTTTATTTGATTGTTGTGGTCAATATCCTCTGCCAATGAATAGGGCAGAGTTGGCCCTGTCAGGTCAGGAAGCAGTTGAGTAGTGAAACTGAGACTGCTGCATCTGAAGTGTTGGAGTGCTCTCGAGACTGGGTGGAAATAGGTCCCTGGGGTATTTCAGTGGCCACTGCTGCACCTGCTGTGAATTAGCTGTGAAGGATGTTTCTCAACTTTGTGTTTTAGTGGCTGTTTTTGCAGGCAGACTTGTTCTAAGAGTCAGACATGTAAGTCCAGGCACTGTTGCAGGTACTGTTACCCCATCTCTTTGTGCTTTCTGACTAGCTCCCTCCACCCTCAGTCAGGATCTATTCTTCTGGCAGATGAAGGACATATTGATGCTGCTGTTCAGAGAGTCTTGGGCTCATCCATCTGTTGGGTGCTGCTGGAACTCTTGGAGCAGTCTCAAAGCCGAGGCAGGATGAGTGGTCAGCACTGGGCAGTCTGTTGGTCGGCTTTAGCCTGAGGTGTTAACTTTCTGTCTCAGAGGTGAGTGATGCTAAGTGATGGTGCTTTAGTGCCTCTTAAGGATTTGTTCTGGCTTTAAAATGCTGGTGTCGAGTGCCAAATGGTGTTGGGCTCTGTACTGCAGGTGCTGCAGCCAAGCAGACATCAGTCAGCTGAGAGAATGATGTTCTTGGACACTGCCTTTTTCTTAAAGGGATTTTCTTCTCAGAAGAGCCCTGTTGTCTTTGCAAAGTTGTGACCTTGTCAGAGAAGTGTTTCAGGTGGTGGATGGTCCTGTTCCTCATCTGCCACGCAAGGCCACTCTGACTGCACGCAGTTGAGGTCTGCTAAGTAGGGTCTGCCTGCTGCAGCATTGCCCTAAACTATGTGTGTAGGTGCACTCCCAGCACACATCTAATGCAGGCTTGTCGCAGGGTTCGGGGGCCTTTTGTTCGGGGTGTTTCTGCTCCTGATGGTGCACAGAATGGCAATGACAGCCTGCTTTTTCCTTTGCTTGATTTAACTTTGATTTGACAAAGCACTGTGACCCTGCAGGAGCCCTTTGGGGTCTCCTTAAGGCCGGTTACACTCTGTGTGTTCAGCATTGTGAAGTGGTTTCTGCAGCTTCAGTTCAGGTAGAAGAACAAGAGAAATTGCCTGGAGGTACGCGGTCTGTGGGCTGAAGGGGGGGTGTCTTGACCTGACGAGTGTAGCTGTTCTGTCCTGCTGCTCCTGTGTTCCGGAGAAGCCTGGTGTGTGTTGACACGAGCAGGATTCGTGGATGGAGAAACTGTTAGGGAGAAGCTCTTTCAGTTCAGTTCTCCTGTGACCAAATCACAGCTCTCTGCTGTGTGATGGATGTGGTTTAAGCTGCTGAGAAGGCCTTTGTTGACAGGCGAGGATTTGCTCATCTTTGCTCGTATTTGTTCACGTGGACAGACTTAGCTGGGCTGGCATGAAGAGCTTCCGTGCTTTGAAGCCTGTGCTTCCGTAAGGAAACCTGCCAACAGTCATTGAACGCGTGATTTTCTGGAGAGGATTCCTGCTGTCGGAGAGATTGATTTGCACCTTAAAAGATCCCTCATGTGAAATGGAATCGTTCTCAGCCAGGAAGATCTAGAAGTGCAGAGATGTTCAGAGTCTGAAGTTGCTTTGAGCAGTGTTTTATGTGACCCTCCCTCCCTCTGGTCTGTTAGGCTGCGTCTTTCTGGGCAATTTCTAAGTACAAGAAGGGTGGGTTTTTCCTGTCTCCCTTAATAGTTTGGAAGGTGTCTGTGAGTGTTCAGTCAGCATCAGTCCGACCACAACAATCCCATGCAGAGCTACAGGCTGGGGTCGGAGTGGCTGGAGAGCAGCCAAACAGAAAGGGACCTGGGGGTGCTGATCGATACCCGCCTGAACATGAGCCAGCAGTGTGGCCAAGAGGGCCAATGGCATCCTGGCCTGCATCAGGAGTGGTGTGTCCAGCAGGAGCAGGGAGGTCATTCTGCCCCTGTACTCTGCACTGGTTAGGCCACACCTTGAGTACTGTGTCCAGTTCTGGGCCCCTCCATTTAGGAAGGACATTGAGGTGCTTGAGCGTGTCCAGAGAAGGGCAACGAGGCTGGTGAGAGGCCTTGAGCACAAGCCCTCTGAGGAGAGGCTGAGGGAGCTGGGATTGTTTAGCCTTGAGAAGAGGAGGCTCAGGGGAGACCTTCTTGCTGTCTACAACTACCTGAGGGGTGGTTGTGGCCAGGAGGAGGTTGCTCTCTTCTCTCAGGCAGCCAGCACCAGAACAAGAGGACACAGCCTCAAGCTGCGCCAGGGGAAATTGAGGCTTGAGGTGAGGAGAAAGTTCTTCACGGAGAGAGTCATTGGCCACTGGAATGGCCTGCCCGGGGAGGTGGTGGAGTCGCCATCTCTGGAGCTGTTCAAGGCAGGATTGGACGTGGCACTTGGTGCCATGGTCTAGCCTTGAGCTGTGTGGTGACAGGTTGGACTTGATGATCTGTGAGGTCTCTTCAGACCTTGGTAATACTGTGATACCGTGATACTGTGACAGGCCTCTGAAGGCCAGGCTCAGTACAAAGGAGTTTGTGTCTGTACTCGGAGTTTAGGGTCAGTGTCAGAGTGCAGCACCACCAAGACACCGCAGCAGAAATGCACCCGCATGGGTCGTTGCATCAGAAGCGATGGCTTGGGTTGTGCGAGTGTCAGTGTGCTGCAGCTGTCTCACAGAAGAGATGTGACGGACTTCCAGATGTAAACGGCTCAGAGTGGGAAGTTTGGGGTCTGTTTGTGGGCCGCCTCTCACACTCAGCATTTCAGATTGATGGTTTGTCGTGCTGCATCAGCTGCTGTTGCAGGTGTTAGGAACTCTTGGGAGTCTGGCTGATGCGGGGTTTCTCGTTCAGCTCCTGGGTCGAGAGGAGGGTGTCAGATTTGGGGTAGGTGGGTTGCACTGATGTACCTGGGTGTTTCGGATGAGCCTGCTTCAAAGTCTTTCCTGCTGAGGGATAGAAAGAGACGAGTGGGAAGAGCAGTTACAGATTTTGGCAACTTGAGGTGACAGAGAAAGGGAGCCGGCGGATCAGGCCAGATAAAGGGGGTTGGGGACACCCAGCAGTAGGAGTTCTTGTTGTCGTGTTTAGCAGTCTGCTGGACGAGATGGTGGTGATGATCTTCTGAAGGTCATCTGCCCTGGATCTTCAGCTGGTCGTTTCAGCTGGTTGGGGTGTCGCTGGCTGTAGAGAAAATGCTTTTCTCTGAACTGCTGTCAGTGCCAGAGCTCACGTGGCTTCCGTTTTTCTTCCCTACAGTGGTACGACAGTGCTTGGAGCCTTTGCAGCTGTGCGAGCAGCAGGTCTCTTGTAGGTGAGTATAACTGTGGGCCCTTGGGTTTGTTAGCTGTAGCTTTGGTTTCAGCTGTGGAAGGGTTGGTTGCCTTAACGTTCTGTTGTTTGTTAATGTTTGCAGAGGCACTGCAGATAACGTTTCTCTAAATCAAATCCTGATGGTCCTAAAACAAAGGCTGTGCGCGTTCGGTTGGAGGAGAAGATGTCAGTTTAATTAAAGTGGCTTGTTCTCGAATGCTGTTTGTGGAAACCCTGGTTCGTTTTGTGTAACTTGTGCTCTTCTCCCAGTGCTGCTGTTTGTTTGGTGTTCACGGGTGTGTGTTGGGAGCGGTACAGGAAAAGAGGGCAGACCGGAGCAGCGGAATGGGAGGCGATCAGGCGATGGGAGAGAGGTCTTTTCCATCACCAGGACTGATTTCTTTAATTGCGCTTGGTAATTCACAGAGGGGCTGTTACAGGGAAACACCTGCTTCCACGCTGATCTGTCACAGTCTCACCACCAGCTGCAAAGGGCAGCACAGTGACATGGGGTGTTGTTGAGAGGATGAACACTTATTCTCAGTGTCCTGCAACCTTAGGGAGGGGGTGAGGCTCTTCATCCAGAGAGGGTAACTGAGGTTTGCAGACGCCTTTTTGCTGTGGTCGCCCAGCACATTGAGTAAGTTAGAGTTCTGCGTGAAAGATGTTTGCTGGTGTCAGTTCTGTTACTCTGCTGGCTTAAGCCAGAGGGAAGATCAAAGTCTGAAATGAAACGCTGTCTCGTGCTTTGAGGGAACATTCCAGTGTCAAGGAAGCTAAGGTTAAGTGTTGGTTTGGGATCCAGCCTTGGGGGTTTGTTGCTGGGGGCAGTTTGCCTGTGTAGCTGTTGGTGAAATCAGAACAGCTTTTAAAGCAAGAAGTGAGTGCCAGGGAAGATCTAGCTGAGAATCCTGCACAGATCAGCCCAGTGTCTTGTGTCCTTTGGGTAGAGAAAAGAGTGTTCCTCAGAATTTATTGTGGGCCACAGTGATCTTTGTCTCCAGTCTGGAACTGTTCCTGCTCTGGCTGCACTAAAAACACCTCAACGTTTGGCTTAAGGTCTGGAGTGTGTTGCTTTGGAATAAGCAGAGCTGAAACCGAACAGTCTTGCCCTAAGAGGGCTTAGTGTTGGCTGTGAAAAGGTGAGGCAGGAGCCTCGGGATCCTCAGATGAGCAGCCAGGATGGAAACTGTGTCTGAGTTAATTCTTTTGTATGTGTAACAGTGGTTTCATTTCTGCTCTTACACATAGGGTACCCTACAGCGAGAGATGCTTCGTGTTGGCAGTGCTGCTGTGGCAGAACCTGGGAGTCGGTTCTTTGCGTGCAGGCAATTAAAGCCCTTTGCAATCAGCTCATCCAGTCAGTGTTTGAATGTTTGAGACTTGCTTTTCCTTTGTAGAGTGTGAATGGAGTCTGAAGGCTGTTGTGCAGCCTGACTTAGCCACTGACTTATCTGAACCTGCGGCTTCACCACAGCACAGCCTGCAGGGTCTTCTGGTCATGAGGGGTGACCAAGAAGCTCTCTGCTGGGGGTGAGCGAACTGTACAGGGTGAGCTATGTGAGGCTGTCATCACTGTTGCACTGATGGAGGTGCCAGGCTTGGCACGGTGTGTGCAGGTGGAACAAGTGCAAGGCCAGAGCTGCTGCAGAGCAGTAAAACCCTTGTGTGCACAGTGGGGTTTGATGTAGGCCCTGGCAGATCGGGATCAGTTCTGAAATGCTGGTGCTGGGGCGAATGGCAGGGTCACTTTAGTGTTCCTGGCCTGTTCTGGCATAGAAGCTGCCTGCACCGTCACACACGAAGGAAATGAAGCAAGATGTTGCTGGTATAGGAGCTGCACTTCACGTGCTGCACTTGGCGCTGTGCTGGGGCTCAGCAGTGACAGAGCTAAAAACAGAAGCAGATGGGTGCAGACGTGCAGGACCTGCCTGGTTAGTGGAGCAGAGATCTTGGCTTAAAAGACACAGACCAGTCCCTGAAGGGATCAGTACTGGCCTGTGTTCTCTGCAGGGCCCTGACACCAACGTGTCTTTCTGAGTGGTATCTCCGGGTATCTGAACAGTTGAATAGTTTTGCAAAGCTCAGTCTTCTCGCGGTGATGACTTTGGGGAAGAAAAGACACTCTTTTCAACAGCAGAAGTTGTACCTTCAGCAGTGGGGGTTTGGAAACCTCCTCTGCTGGAAATGGAGACTTGTCTGCATCCTAGAGTATTTGTTCCTGAAGCCGATGCTCCCAATAACACCAGCTATTTGCGGTAGAATAGGACGTTTGGGAGAAAAGCTGCAGAGCTGTGGGGACAGGCCCAGGAACTACCCCTTGTTTTAGTTGCAGTCTGATGTGGCTCAGAGGTCTGTCCATGTCGGAGAGGGCAGAGGCTGAAGCTCAATGGACGGCCAAGGTGGTGCTGCTGTGGCCTGTTGGTCCTGTTTGAGGATAGCCCCAGGGCAGCTCCTGTCACTGGGTTTGTCTTGCTCTAGGACCACGTCTTTCAGGGTGCAGTTGCCGAGATGAACTCTGTCTCCTGTGATGTTATACCAGTTGTGGCAGAGTGTTGCTCTGAGGAGGCTGTTGCTGAAGTCAGCTGCGCGTGGAGAAGCAGCCGGCCTTGTGAGGTAGTGTGATCACAGGGGCTGCTGGCTCCAGGGAAATACAGCTGCAGGATGTGGCTGAGAACCCAAAGCAGCCCAAATTTCCTACCTTGGGAGGGGAGAGAAGGAAGACTTGAGTCGAGGATGTTGGTGTTCAGAGACTTTTGCCCTCTGCATTTTGTCCCTTTCAGATTTTTCATGGAGCCTCTCAGAGTGGTTGAGTGGCCTCTGGTTTGGGGTTTAGATTGGTTTTTTTTCAGACTTTCCTCTGGTTATGACACTTGCAAGTTTGTAATGTTTGGCTGGAACTGTAGTAAGGCCTTCCTCATTGAGATCGGTATGTGAGACCCTGTTACTGAAGTCAGGGGATGTGTAAGTTCCTCTTCAGTCTCATGCAGTGGAGCTGAAATGACTCAGTTCTTCAGGACTGCTGCTGTTGCCAGAGGGGACCCTGTGGAAAGCCTCAAGAATGGGCTTCCAGCACTTGTAGGAATGTGTCACTGTGTGTCCCTACGTAGTGAACAGGAAGAACAAGTTCACCTACACCAGAATAACCTTGTGGCTGTGACTTCTCCTACTGGTGTTAAGCAGAATGTGTGTCTGCTCCACGTTTGGAGGCAGGAAGTTGTGGTATTAGTGTGAGAGAGTGGGATTTAATGGTGTGAATCTGCAGAGCAAATGGCAGATGTGGGAGGTGTGGGCGGGTGACCTGGTTAGAAGACAACACCTAGCATGTTGATTCTTACTATTTCAACCTCTTACTCTTTGTTTTTCATCAAACTGTAAAATCCCAAGTGGGGGTTTTCTCTACCCTCTGCTTTCCCAGATAACATTCTGGAGGTGGTGGGTCAATTCCTTGCCTCCTGCTGCAGCCTCTAGTGACTGTGTCTAGAAGACAGTTGTTTCTGGACTGGTTCAGATCCCTGCAGGGTGAACTCTGTTTTCAGGGTTGTCTGATAGAAGCGTGCAGGGTGTCTCAGTTCCTGCGTGGATGAATGTTTGTGTGGCTCACCATGACTTGAGCTGACAGGCAGGAGTGCTCTGGCCCTGCATTCGGCTCTAGCAGCAGTGGAACTAAGTGTGAAAGCAGCGCTGTAGAGGAGTGCAGCACGTTGTCTGGTAGAAGAGCTTCATTGTGCTGAGGGGGTGCCTCTGTGTCCAGCCCTTGGCAAAAGGCCTGGTTGTAAAAGTGTGTCCATGGAGAAGCTATTGGCTGCGACAGCGACTTTGTGAAGATGCCTTGAGTTTCTTGGGCTGAGGGTAGTTCCTCACAAGAGCGTTAATCCTTCTGTAGGTGCTGGTCAGTTGGTGCCAGCCCAGCACAGTTCTCCTTGTTCTGGTGCTGTAAGACTGAAGGTTATCCGGTGTAACCTGCATTTTACACGTCTTTGAGTCTTTAAGATGCAGCCTCACTGTAAGGAGGACAGTGTTGAGTAAAACTTGTGTGTCTTTTTGGATCTTATGAGCGCGACGGCTACGAGAAGGGGACAGTCTGAGTCTTGGGGTTGTGTGAACCAGCTGACAGAACCAGCTGGTGACGCACTAGGCTCTGCACTCACTGCCTTGGGAGAAGCCTGACAGGGTTACTGGAACCCCTGAGACGTTTCCAGCAGATAATGTGACAACTGTCTCTTGTGTTCTGGTTTGAGTGGTGGAGAAGTGGGAAGAAGCAGTGTGACTGTGCGAGCAGTGTAGCTGGGCCCTAAAGAAACTGCCTCCTCTGTCACACAGCGCTGGCATGTGCAGCAGTGACCATTGTTGAGTGTTTGACTGCCGAGGTGGTTGTGGAGAGATTGCTCTTGTGCGGGGTTTGCCCACTGCCTGTTTGTTGGATCCCTTGTTCTCATCAAAACTGGGAGGGGGGGAGAGAGTGTTGTGGAACTTTCATTTTAGTGAT
This sequence comes from Rhinopomastus cyanomelas, assembly GCA_013400115.1. Classification (NCBI taxonomy): domain Eukaryota; kingdom Metazoa; phylum Chordata; class Aves; order Bucerotiformes; family Rhinopomastidae; genus Rhinopomastus; species Rhinopomastus cyanomelas. Next base: position 1,025,282 of record VXBP01005427.1, on the reverse strand, counting down.
GAATAAACATTGGATTGCAGAGGTCTTAGCTGACCTGTGACTTGGACTAACGGACAGCAGTTGAGCTTCAATCTTTGATGGTCTAGCAGCTGCTGTTCTGCACATGTATTTGGGATGATTCTGCTTGCTGTCACTTGAAAACCCTCAAGAAGAGACCATCGTCCCCATTACATTTATGAACAAACAAGTAGAGGTTCCTTAATGTCTGGCCTTTGGGGGTTATGGTGCATAAGTTGTTTTGTCTGTCTTGATTAGTGATTGATATCTAATTGCATTTTTCAGGGGAATAAAATCAGCAGTGTTGCTATTACAAAATGACAAAACATCCTCCGAATAGAAGAGGGATCAACTTTGAGGTGGGAGCCCAGTTGGAAGCCCGTGACAGATTAAAAAACTGGTATTTTTTTAAAACCCTTCATATTCTATTAACTCTAAGTCTTTAATATCTTAAGCACTTTGTATTGGTAAATATTTAGAGTCCTGGTCATTGGTTTGTAGGAAAGTAGTTAATTTACAGTGGTTTATACACCAGTGGTCAAATGTGTGAGAGATGCTGCTGTGTCTTGAAAAGAAAGGTGCTGGGGGTGTGTGTCTGGTGAGTGAGACCACTCAGGTCTAATGAGCCACCTGATGGGAGATCCTCAGGATCTTTTCCAGCGGGAGCGAATCTGCGTCCAGATGGTGCTTGTGAGTTCACCCTTCAGGGCCTGAGCTGTGTCCAGATTGCAGAGCAGACATCATGAAAAGCTGAATCTGTTGCAGGGCAGAGTAACCAGGGTAGTTACTCACTGCTTCCCTTCCCAGTTCTGTGGTGAGTTCATAGGCTTTGAAGTGTGATGCAAGTCATTGGTGCCTGCCATCACTTCAGGGTTACCAGCTTTAGAATGAAGAACTGGGTGGGGACACTAATTTTCCACACTGAAGAAGTCTGCTCTGGAGCCTGTCCTGCAGACTTAACACTTCCCTGGTCTGATCCCTGCAGGAGGGGAAGAAGGGCCTGCAGGGTTCTTGGGATGACTTTGAGCCTTCTAAGGGTTTGTTTCAGGAAGCCAGCTCAAAAATCAGCATCTGATAGCACTCAGGTCATGGAGGCACACAGTGAAAGGTGCACTTGAAGACTTCTTAAATACAGGAGTTAATTTGGTTTTGTAAGCTCCTTCGGATGTCTCCTCTCTCCTGGCACCACTGTAGTTTGCTTTCATTTAAAAGTCTGTGTCAGACATGATGGTGCTTTAGGCTCTAGAACCTGCTGGCAGGTCGAATGTTGAAAACCACCAGGGGATACCAGAAGAACACAGGAGTGACTCAAACACTGGGTTCTTGTTCTGCAACACCTCGATTTCTCTGCTTTCGACATCTGGAGTTGTCAGAATGAGGTAGTGTGGCCTTTATGGACAGAACACGGAGTAGAAACTTGAAGTTGCACTTGCATGTCACACCCACAGGATGAGATGTAGGGTATTAGAGATGCAGTTCAGTGTAGGGCAGGTTTGGGTAAGGCTGGTCTGTCATGTCCACAACTGACCCTTCTGGTGTGTTTGGACAACAGCAGCGTCTCGGAGTGTGGGCACCCACAGCACTCGGTGCAGGAAAGCTCTGCAGTGGGGATTCAGCACCCGTTGTGCTTTCTGCACATCCCTTGGATTACATTTGAGTTCTAGATGTGCTGCCTGTCTGGATTCAAGCTGTGCTGCTTGGTTTCTAAGAACGCTTGATCTTGAGTTCCCTGTCTTATGTGCAGTGTTGTGCAGCTCTGTTCTCACAACTTAATTACGAACCCTCCTGTTCTGAAGGCTTGCTTTTGTGTGTTAAGCGTTTGAAGCCTGGCTCAGCAAATCCATGTGTCCCTGACTGGCAGCCTGCATGTGCTTCTGTTTGCAGGGTTTGTGAACTAAAACTTGTGAAGAGCTGGGGGCTGGTTTTCTCTTGGCAGTGTCAGTGGTGACAGGTTGGCACAACTCCCTGGGTGCAGAGGTGTAGAGGACAGCAGAGTTCTTTTCCTCTGCTGTTTCCCCTGGTGCTGTGTGAGAAGGAGCCTACTGTGGCGTGGTTTCTGCACGCTCCTTCAGGGTTTGCTGATACTTGTTTTTCCCAGCACTAGACCTCTGGAAGTCCAGCCTTTACTGATGTGTGCTTTTGCTGTGCTGGTGTCAAGGGCTGGGCTGGCTGCTGGAGGAATGGCAGATACTCTATAAACTCCTTTGCTTTCCCAAAGGGTAAGAGGAAGGGACTGAGGGAGAGAGACTTACAGGTTGCAAAAGAAAAGCTGCTTTAATGAAGCTAAGAACAAGATGAAATAGATACAGATATGCACAAGCCCAGGCACCCTGGTGACACAGCTCTGTCAGCACTGATGCTGTGGGCATGCACTGGAGAAGTCGCAGACTGGAGTCAGTGGCAGATAGGAGCTGGGTTTGAGAGCTGAATTCTGGAACATATGGACTGGAATTGAAGGCAGAACAGTCCTTGTGCCCAACCACTGAAGAAGAGACTTGACCTCTGTGGTGCCTCAGCTTTATGCCCAGCATGATGTCTGTGAAATGAAGAACCCTGCTGGCCAGCGTAGGTCCTCTCCTCTCTGCAGGTGCAGCCTTCTGCAGTGCTGCACAGCATTAGCAATGTCCTTGATCTTCCCAGGAGAAGCGTAAGCAGGGGCCTTTCTTCACCCCAGTCCTTGGTGATAACCGTAAACACCAAACATTGTCAGTTGTAGGAGCAGATGCTGTTAACTGCAGAGAGCAAGTGCAGTCGCATAGAGACTGGGCAGTCCAGATCCCTGAGCAGAATTAGCTCTGTTCCTACTCTAACCCCGACACTTGGCTCTTAAACATCGGCAGGAGTCTGCCCTATGGACCTTGCAGAGTCTGGACAAGCCTTAGGCCTGTTGCCATGCTGATGGCCAAAGTGTTCCTTTCGCTAGTCTCATGTTGGGAGGAGCTGGAAATTCCTACCGGTGTTCTGTAGGGAGCTGCATGTGGATTTTGGTCATCACTGGTACTCAGCTGTAGGCAGTTGCTGTCTAAGAATTGGTGACGTTGAACAGAACTGTGGTGGATGTGGGAAGACTGAATAGTCCTCCCTTGAGAACCTCCTGTGCAGGGCAGTGCCTGGAGTTACCTTGAAATGCAGAACATGCTGACCCTTACATGAAGGAGGTTCTTTCCTAGGAAGCCGGGAGCTGGTTAGAGATGTCCTTGCCTCAAGTGTCTCCTGTTAGTCTTCCTCTCCACAGCCTTGGCTGCCTGTGCTTCAGTAATGTGTTGGGGTGAACTAATTGCAAGCACTTGAGGCAGGTAGTGCTGAGTGTTGGGCAGGGCTGCAGTCTGTGGTTGGGGTGGAAGTCTCTGCTTGTAGCTCTCTGAACGAGTTGTGACTGGTTGTGTCTCCAGTCTGCTGAAGGGTTTCGCTTGTCTGCACAGGATTACAGATGGTGGTCTGTGCTGTGTTTAATTCTTGGATCTGACATGTCTGGGGTTGATTTTAGCATCCTTTGAAGATGCTTGTTGTAAGTGGGATTTGTCAGAAAAAGTGTCTGCATTTGTGGGGCTTTTCTCCGTCAGCCTTTGGTCAGGAATTCAGTGGGACCTTGCCTTGCGTGCACAAAGAACTGGAAGCACCAGCAAGTGCAGATTTCCCCTTTGGGATGTTCTCTTCAGTTGCAGTAGTGAACTGTGCCATGGTTCGAGAATACTCACTGCGGTCATAAATTACCAAGGCAATTAAAGAAACACAGTCCGTAAGGTATTCCTGATGAGAAATGACTGGATGTGATGCAGCTCAGACTCCTGTGCTTCTGATGGGTTTTTCAAGTCCCAGGACTTTGCAGATGGAATCTAATACTGAGGACCTGGATCTTAAGCTTGGTTTAGCGTCCCTGCTAGACTGGCCCTGCTTGCTTTCATACTGGAAAGATCTCTAGCAGACCCTTCCAACCCCATACGTTCTGAGGATTTGTGCATCTCTGTTCCATGATGCTGTTGGTCAGTATCTCGGAGAGAAGTGAGTGTACTGAGCTGAAGCTGTCAGCTGTCAGTGAATACGTGAAACTTCTGGGTGTAGGGAAGGTTCTTTGACTTGCTGGTCTCTGGTTCTATTGTTTATCTATCTCAGGCTGAGAAAGTCCTTAGTTGTCTCCTTCCTTCAGCCAGTGTTTGCCTTTGCTGTTCAGTTTGGGGATTCGTCCTGTGCTGAGCTCTTAGTGATTTTGTAGTGTCTTTATTGCTTAACGTTGTTGGAGGTGTTGCTTGTCTGAGATCATAGAGACTGAAGGATAGCTGGGTTGTGTTTCTGAGCTCCCTATCTGAACATCTGCTTGATCACCTGTGATGCTCTGCCTTTGGTTGTACTGAAAGCTCCGTTTGAGCGATATCAGACTGTAGGGAAGTGAGGCAGCGCTCGGTGTTCTTAACTGAAGTATTTCAACCTGCCTTTTGCCCAGGTATCCAGCTCACATCGAAGAGATTGATTATGAAGAAGGAAAAGTCCTTATCCATTTCAAACGCTGGAACCACAGATATGATGAGTGGTTTTGTTGGGACAGTCCCTATTTGCGCCCCTTAGAGAAAATACAGCTAAGGAAGGAAGGACTGCACGAGGAAGAGGGTTGTGCAGTAAGTAGGAAGCAGCGCGTTTGGGAGTGGGAAGTTTACTGTGCAGTTGTGTGAGCTATGACATTTAAAAGCCCCGCTGTTGCTGTGTGAGTTCTGTAATTTATCAGAACTGATAGTGTTGTTCCGAGTGGTCCATTGCAGTAATTCTTGGGTGAAAACTCTTGTCTTGTAGGGGTTTCACATAAACGATGAGGTGTTGGCCTGCTGGTCTGACTGTCGCTTCTATCCAGCCAAAGTTACTTCTGTTAACAAGGACGGTAAGGAGTCACCTCAGGGTTTGTCCTGCTCACTAGGAATCCTTTCTGATTTGATTTTTGGTTGGGGAGGTACCACAGCAGACAAAACTCAACCGAAAAGATTTTCCTTTTCAGTGTTATGTTTAAGTCTGCTGCTAGTTGTTGGTGACTGAACCTCCTGTTGTTTTTGGGAGATAGAAACCTTCTCCTGGGATATGCAGCCAGTAACTGCTTTGAGTTTGTTTGGGACAATCAGTTGTTCTTGTGCGTAGCTGCCCTGAAACTGACCTTAGAGCTGCAGAAGCTTCTTTACAGATAGACAACAAATAAAAGCGGAGGCGTGTTTCTCCTCTTTGAGGTTCAGTCAGAAACCGTGAAGCACTAGTTCTTGTGCTGGGCTTTCTTTGGATTGGCTGGATATTGTGAGGTTAAGGAGACAAAGGCTGTGTAGTTTCCTGTGGAAGTATTTTGCCAAAAATACTCTGAAGCTTCATGAGCCCAAGTCTCTCTGTGGAGCCAGCTCTAAGCTCAGACTTGTCCCTGTGTGCTCGCCATAGCTATTTTGGGTTGCTTCACTGGTTCTCCCTTCCAGGGCTGTGCTAACAGCTCTGCTGTTGAAGTTCCTAACACCACAGATAGGGCAGTTTTCATCTGGAGCTACTTGTGCAGCTGGAGTATGGGAGCTGTTAGCAGATGCTCTGGTCAGCAGCTTCTGATCTCTAGCTCTTAAGGTTTGTTTTCCATTGCAGGTACCTACACTGTGAAGTTTTATGATGGTGTAGTTCAGACTGTCAAGAACATTCATGTCAAAGCTTCCTCCAAAGATCAGGTGAGTGCAATGTTCATGCCGCTAGCTGTTCTGAAACTGGCTTTAGAGAGGTGATGAGCTGTTTAACACAAAGTGAGTGGCACTCCTCTGTCGCGCTGCAGATGTTCATGGTCTGATTGCAGAGCTCCCAGGTCTGTGTTCTCATGGATGAGTGAATTGCTGAAGCGAAGTCACAGGCATAAACACACGACAGTTGTACCAAAGACTAGTGGAGGTTTCACAAGGCACATCCTAAAGCTAGGGGTAGGTTGTGGAAACACACTGGTTGTGTCACCTGTTTGAGCTTAGCTTAGACCCTTCAAGATCAGGGGATAGCAGTTACGGAGCTGACAGAAGTTGTTATCTCCCAAAGAGACTACTTTGAGGCTTCTAGGAGAGCTGTCTGGCAGTCTCACCTCAAACCTGTGAGGAGGTAAGTTTGTACAAACCCACACCCTGCTGCTGTGGTTTGGCCGTTCTACCCACCCATGTGCAGTCACCCTTCAGCTCGGGATGGAAATCAGTAGTGAGGTGATGTGCAGTTAAAAACCCAACATGTTGTCTTGCTCACAGTGAGAGGTGCTGCTCTGTGCTGCAGGCACATTGCAGGAAGGGCTGAGAACTTCCAGCCCAGTGTAACCTGATTGAAGTGTTTAGCGAATCTGCTTCAGAAAATGTTGGTTACCCATCACACTGTGAAGAGCCCTGATGCCGCTCCTCAGAGGGCTCCGTGGTTCTCTCTCTGCCAGTCTGGGAGGAGAAACTACCACAGATCTTCCACAGAGGGCTCTTAGTGACTTTGGGATGGAAATAACTGCCTGGTAGAGGTCTGGCTGATAGTCACAGGGAACCGCCTGAAGAATCTTCATTGCCACAGGAAATATTCCTGCAGTATTTAACTTTGACTGCCTGAAGGAGAACAGCTGGCGTGAGAAAAGCTTAGGGTTTTTGCCTGAGTTTTGTTCTCGTTTAACCAGTGGCCTGGGGTGTTTCTCTTCCCAAGATACACAAGAGATGAGTTTTGTGCTAGAACATGTTGTTCTGACTTTTTTAGCATAAAAAAGCATAAAGGGAGAGTTTCCTAGTGAGCTGTTTACACCATCAGAAATAAAACGTAGTGAACCAGCACAGCCTGAGCCACTGGCCAGCTGAAGACTCTGAATTTAAGTTGCTGAAGGTACAGATTCAGCTACAGCGCTAAGGCAGCAGCGGGCCTTAGTACCTACCCAGTGGAGTAGGTATTGCCTTAGGGCTGTGGTCTGAAAGTGGCAGTGCTACAGGTGCCATTTCACACAAGCCCCATAAAGATGGGATGGATGGGACGCAGAGAGGCAGGATCTAGTGCAGTATGAGGAGGCAGTGAGCCCTGAGCACACACTGAGAATTTTATGTAGCTCAGAATGTCTCTCCCACTGTCCTCAGGGGCATGAAGGCATCTTTAGCTTTTCTTGTCCTCTGATCCTTGTGCAAAGTTGAAGCTTACAGTGCCCTGCAGAAGTACTGCTGGGAAGAGTTGTGGTTGATGTTTAGTGCCCCAAGTTATTAGTCAGCAGGAAGAGGGAAGTCAGCTCAGCTGAAGGCAGTGTTGATGTGTAACCAAGGGTAGATTATTAGTCCAGGCACAAAGTTGTTCAGTTTGTGTTCAGCAGGGCGGAGAGGTTCCTGGACAGCAGGATCGTAGGAAGGGGAGACCCAAAATCGACACGTGCCGGTGGTGTTAATGTAAAACTTGATCTCAGAACAGAAGGGACATTGAGTAGCAGTGGCTTGTTGATAACCAGGGTCTATGGTCCTGTTAGAGCAGGGGGGTTAGACTCAGCCTCTGGAGGTTCCTTCCAACCCCTAATGATCTGTGTCTGTTCTCTTTCTTCTAGAACATTGTGGGTAATGCTAAGCCTAAGGAAAGAGGTAATGAAATTCCCTCATCTCCTGAAAGACGGGAAAAGTTTAAAGAGCAGAGGAAAGCAGCAGGTAATGCAAAGAAAGACAAGGATGAAAAGACATTAAAGACTGAGAGAAAAGCTAAACAACATGAGAAAGAAGGAAAATTGATAGTAATCTCTGAAAAAGGCAAGGTCTCAGAGAAGACTATAGCTAAGAATGGAAAAGAAGATAAGGAGAACATCTCAGAGAATGATATGGAATATTCAGTAGATACAGACATTGAGAAGAAGCTGGAGAATGACAATGTGAAGAGTCCGCAGGAAAACCCCAAAGAAACAAAACGGAAACGTGGAAGACCACCGATAACACCTCCAACAGGTATGGAGCCACACCTAACCCTAACCGCCCCTCTTTGTTCAGGTCTGCTAGGACAGCTGAGAGCTTACTTGATAGTCACGTTTGGCGCTTCAGAGTGTTGTGGTGTGACCCCAACCCCAGAACAGCTGCCAGAGGTCAGCTTTAAGCTAGAGATTTCCACACATGACCCAACACATCTGCAGTAGGGTTAAATGCAAGTGCGTGGGCTTTGGAGAGCCAGGTGGAAGCCTTTATGCAAGTCCAGTGTGTTGAGCTGTGGGGCTGGGGAACTCAAGTTGGATTGTCTTGAGTTGGATTTGAAGTTTTGCAGCACAGCATCCAGTCCGTTTTTGTTCTCTGTCTAAACATGTAGAGCCAAGTTCTCAGACACTGCAGCCCATTGCTTTGGAGTTAAGGCGTCGGAAAATCCCTAAAGGTGGTGATGTTCCGTCAAAGCGCCCCAGGATCGAAAGAAACTTGCGTGAGTATTTGTTAGTGTCCAGCTCTCTAGTGTTTGTATGGCAACACTCTTGAGGCTTAAGCGGAGGGAGAAAAAGGCAGTCTGTGGTGTTAAGCTTGAGCTGTGATCCTCAAAGACCTGAAATGCAGCACCTGTTGTTAAATTGGCTGTTCATCACAACATCGAAATTCCTTCCTGGAACTTGGGAGTTGGGTTCATGGCTACTTTATCCAAAGGAGTTGGGATGCAGAAGTTCACGGACATAGGAGAGGCAGCGACTGCGTCACCTCCAGTAGGTACAAGGTTGTAAAAGCCATCATTTCTAGTTACAGAAACTCTTCAGTTTCTAGTATAAATGTTAGATCAATGTTACTCATGTCACTGCTGTCCAATAGCTTCTACTGATCCTGGTGCACTCTGGCATTGTTTTGAAGCTCTCAACTGTATTGAAGAGGAAAGAAGAGTACTCTAGGATAGTAGTACACGGATGTTACGTAGCTTAGGGTCAGAGTCGTTTACCTGTCTGAGTGGTCTCATCTAACCTCTGCTGTTGCTTACCTCTATGGGACGCCTAAAAGAAAGTGTTGAGAGACCTATGAGGTAGAATTTTGCTCTATCTTCGTGCTTATTTCTAATTCTTCATAAGGCTGTAGCTCTGATAGAGAGGTCTGATTGCTGTGACTGGCAATTAACCTCAGTCCTCAAGCTGTGAAACTCACTGGGAGGGGGCAACTGTAAAGATGCCTTGTGAGCCCTTTGGAACTCCTGTGTCTACGTGTCTGTTCCAGCTCAGGAAAAGTTGAAGAACTCTTCAGAGAGCCCTGACAGAGACCACATCAGGAGACGATCTTCAAGGCTCTCATCCGGTGTTAGCCCTGAGATTTTAAGTACAGATTGCATCACAGCTTCAACGGACATTCAGCCTTTGAATGATGCAGTATCCAGCCAAAAGGAACCTGAGGCAGGTGAGCGGGCTCTCGGCACCCTGTATTTTCACTTGCGTAACCTGCAAGCTCGTTGTGATTAAAACCCAGTTTCCGTGCAGAGAAAATTCACTGAAAGTTCATTGATATCTCTGCTGCCCTGATTGCCTTTTGCCTTTGATTCCCTGTCCCTAACCCTAGCATTTCCCTTGTGTGGTGAGAGCGTTTGCAATAGAGCGCAGCTGGCCTTGTAAAGGCTGCTCCAAACACTGAAGTGACTTGCAGGAGATGTGGTGGCCGGGTTAGTTTGGTGTCCACGGTGGCTTTGTTTGAAGGGGTGTGGATTGTCTCCTGTGCTTCACTGCTTTTCTCTTTCAGAGGGAGCTCTGATAATGGACTGGGGAGACCTGTGGCACTGCAGGCTGTGAAGAGTTGACAGCCTGGGCACTTACAAGCAGCTCGTGTGTTTGGAGAGTCGCTCCAAGTAGCTGCTGTAAAAACTTTGCTGTTGTGTTAGCACAGAGTGAAGCAGTCCGAGCAGGGGCGGGTGTTTGTCTCTAAAGAGGAGCACACACACACAGAGCAGTGCTCCAGGATGGGCTTTGGGGCAGTTTACTCAGTGAAAGTGTTTCCTCCATTGCAGTCCAGTTACGAATCCCTGTTGAATCTGACCAAAGCTTCGGTGACCAAGTATCTTCTGGAAACGCCTCAGCCCTCAGCACAGACGCCAGCCTACAAGAAACAAAAGTTGAAGATGCTGAGTCTTCCTCTGCTGCCATCAGGAGTCAGGAACCTTCTGCTGCTACAGGTTTGCATCTTTTTTAATATTGATGCATTTCTCTGACAGCTGATGCCAGGTTTCCTTCCTCGCGTGAGTGTCACTATTGTGAAGTGTGTTCTTCACGGCAGTGTCAGCCATGGGGGAAGTGCGTGTTCTTATCCTGCAGGGACACAGTAGTGATCTTGTGCTTTCTAGGTGACAGCAAACCTCCAAGGCGTGGAGATCAGGATTTCTGAGTGGGTGTAATTTATTTTATTCTTTAAGCATGTGAGTGGTGAAACTACCAAGAGCTGGTGTTCAGATTAGATTTGCTGGCTGCATTCCAGGTCAGGTTGGACCGACAGCTTCAGAGATAAGGTTCTGTTGTCATTGCTGTGCTGCAGGTGTGTTGGCAGCGCTGATGTTTGGGAATCCTCAGAGTGTGTTTCTGTAGCCTTAAGTGTTTCACTAATTGTACGTGAGCTTGAGTGTCTAGAGGTTCTAGTGCAGCATTACAAAGTAGTTCAGAAATGCCACGGTCTCAGTGTACGCAGTCTGTTTTCTTCTAGCTGGGCCATGTTCTTGCTTGCTCTGTCAGATGTCCTGTGCAGAGAGGAGACAGTGCTAGAACGGTGGCTGTCTGTGGTTTATTTCCTGTGAATTCAGTACTCATGTGCAGCCAAGTGGGAAAACTTGACCTGCAGAGGCCCTAATTTGTGCCCAAACTGGTCAAATGCTGTTAAAAATGCAGATCTGTTTTCTTGAACAGCACTCCCTTAGCCTGCAGAGCCCTCTGGGATGTTTCATAGTGTCTTAAGTTTCAGGTGATTATGAAATCCAGGGTGTTCTAAAGATGTTTACTGGTGTGTGTGTATTGGGGTGGCGCCACAGCTCTGTGGGCATCTTCAGAGGAGGCTTAGTTTAGAAGATAAATGTTTGGGGGATGCAAATTTGAGGCTGTAGTGCAATGAGAGCCAGTAGGAGTGTGGCAGTGTGTGATGGGGCCACAGCAGGCAAAGCACTTGTGACTGGTTGGACTCGATGATCCCAGGGGTCTTTTCCAACCAGAGTGATTCTGTGACTGTTGAAAAAACAAACGGAACAACCCTGGATGTGTGAAGATATGACTCTGTGTGGCTGAAGGGGAAATCTCTTCTTACAATGAAAAAACTGGAGGGAAATGATGGGCAGATGAGAGGATTCACCCTGAAGTACTGAGTCCTCATGGTCTGCTGGAGAGTGCAGGTGCAGTTTGCGGTCGCCTCGGTTTGTCCTCTCAGCTCAGGCAGTAGCTGTTGGCGTGGGGTGCTGTGTTTGTGAGGGAGAAGGCAGGCAGAGGAGAGGGATTTGCTTGTACGCTTGCAATTATAAGGTAGTGGTTCTCAGTTCCGCTTTTCCAGCGTTTGGGAAGAAGGTGGGTCGATGAGGCAGGACACCAGTATAACGCTGGTGTGGGACTCGAGCCATTGGGAGTTTGGAGGGCCGGTCCCTGTTGACACCTCTTGCTCGTATTGCTGTTACTGCCCAACATCTGCCTTGCCGAGCACTTTGCATTTGGGCCTCAGCTGGCAGAATCCCAGCTGAACGTGTACCACCGACGTGTCCGTCACACTGATGTGGTGTGCGGGACGTGGCCCTCGGGTACCGGCCCACAAGCAGCAGAGCTGTGGGAGCCTACCCCAGAGCCTCTGGTACAGCTCTTTGGCTCCTCTGTCCGAGCAGGAGTTAGTGGCAGTTCAGGGCTAGGTGCTCATCGGGGATTCTGACCCGCAGTTCAGCGCAGCGGTGCTGTCTGAAAACGCCCTGCTGCTGAGCACGAGCTTTGCTTCGTGGAATTACAGCTCCCCTGGTTTCACTGCTGAAATCTAGTGCTAGCACGAGGAGAAGATGGTGAGTGGGAGGATTGCATGAAGCACTGCCGGGAGTAGTTCTTGCGGTGTCGAGTAATGTTCTAGCTCAGAAGTCAGGGCCTTGTGAACGTCTGTGGCACTGGAAGCCCGTGACCACTGTCCTCACCTGACACAGTGTGAGAAGAGCAGCTGGACAGTGCAGCCGGGACAGCTTTAATGTGGTGGAAGTGCTGTTGTCGTTTGAGGATAGCTCACCCAGGTATTGCAGGAGGTGCCCCAGGATGGCAGACCTTCATCCAACACGGTGTGCTGTGGCTCCATGAGCCTGTCCCAGCAGCAGTCGGCTCAAGCAGAAAGTTGGTGGGAGAAAAGTCTCTTGTAGATGTGGAAGTGTCAGAGTGATGTTTTAGCGTAAACTTAGTGCCAGGTGTGGTCACAGCTCAGACCTTGGGTAGTGCAGCACAGTGAGAAGTGCTGGAGTGCTGAAGGGGTGGTTTTCTTCTCTGTACTGAAAGTCAAAGGAGAAGCTGGTTTGACCTCGAGTCTCTAATGTTGTAGTGGCCAGTTAAACTCCAAGTGAAGCGTTTTGATGTTGGTTATCAGCAGGGAAGACATGGCAGGTGGTGGGTGTCTCGACCTTTGTCTGGGCTCAGAGAACATCCACCAGGCTCCTCCAGAAAGACGAATGCCTGAAAACCTGAAGCATTACAGAGCAGTTTTCTCTCCGTGGAAGCCAGTGTTAGTGAGTGGAAGTTGTGTCTGTTTGTAAGGATGGGACCTCCCTGCTGCAAATAGTGTGAGGAGCTGGCTTCAGTGCTGGGGTGGGGAGCCAGCACTCCTCAGGGCTCTCTGGGTGGTGGAGTGGGCACTGGCTGCATGGTGTGGTAAGCGTTTGTCTGCTTTCCTTCCCCTTACCCCTGTCGTGGCTACTCCTGTTTCTGAGCTTCAGCTAACATGGTCCTGTGTTCCTCCTCTTCTCCGTCAGAAGCTGTTCCATGTGTCTTCTCCACAGCTGTCTGCCTCAGCAGAGGGAAAGTGCTCTGAGCCTGGGCGCAGAGCCTTGTTGTGGCAGTTGCGTGGCGGTAGTTTCCTGTCATCCTTGTACTGTTTTTTGGCTCAGTTTTTGGACTCCATCATCCCTTCCTGTTGCAGTTGTTCTCCCATCTTCACCTTAGTTGTTAAATAAGAGCCGCTGTTTGCAGTCAAGAGATGCTTTCTGTACCTCTGTTAGCTGAGCCCACAGCCACCTCCCTGACCATCTCATTCTTTGTGGATGCAGCTGTTGGTGGTGTGTGGTGCATTGAGACTGTGGTATCGGCAACTTTTATCGTTCTGTGAGTGTGATCCCCTTGCCTGGCTTTGCAGTCCAGTTTCAGTAGCTGCCTGAAGCGGCAGCCTTGTTGGCATGTTCTTTGTGGGGGCTGTGCCACAATGTCCTGGTCCTGTTGTCTTGGTGAAGCACCCCAAGGCTGCATCTTTGTTTTTAGTGTTTTCTTTTCAAGATTAACTGAATCATCCTTCTGTTTAACCAGTCTGGGGTGCCTGTGACTTCCCAATCCTTCCTGTGCGTCAGCTTCAGCGCTGCTGCTGCTCACTTTTCCTCTGTGAATGCCGTGAGGTTTGGTGTCTTTGCTGTAATGCCCTATTTACCTCACGTTGCCTCAGGTTCCCTCCATCTGAGGTCCTTTCCCTCGCTGTGACATAGCCTTTGGGGATGCAGCTCAGTGACACCCAACGTTTTTGTGCTACATGTTGAAAGCTCGTCAAGCAGCTCTCCTGTGCTCTTGCACCACGGTGGTGTCGGTGCAGCCTTCGACGCTCTGTTCAGCGTGTTCCTGCATACGTGTGCTCGTGGGAGGCCCTTGTGCTTTCTGCACTTACTCTGGGCTGTGATGTTGCTGGGTCCCTTTGTGTTCCTTGTTTCCACTGATCTCTGATGTCTTGGTTCTCCTTTGTGTGCTGCCGTGCCCTGGGTTCTGTGTCACTGCTGCTAGGGCTGCCTCTGGGCTTTAAACACGTCTTTCTGCATCCTTCCGAAACACTGGCACATATGGGAAGAATGTTTTGGTACTGGTAATGCAAGTGGAACAACTGGAGCTGGAAGCCACTTCTGAGAAGTAGCACTTCCTTCCCGTTGTGTTCTGCCTGCCAGAGGCTTTTTCTGAAGCTGTGCACATTAGCAGTGGGGAGTTGCCTGGATCTCTGTGTGTTTCCAGACTCCTCCCTCTGCTGTTGTGCTGGTGCAGGTACCGGTGACGGGAATCTGGCCGACTCTTGGGTGACAACTGATGTTTTCTGTATTTCTTAGCAAAGCCACGAGTCTTCTGAAGTGCTGGATAAAAAGAAGTAGGCACTTAGCAGGTTGGGTGTGGGTGTTGTCCTGCGTTGCACAGCAGTGTTCTGCAGAACAGGGCCCGTCAAGCGTTCTTTCCCTGGGGCCTTGTAGACCTTTTCCTTGATGGATTGATTTTGTTTAGAAGTTCTTGAGGGCCAGCTCTCGGGGTGCATGTTGGAACAGGTGAAAGCAGTTGTCCTCCTGTGCAGTTTGATTTGTTCATTCCTGCTCCAAAGAGGAAACAAGCTTCAAGTTCACTTGAAAGGTGTAGCTGATATCCTGATTCCCTTGCCCTTGAAAGTAACCAGACTGGTGGCAGGAGAAGGAATCCTGAGAGCAGGGAGCAGAACAGTTACAAGCAAGGAGAGGTGTCGCCAAAGACATCAACAGGTACTCGATAGGACAGTGCTTGGTAGAGCAGTGTTGTGACTAAACTGCACCATCTCTGCGTGGCTCAGTCTGTACCTGAGGCAGTGCCATTGCACACAGTGATACTGGATGTGGGGCAGGGGACTGGTGGGAGCAGGGTTAGTGAAACACTGGTGTCATGACAGGCAGTGTTTGAGAGCAGGTAGGGCAGAGCTTTCCTGTAAAGACTACTGATGTTCAGTGCAGGCTCAGCGTTGAGATTTCCTTTCTGGTGTTCACAGCAGACGTGTTCGATGCATGCCGATGTCATTGTTGTCTAAGTTCTTAGCAAATGCATGGGGGATGTCTGTGTTTTGTTGTTGCAGTAACAAAACCCTGTAGGAGAGCAGAGTTTCTTGCATCCAAAAAAGCTGCAGCTGCTGATCAAGAGCACAAGTTTAGATGCAAGTTCTTGGACTGTTCAAAGCTCTTCCGCAAAGCCAAGCTGTTGCATTATCACATGAAATACTTTCATGGAGTGGAGAAGGCTGGAGATTCACAGCAGAACCCTGTAAAAAGGAACATTCAAACCAGAGCTGCTCTGGCTTCTGAAAAAGCCAACCAAGAGAGGTCAAAAAGAGGACGGACCGCAGCTGGTTCATTGTGTAAGTATCTTTGTTCCTTTGTTTAAGCAGCAGCAGGCAGGGCAAGCCAGAGAGAGCAGAAACCAGTTTTCTTTTGGGCTGAAGGAGCCTCCTCAGGGCGCCATCATCACAGCTCTTTGTAGAGAAGCAGCAGAATGTCTGAGAACGTGGTTCTAGAGAAGGTAAGGCTGAAGAAACTCCCTTGTCTAGAAGTACAGATCATGTTCTGTAATAGACTGACTGCACAGCTTCTCTTATCCCTTCAGAATGATTCAAGTACTAAACCTCCCCTTTTCTCAGACCTGAATTCCCTGGGTTTATGGCTAATTATTTTTTTCCGTGGTGTGAGAGATGTCTGGGTGGTGCTGCTGGAAGACTCTTCTCCGTTTCTGCTTTAGGGAAACAGGCTGCATAACTCCAGCTCTCTTGTTTCACACTTGGTCTTTGTTTCGTGTTCTGATGTTAAGAGTGTGTGGCTGGAGAGCCAGTAACGACTTCTGCAGTGGTCGCTGTTCTCGTTGCTGGCCTGTGGCGAAGTGAGGGCCTGGGGTTTGACAACTGCAGTAGCTATGGCTGTACTTGAGAAGGATCCTTGGCAGCTGATGGCTAGTGAAAGGAGCTTAATGGCTAAGGAATAAATCCTGCCAGGCGGCTTTGCAGTCTTCAGAGTCATGTTACCTTCTGCCTCGCCGTCCTGTTCTCCGAAGCACTTTCTTGCCAGTGTCTTGTGTAACACCAGTACTGCTGACATCTGCGATTGCTTCCGTAACTCTCAGTAGAGTTATGCTAAGGCACTAGTTGGTGTTGGGTAGACAGAGGTGGGCTGGCTTGCCTGCGTTGTACTGCATGTGCAGCTCAAGCAAAACTGGATGGCTGCTTTGACAGGCAGAGGTGAGATGGGTGCCCTGTAGAGGATAGCTGACAGCTGCAGGCATCAGACCCGCTTCTTGTGTGTCCTGTGTGTTTTCAGAAAAGACATCTCTTCTGCTTTTGGTAGCTGCCTAGTTACTCTGCTTTGGGAAGTTGTTTTCCTGTGACTGTCCTGAATGGGTTGGTCAAGGTCTTGGGTGACTAGTCCTTCCGTTTGTCCTTTCCACCAAGTGACAAGTTGGCTTGTTGTCATCACCTTGGCTCCACTGGCTGGTGGTCCACCACAGTGTTGGGTTGTAGCTGCATTTGCTGACTGTAGACTCCAGCCCCTTTGTCTCCCATCTGTGAGCGGGTGCTTTCAGCCTGGAGAGCTTCAGTTCACATGCTCCGCAGCCCATCTCTCTGAACAGCCCCTGGGTTGTGCCAACAGCTGTTGCACAGCACGTCACGGTGGACGCCTTTGGTGTCAAAGCTCTTGGCGGAGCTGTCGCTGTACTTATGTATCGGTTACATCACCGCCCGGATATTGAGTGCACTTTGGTTGGTAACTCGCGGTGTTCATTCTTCTCAGTGTTCTTGTGGTGCTGTCACACATTCTAGAGTTAGTAGGGCTTGCGAGCTCCTACTGCTGCAGTTTGTGTTCTTTTTGCAGGCATCTCCTTTGTTCTTAGGGCATCTACGGGAGGGCAGCCTCCCTTTCCATAAGAAGGTTCTTACCTTGCAGTGGCAGACACCTCTTTAAATTCTGCAGTGACCCTTCCCTGAAGTGAGGGAAAGGAACTACTGTGGGCTAGGCTGTACTGTAGATGTGCCCTGCTGCTCTGAGCAGAGTGGTGCGGACTGAAGTGGCTCCTGGGTGCATCAGACAGACCTCTTTAGTTAATCAGGAGGTGCTGCAAGGTCATTATGATGAATCAACTCTTCCCCCAGCCCCATGGATATAAACCTTCACAAGTATTGCTGCTCTTGGTCTTTACTGACAGAGTAGTCATTACAGAGTGAGGCAGTGGATTGGGTGTCCCCCTGAAATAACAGATGTGAGTCTGTCTGCCCTCAGCTCTCTGCTTCCGTTGCACCTCTTCCAGGCAGCATAGAGCCACCTCTGGCCCTTCTGTTAAAAGAGGAGACTCGTGACCTTCCCAGGTGTGAAAATGGCAGAGCAGGTCTGTCCCTACTGAGGAGTCTGTAAATGATCCTTAAAAGTCAGCAGATGTGTCTGTATGTTTGCCTCCTTGTTGGAAAGCTCTGCCTACGCAGAGTTGCAGCACGTCCCGGTAACCCATCAGTGTCTGTGCCAGCAGGACATGCAAAGGGGAAAAGGGCGCTGCTCTTCAGCTGGGTCAGTGCCGAGCTCCGTACTGCGCCGTGTAGGGAACAGCTTGGCCAGCCTGTGTGCACAGCATGAGCATCTGGGTGTCCACAGGGAGTAGTTCCCATGTGAACCTCTGCTGTGTGGCTTTCAGATAGATCCCTCGTGGGGTTCCTTCTGCCTCTGAGTGCTGGCTGGGGGATGCCTCTTCACCAAGAGGTGCAGAGTGCTTGGGTGACCCCCAGTTTCTCATTGGAGTAGGTGAAGGTCTGCTTTAACACCCTGTCCTCTGCAGGACTGCCAGTCATCATCATGGCTTGTCCTGAGAAGCCTGTGTTGGGTTTGGGGAGGGTGGCTGTGTCAAGAGCTTCAGCTGCAAGTCAGGCTGATACTTCGTGTTTCAGTGCTTGAAAATACCAGTGGCTGTTCCCAGCAAATGGCCCCCCAGCTGTGGGTGGTGGATGCTGTCGAGTTCACAGCGCTGGGGGACTCCGATCGCTTTGCTTCCTGTGATGCCTGAATCGTCAGACATGTCTTGTTCCATGGGACAGAAGCAAGCTGTTGCCGTGCCCATCGCCAAGACTGGACACGCTTAGGTGTAAGTTAAGGGTTTCCCCTTGTGGTCTGTGCATGGCTGAGGTGGGTTTGTGTCTTGATTCTGTAGCTGTTCATTTCCAGGGCCTTCACTGCTTCTGTATCACATGTTTTTATGGACAAGGAAACTTCTCCCAGGCTTAGAAAGGCCCAAGGGAGCCTTTGGGCAGTTAGCAGCAGGGCTGTTTGTCCCCGTGTTTTCTAAAGACCATTCCTCCTGTCCCTGCTAGTGGTGTTTACTGTTGTCTGAGCTGGATGCTGGTTTGCTGGTGCAATTAGAACACCAGTGTTCAAGAGCCATGAAAGGGTTCGTTGTCCTGGATTTCAGGGGGTTTTTATGGTTTGTTTCTAGAAAGTTACATAATTCGACTGATGATGGTTGATACTCTGGATCATAGAGCTGCTGAAGGGTACTAACAGCTATTGTAGTAGTTGTTTGAGTTGGTTTTCGCCAGGAACGTAGGGAGGCTGTAGCTTAGGTGCCACCTGTGTTCCACCTCGAGGCATTTCTGTAAGGCCAGTGTGGATGTTCCTGTGGTACCTGCATACACAGCTCTAGGAAAGGCTCTGAGCAGAGGCTGCTGTTCTGCAGACTCTCAACTCAGTGGTCCCATTGCCTGGTGGTCTCAGCAGAATGCTAACATGGACAGGGGGCTTGCAGGAGGAGTTAGTTTGAGCACCGATGAAAGGGGGAGGTGTTGCCCCTGTGATGGGGAGGAGGCAGAGGAGTACCAAGCTGCCTGGAGAGTGGGAGCTGGCTCAGGGAGTCAGGAGGATGAAGACACACAGTGCTGATGCAGGCCATCTGAACTTGGGGAACAGGCACCGTCTAAAGGGCTGAGTGCAGGCTCTTGGCTGTCGGTAGAGGAAGCTCTTTGTTCTGTGGGGCGTGATATTATAGGTTGACGTGGCTTAATTTTACTTGAAAATGTTGTGTTGGCAAGAAACAGGACGAGACGTGGAGACCTGACGGAGGTGGGCTTGCACAGCACGGGGTTTAGCACTTGAAAATCTAGGGTGACTTCCCAGGTTTGTGATCTCGTCTGGAATTCAGTGTAATCACCTACGGTGTACTTCAGAGGGCCAGAGATCACAGACTCTGTGAACGTCTCTGTCAGTGAAACAAAAGGTGTTTCTTCCAGACTTCACGAGTGTCTGGGTAACTGAGATGGGGGGGGGGTGTCAGTTCTGGAATAGAAATAGCTGCTGTGTGACAGGCGATAACCAGAGTTACTGGTGGCAAAAGAATCCTGCAGGAATGTATTAACCTTTGTGTGTCCTAAAAGAAGTGACACGGTCTCGGCAAACTCCTCCGTAGCCTTCACTCTTGCCAGGATACAAATAAATGTGTGGACGTGGAATCCAGTTCTGTTCCACAGAGTCTTCATGCACAGACCCCAGCTCGGGTGTCTTGTGCTGCTTGGTGGGATCAGGGTGGCCCTGTGGTTTGTTGGGTGCGAGAGGGGAAGGTCAGGAGGTGTAAATGAAGGCTGTCTGGTTGGTGTAGATTGTTGGGGGGCAGTTTGGCCTTTCCCTGAGCTAGTGCTCTGTAAGTATTTCGAAACTCACTGTAGGACGCTGGGTGGTCAGGAAGGCTCAGGAGAGGCAGCTGGTTCACCTGACTTCTCACTATGAACTGCTGCAGTTTGCCTTTCAGAAAGCTGTGAGGACTCTGGTGTTCCCAGACAGGGTATGAATGAATCTTAGCTGACTTTCCTCGTTTCAGCTACTGTGTGCCATGGGAAGGGTTTGGTCTGTTTGAAGTGATGAGGTCATCCCCAGCCCATCAGTCACAGAGGGCAGCAGATGAGCAAGTTCTGTTTTCAGGATGTCCTGCTATTAAAAAACAACCCAAACAAATAACAAAATCCTCCTCTATACTTTCTCCTGCCAGAGGAGACAACTCCTTCTGTATTAAGCAATTTTCTGGGGCTACTAGCAATGAGTTAGAGGTGTCCAAGCAAATATTGGAGACTGACCTGTGGGAAACTAGTTTAGGATAAAGGGACCTGGGGGTCCTGGTGGACAACAAGATGACTATGAGCCAGCAATGTGCTCTTGTGGCCAAGAGGGCCAACAGCATCCTGGGGTGGATCAAAAGGGGGGNTTCACTGGAGACGTTTAAGACCCGCCTGGATGTGTTCCCGTGTGACTTGGTCTAGGTGATCCTGCTGTGGCAGGGGGATTGGACTGGATGATCTTTTGAGGTCCCTTCCAATCCCTAATGATTCTGTGATACTCCGTTGGCATCAAAGTCTTCAGACAAGAAGGTTTCCCTTTGTGTGCACTGAACATTTGAGATACTTAGGACAGTAGGGTTGAAATTTGGCAAGATGGCATCTTGGCTACTCGGTTTCATTAACCAGGATACTTGATGTTGTGCTCCAGATGGCAGGGTACCAGTCTGGTTTGGTCTGGCCATCCTGCTTGCTGGGCGTCTCTTAACTTGTCAGCTTCACCTCTCTTTTTCCACATCCAAGAGTGTTTCAGTAGGAGTTGGCTGTGAAGACAGGAACTTTGCTCCTTACAGCTTCACCTGAAACTCCATCTACCAATGTCTCTGTCTCATCATGTCTGTGAGTTTGGGGTTCTGATCCTTCATCCATCTTGCTCTCACTAGACACATTACTGTTTCAGGTGTGTGTTTAAGAAGTGCTCTTCCTTAGCCATGCAGAGACTCTGTGCCTCAATCCAAAGCCTGCTTTAGGAAGCTTAGTTGCTTTTAAGCCAGCAAGGTCCCTTTTCTCTTAAAGAAACCTGTAACAAAAACTGCCTGACACTTATCTCTGCTGAGCTGGGCTGTTTCTCTTTCCACTTCTCTGCAAAGCCACAGTATTTCTGGGAGGGCTAGAGCTGTGGGGAAAGCACTTGTATCCCCTGTTTCTTCTTGGGATAGAAATCCCAAACACAAAACAACAAAAAAAGTCAGGTTTTAGCCTTCAAATAGGCTTCTGTTGAAAAGCCTTTTTGAGGGTCAAGTTGCTGGGGTTGTGAGATGAGCAATTAGGTCTGATTAGAAACGCTCCCCATGGGCTGCCAGAGCTGCTGCTGGCGAGGTTGAGTTTGCGTTGTGAAAGCGATTAAAGCTTGGCCTTGGTCTCTCTTCTCGTTGTAGATGCTCCTCTACACATAGCCCTAAGGAGTACCTCGTGTAGGGATGAGGAAGTAGAAAAGAGAAGACCCTCAGCTCCTGTAAGTGCGTTAAATAGCTGCCGGCATTTGTTTAGAGAACAGACCAAGAGCCACGTAGTGAGATCCCTGAGGAAGCGTCAAGAAAAGAGAGTTGGAAATGGTACGCCTCATTAGATCGACACGGGAAGGCTAAACCTGGGGAAGTCTGGGAGAAGTTGTAAGTGTCGTGAGGAACTGATGGTGATGGTGGGAAGTTCTCTATCTGCCTGCCTTGAGAGAGCAGTGCACAGTGACAGTGGTGTCTGTTCTCCCTTTGCGCTGGTTTCAGAGGAAGACTTGATGCAGGGACTGTGGTGAGTTCTCTCAGTACACACCTGGGGTTTGTGCTTCCAGATAGAGCGCAGCGGTTTTGAGATGCAAAAAGTACTGAAGTATTGAAGGGCAAGAGACGATTGTTAATGGTTGTTGGCTTGATCTGTCTTCATTCTGTTAGGTTCTTGGTTGTCCGAAGCGTTAAATATTGTAAAAAATCCTGAGCCTCTTGAGATAGCTGAACTTAGTAAAGGTGAAAGGAAGAGGGGAGGATGTTGTGTTTGCAGAAAGACCCAGTTTTTTCTTGTAACCTTTTGAATAGCACTTGGCTGCTGCTGGCAGTCAACACTGCTTGCTCCTGAATCCCTCTGAGCAACTCTGTGTTCATGGCTTGGGCTCTTCAGTGGTGCAGAGAAGTGGCTGAGGGAATGGGGGTGGGGGGGGTTAGCCTGGAGAGAAGGGGGCTAAGGGGAGACCACCTTGCAGGAGAAGTGCAGGGTGGCCCTGGGGAACACCTTCTTGCCTGAAGGTTTGCTCTACTTGCCTGTCTCTGTGCCGTCCTGCTGGTCACAGTGGTCCACCAGTTCTCAGACATCCTTTGCTGCCTTCCCTTGTAAGAAGGTCTGAATGGGATCCCTTAGCGTCTCCTCGTTGGGCTGACTCAGTGGGACATCTCTTACTTGGGAGTCTGGTGCGTAGAGGTTACTGCAAACTTCTGCAGTGGTGGTGGAGGGTGTAATTGGGTACTCGTCCTCTTGAGCGTGTCTACTGCTCAAGGAAATGGAGGTCTCTGTTCTTGCCCAAAAAATCCTTTTAAGAAAGCAATGGGTTTGTGGTGACTGCTAAGGTTAGACCAGGCTTTTTTCTCTTGCATCGTGTGAATCTGTGGGGATGCTTAGCCTGGGCAGCTGCTGTATCTGCTCTTGTGGGAGAGATTTCATTAGACTTCAGAGCATTTAGTAGAAACAGCTCAGCAGGGCAGGGTTTGTGGAAGGACCTCTGCCTGATGTTGATTCCTTGCAGGCTTGTGTTTGGGACAACCTGGACTGACCGTGTTAAAGGGCTGGAAGATAAGCCCTACAAGGAGAGGCTGAGGGAGCTGGGTTTGTTTAGTCTGGAAAAGAGGAGGCTCAGGGGTGACCTTATCGCTGTCTATAACTGTCTGAGGGGTGGTCGTAGTCAGACAGGGGTTGGTCTTTCCTCCCTGGCCGCTGGAGACAAGGGGTCATGGTCTTAAGCTCCATCAGGGGAGGTTTAGACCTGACATAAGGAAAAGATTGTTCACTGACAGAGTGATCTGGTTTTGGAATGGGCTGCCCACAGGGGTGGTTGAGTCACCGTCCCTGGAGGTGTTCAGGGTTAGGCTGCATGAGGTGCTGAGTGGCATGAGCTAGATGACAGATGTTAGGATTGCTGGGTTTATTTGGATTTAGGTTGGACTGGATGGTCTTTAAGGTCTTTTCCAACCTTATCAGTGCTGTGATACTGTGTGGTGCAGATCAGATCCAGCGCTGCGCAGACAGCTGCAGATACGTGGGGTTTGTCAGATGAAGACAGACTGGCAAGTGCGAGGGGGCAAGTGCCAGGGCTTGTTGTTCATCACAGAGTTGGGTGAGGCAGCCGCACTCTGTGTGATGGGACAGTCTGACGAGGCAGATTGTGACCTTCATGTTACAAGGTGCCCCATTTTCCCTTCTGTTCTGGCCTCGGTTAGTTACTCTTTGCCCTTTTCAAAGAATAAAATGGCAGAATTTACTGGCATCCCTGTGAGCAGGGAGGAGGAAGTGGTGCCTGGAGAATCCTGACAACTCAAGGGCTAGGAGAAGAGGACAAGCAGAAGTGAGAAGGAAATGGAGAGCTGTGTGCTGAGGCTGAGGAACCTGTTTGTTCCTTTTTGTTAAGCCCCCTCAAGAAATGGTAACAAAATGGGGATGAAGTTTGTCTTCTCTGCTGCCAGTCCTACTCAGTGCCTTTGAAGGACTTGCAGTCGGTAGGGCGGTGCCCACGGCTGATGGGGCTGCTGGCCACAAATGGGTCCAGCAGCCACCGTTAGTGACACGATGCAAGAGGAACACGAAATGGCAAATCAGCAGGAGATGCTCTAGGACTGTGGGGAGGGGGAGATACAGAGCTGAAGGCTTATGGGGAGTTGCTGACGATTGTGTCTCCTGCATGCTGGTCATGGCTGGCAGAACAGAGCTGAGCTTTCTGGTTTCTCAGGGTGAGCTGTTTATACCAGAAGTGTGTGGCCTTGGGTTGTGAACTGGGGAGTTTGCCCTGGCCTGTGTGGAGGAGTTGAGTACAGCACGTGGCGACTGCTGGTTTGATTCATGAGTGGGTGCAGACCAGGTTTGTGCAGAAGCTTTCTCACAGTAGACAGAGTCTTGATCTTGGTGTGTGTTCTGGTACCGATAGACACAAGTTTAAGCAGGTTGCTAGATGGAGTGGTTTTGGGTCGATAAGCTACTCACTGGGAGCAGAGCTGTTCAGAGATGGAAGGCATCCTTCCCTAACAGGTGTTATGACTGCACCTGTAGTCTCAGCTGAGGCAGTGTGATTTTCTTACTGAACCTGGGAGAACCTGGAAATTCTGCTGCAGAGGTCTACATCTGAAAGGCAGGAGGTGTAAATGAGTGCTGAGGTCTTGGAAGCGAGGGTTAGTGCGTGCTGCCCTTCGGCAGGGTTACGCATCACGGCAAGTGCTCTGGTCACTGCTTGGAGGCTGGACTTGGCTCAAAGAGAGCACTCAGAAGAGAAGTTCAGGAGTTGTGGTGGTGGTCTTTTATTCGTGAGTGAGTAGGGTGCAGAGAAGAGCAGTTAGAGCAACTGAACCCTTGTTACTCAGTTTTCAATGAAAACAAGGTGCTGAGGAGACAAACTGCTTCTGAGGGCTGCGGTTTTGTTACCGTCAGGCTTGAGTCACCGTGCTGCTGAAGTGTTCAGCTGTGCGGTAGCTTAGAAGAGAGGGCTTCAACAAACCCCCCGGTGTTTCTGTTCTTAATAACCTCTGAAGCGATAGGTGGTAAGTGGGTGGTGGTTGTGCAGTTGTGACACTGAATCATCACGTAAACCAGACCCAGTTACAGGGAACTGTAATGCTAGGAATCGTGCTAGGGTTGTGTCTAGGTAAGTTAGTTATTCACTGACCTTGCTGACCCGGACCCACAGCCAGGCTCATGCTGCGAGGTACAACAGTGGCTTAGAACTGGTCCTGCAGAACACGAAGGGAAAACAAATCATCTCTTCTACTGCTAGCTGTGTCAGCTCAATTCACGTGGGGAAAACCACCCATCCTGGTGTGAATTTCACTGTCAAAAGGGCACTCACTGACTGATATCGTCAATGGCAATTGTGGAAGTAGTGGTTGCAGAACCATGCAGTTACTTCTATGATGGTTTACTATTTAGCCACTTGGACGACTGGTGGCACAGCTCAGAGGACTTCCTTCTTGGTGCGTTATGCAGGAGTGAAACTGGTATTTGATGGCCAAAGAGAAAACAAAAATGGGACTTCCCAGCAATGCGTGGGAAATGAATGACAGGCATGCCCTGCCTGCAGACAGCCTTGAACGTTCACCTGGCAAACACTACTCTCCCTTCTGGACTTCTGCTGTCCCAACGGTGGAGATTAAAGCACTCCAAGGAGAAGGACTCATGTTCATTTGGGGAAATTTGCATTGGGTTGGAGCCAGAGGACTCCGAACAGAACGCAGGGGTGCTCCCAGCCCACAGGGCTACAGATGGCACGCAGGCACTGAGGAAAGGTTGGACTGGATGATCTTTAAGGTCTTTTCCAACCTTATTACTGTGATACTGTAACTGCACAAATCAGTGTTGTTTGCAGCCAGCTGGCCCTGGTTGTCCAAAGACAGTCAGTAAGTAGAGTAATTGTGTTCATTGATCTAAAACTGATGTAGAGCGTTGTCTCATTTCAGCTCTTAAAGAACATGAGAAGAACAGAGAAGGAAAATTGAAGGACTGTGGAAGGTCCAAGTCAAAGAAAAAGAAGAAAAAGAAAAAGAGAACAAGGCCTGGTAAATCTTTCCTTTGGTAGAAGAAAGCTGCTTCGTTGTCTTGTTTTGCCTGTTATGGATCCACGCTGTTATGAGCAGGCCCTGCAGAGAAGGCCGGTGCCTCTGTTCACCTCCTAGCTCTCATGTTGTTACATGGTTCATATGAAATGGTGATGGGCGAGGTAAGGTACTTCCTGCTCGGTGAGCATCATGAGTGCTGGGTGATGGCCCTCAGTGCTTGGAATGGCGCAGGAGAAACCTGACTCCAGAGGGGGCGCGACAGCCCTTAAACCTGGGCAAGTGGTGCCGGTTCCAGAGAGCACAGGCTGCCCTAACCGCGTGCCAGGTGCCCCGCGTGCCAGGTGCTCTCACCTACACGGGGACTCCTTGCCCGTCTGCTGTGGGCACATGCAGTGCTGCTTTGTGCTTCTGTCAGCATCTCCTGACTCCAGGTTGCTAACGGTGACCCTTCTTATGTTTCTGCAGAGTGCTCTGGCAGCGAGGACAACACTGATGTTTTGCAGAAGCTTTCACCGGAAAAATCGCTTGTCACAAAATGTGTTTCTTCAAACAAACCCTCTGCACACCCCGGCGCTCTGCTGCACTGCTCTGACACTGGGCAGCACAGGGGAGCGTCCAAACCACACGGTAAGGCAACCTCTGCTCTCTGTTACCTGTAGCTGTGTGAGCTGCACCGGTGCACCTGGAGCGTGGCAGTGCTGCTCTTATGTGGGGCTCTGTGTGTTTCCTTTTCTGTGCCTGAAGAAGTTGAACCCAGCTCCTTGGCCAGGGCTTGGTACTGCTGCGTTTGGCTTTGCCTTCACCCTCACAGAAGCTTTACGACTGTCACCCTTCTTGCAGAGCTCTCTTTGCTGCAGCTTTCGCTGTGGTAACAGTGTTCAGGCCGGAGTAATTTCATTTTGCCTATTTCCAGAGTTTTCCACAAGGTGATGGTATTGAGAATAAGTGGTGTGAAGGATGCGTGCGGCAATTATGCTGTGTTGGGAGCCCTGATGTGGTCATGTGTAGGTGCATAGGCAGTGTGGTACATGGGTGTAGTAACTGTCTGAGCTTTTTAGGGATTAGAAGCTCCTGAGTGCCTGGCTAGTGCCCTAGAGTACTTGATAAACAGCCCACACAGATGTGGCTGCTGTGTTCCTGCTCCTTGGGTTTTACTGTCTCAGCCCATCTTGCTCTCGCGGTCGCACGCTGGTGCAATAAAACAGGCCCAGTGTTTTGTTCTCTGTTATTCAAGCTCACAAATGTGCAGGAAATCGGAAATCAGCCAGTTATTCTGTTTGGGAGCGACCTTTTAAGATCCTCTAAGCCAGACGTCGTAACCCAGCACTGACAGTCACCAGTAACCTGTGTCCCTCAGCACCACATCTTCATGTCTTCTCTGTCCCTCTGGGGACATGGCTTGCACCAGTGCCCCAGACAGCCTGTTCCAGGGCTTGAAAGCCCTTGCAGGGAAAAATGTCTTCATCACACCACGTCTAACCCTCCCGTGGCACAACCTGTTACATGGGAGAAGAGCCTGCTCCTCACCACCTGCCTTCAGTTGCATGTTGAGGTCATGCTGTTAGAGATGGGCGCCTGCAGCTAGAGATGGGGCCACATCTTGGGAGCCTCTGTTAATTACTTGGGATTCTTTCTGGCTTTCTGTGCAGAGGATGACACCCTGAGCGAGTCATCTGCGGACAGCTTGCTTTGGAGCGATGATGACTGCAGTCAGGACGTCGATGTCACCACGAACCCTGATGAAGAAGTTGAAGAAGGTGATTTTGAGATTGTTCGGTGCGTTTGTGGAGTGAAAGAAGAAAATGACTTCATGATTCAGGTATGAAGAGAGGGCGTGTGTGCGTTTCGGTGAGGACAGACATGGGAAAGCTGGTGTAGAAATGTGCACAGGTGCCTTCTGTATGTGAAGCGAGCTGTTGCTTTTCTCTGAAATTCAAAAATGCCGAAAGAGAACCTGTCAGGGGTGAGTAGCTGCTGCGGTAGGAAGAGGAGGTGGCTTTGTAATGTAGGTTGGGCTTGTGAATGGAAGGAAAACGGGGGAAAGGGGGCGAGTCTGTAGAAGTTTGCATTTTTCATAACGGGAGAGCAAGCGCTGCACAGGTGTGGGCAGTGCAGCGGCACAGTCAGCAGCTCTTCATCTGCGTGGTGTTCGTGCCTCCACTTCTGAGCGCGTTCAGAACACTGCCACGAGATGGTGGGTGCCCCTCCACTTCTCTGCCCTGTCAAGAAGCTTGACTGAAACAGCTAGTCCTTGAACTGAGATGAACAAACCCATCATTACTGGAGACTTTTGTTTTGAGGCAGAGCTGCGTCTATCTGTTTATCTGTTCTGCAGCTGCTGCTTGTAAAGGGAGAGTTCCTGATCCGAGTGAGGCCATCTGTTGGCCCTCTGTTCCCTGCTCTTGTAGACCAGCTTTACAGGAAGCTGTTCCCCACTAAAGCGGTGTCTCTGTTGTGTAACTGCCTCTCTGGGAGTGCCCTGGCTCTTTGCTTTTGCTGTCTGAGGTGTCGGTACGTTATCAGGGAACCACTGCCCCGCTCAGAGCCGGCCTGTGCTGTTCTGTCCAGTTCCTGTTCATTTCAGGTAGGGGTCAGATGCACCAAATAAACAGCTAACTCGGCATTTTTTTGCCTGAGTTCATGTTGCCACTGGTCTCCTTTGATCAGTCACCCTGCATCTTTGGAGAAGCCTGTGCAGGGGCCTACGCATGTGTGATGCTCTCGAGCAGAGATCATGAGCTTTCCATGGGTGCCCTGGTGAAGAAGTGAGTCTGAGGAGTGTTTTTCTGTAGGGGGCCCCATGTTTTCTGTCTAAATAGCCTTTTGCTGTTGTGGGCCCTCAGTTCCGCGTGTTGGCTGTGCAGCATGGCTGACGTCAGTTACCGGTTGAGGTTGTTTGTCAGTGAGAGGAGAGGGTATGGCGCTCGCCACAGGAAGCTCCCCTGCTCTGCAGCTTTTGAGCCCAGTTCCCCAGGCAGTCTCTTGCTAATTGTTCTGAGGTTTGAATCCTGTCTCAGGAGACCTGTTATGGGGGTAGGTCCTGGAACGTTACTGCATTTCTTCTCTGCTGTGTGGAACTAGGAGGAGGAACAGAAGCTGCTCTGTACCTCCCTCAGGGCCACTGCTGACTTCTGGTGGCCACAGTTGCTTGAGGGGAGGCAGGAGCCTGCTCAGGAGAAGAGGCGGTGGCACTGTCTAAGTTGTAGTGTGAATAGCTCTTGGATTCTGCAGCAGGACAGTAGAAACATCCTTTTTCCCCCCCTCTGAACATGACAGCCGGATTTTAAAACTTTGTAATGGAGCTAGTTAACACAGCTACGTCTGATTTCCATCCTCAGCAGCTGAGTTTAGCAGCTGCCTGCACTGGTTCAATTTCCTTTGGCCTTCTGTACTGTGTTACGGAGCTTTGCTCTGGAACATCACTGGGGTCTAGGGCATTGTGTCCTGGCAGGTGGAGGTTCGGCACCCATCTGTGATTGCGGGGTGCAGAGCATGGGCAGCTGGCTCGGTGCACGGTCTGTGAACAGCTCTCGTGTGAGGGCTGTGGAGCTGCAGCTGAAAGGCTCTCTAGCTTGAACTGGTTTTGGGGGTGTTTCTGGTTTATGTAGAAAGTTGTGAACACGCCAGCTGTGCTGCAGAGGAGTTGTCTGGGGAGCAGGTACTCTCTGGAGGAGAAGATGCCGATGGACAGTGTGGTGCCTTGGGGGTGCAAGCAGCAAGCGGTTGGTAGCAGATGTAGGGGAGCAGGTTAGGCAGGTGGTTTGCTCGAGGTAACAAGCTCTGTGCTTCCCACGCCTTCCTCTCAGCCTGTAGGTCTTGGGGGACATGCTGTAAGCAGCCCGGTCTTGTGGCGCCGTAGGAGTACCCAGTTAGCCCCGGAAGTGGAGCACTGATGCAGAGCAAAGCCACTGTGCCCCACAGTTAGGGAGCGAGGACCAGGGGAGCCACTTTTCAGAGGTGTAGGGCCGAGGCGGGCGCTCACCCTCGACAAGCCGGAGTGAGAGCCCTGCGTGATTGTCAGAGCTTTGCACAGATGAACGATTTCTGCCCACTCGGGTCCAAGTTCCCAAGGGTCAGACTAACGAGTGCCTGCCCTCAAGGCCTGGCGTTCAGACTTGTCTTCCTGCACAGAGGATCCTTTGCTTAGCGTGTGGGTTTGTGGAAGAGCATTGCCAGTTGTTGTCTTGGTACATGGGGTGTTTATTCTGCCCCTGCTTGATGAGACTGACTGGAGCACGCTGACACTTGGGGTGTTGGCTCGGGGATGTGCCTGGCGGCCTCGGCTTCCTGCAAAATAAGGAGCCAGGCAGTTGTCCAGTGCCTGCCCCTGAGTACCTGTGTGGTGCTCTCGTACAAGAGGGACAGCGGCAGGTCGTTGGTTTGTGCTTGTCTGGGCTTGCTGCTGTAAATGTGCCCAGTTTAGAAACGGGGGAGGGGAGTCAAACACAAGCAGCACCTTGGTTTTTCCTAAAGGATGGAGGATGGCCAGTGCTCTCTGGAGCCTCCCAGACAGTTAAACAGAGAGTTTATTTCAATGAGGACTGAGCAGAGTTGTCGCAAGCAGCTAGTGCTTGAAGGATCTAGAAGCAAGGCTCTGCGTGTAGTGCAGGCACCCGTCTCGGTCAGAAGCAGCTAAAACAGCACAGAAATCACTGTGTCATGGGTCAGCCCTCTTTCCTTGCAGTCCCTCGCACTCTGCAGGGCTGCTCGATGTCATAGAATCGTTATGGATTGAAAGGGACCTCGAAAGATCATCCAGTCCAATCCCCCTGCCACAGCAGGATCACCTAGACCAAGGTGCACGGGAACACGTCCAGGCGGGTGTTAAACATCTCCAGTGAAGGCAACTGCACAACTCCCGTGGGCAGCCTGTTCCAGTGCTCCGTCACCCTCACTGGGAAGAACTTGTTCCTTCTCAGGTTGATGTGGAACCTCCTGTGTTCCAGCTTACGACCATTGCCCCTCATCCTATCACTACCTGACACAGAGAACAGCCCAGTTCCATCCTCCTGACACCCACCCCTCACATATTTAAAGACATTAGTGAGGTCACCCCTCAGTCTCCTCTTCTCCAAGCTAAAGAGACCCAGCTCACTCAGCCTCTCCTCGTAAGGGAGGAGCT
This sequence comes from Rhinopomastus cyanomelas, assembly GCA_013400115.1. Classification (NCBI taxonomy): domain Eukaryota; kingdom Metazoa; phylum Chordata; class Aves; order Bucerotiformes; family Rhinopomastidae; genus Rhinopomastus; species Rhinopomastus cyanomelas. The sequence goes on along the minus strand of VXBP01005427.1, from coordinate 994,695 downwards.
CCACCTCTCTCAACATCTTCATTGCCCTACGCTGAACTCTCTCCAGCAGCTCCACATCCCTCCGGAACTGAGGAGCCCAGAACTGGACACAATACTCCAGGTGTGGTCTCACCAGGGCAGAGTAGAGGGGGAGAAGAACCTCTCTGGATCTGCTAACCACCCCAGGATGCTGTTGGCCCTCTTGGCCACAAGAACACATTGCTGGCTCATAGTCATCCTGCTGTCCANGATAGACCACATCCACTGCTCTGCCATCACCCATCCACCTGGTTATGCCCTCATCAAAGGCTATCAGGTTGGTCAAGCATGACTTTCTTTTTGTAAAGCCTCCCATGTCACTTACAGAGCCTGCACACAGCAGCACCCCGGCAGTGCCATGTGTTGCTGCTTGAGGGCACAGCAGCCCTCCTGTGCCAGGGTGAGCCTTGGGGCCAGCAAAGTCCAGGCAGAGCATCGTTGTCTCTTCCTTCTGGTTTTATGACTGGAAAGTTTTATGCTGGGTATGGGATTTGGTGGCCTTGGAGGTGATGGCTGTGAGTGATGGAGGATGTTGCTGTTGTGGCAAGTGCAAACTGCCCTGACAAACATTGGTTTGGTAACTTTGCCTGTGCCTTGAGCTTGGATTTCAGTGCTGTTTTTCTTCTTCCAGACCTCTTCCCTGGCTTGGTTGAACCTGGCTGCCTGTGCCTGGGCAGGTGGTGCAGGGCGGTGGCCTGGCTATGCCAGTCACACTGTGGCACAGAGCCCGCGGATGGAAGGCAGGGCCAGTGCCCTGATGGGGCAGGGTCGGCTCAGGAGTAGGTGGGAGGCTTCTCTGGGGTTCTGGGCCAGCCTGGCGGGAAAGTCGCGGTGCAGCTCTGCACCATACGGCGGGGCTGGTAGGCTTGTCGGCTGCGCTGCAGCTGGGCCCAGAGCTCCTGTTGCTTTCAGCGTGCGGGCTCTTGTTCTTAATCTGCCATCTTTGCTTCCGACACCCTTTCAGGCTCCGCTGGCCATCTTGGTGACAGGAGGGGGGTCTCTCAGCCTTCTTTGCAAACACCTCCTAGGACTCATTTTGAGAGGCAGAGTTGGTCCCCTCCTTCAGAGGCTTCTCTCCTACCTTTAACTTTCTCTGTTCCCAGTGCTTCCATTTCCTCCCACCCAGACCACCAATTCGAACACAGTGACCTTCAGAAACTGGAGAGCCCTTTGCGCCGCTTCTGACTTGAGGCGACGCAACAGATAAGAGCAGTGACAGCAGCAGTGTGAGCGGGGGCTCAGTGCAGATGAGGTGTTCCTCAAGTCAGCATCTTTTTGGTCAGGGAGCAGCAGCATCTGAGGCTCCTGACTGGCTTGTTTCACTCGTTTTGAAAACTTCTGCCGTCGTCGAGGAGATCTCTGCGTTAGGACAGACAGGTGCTGCTCTCTGGTCTCGCCGCTCGTGACGAGCAATTCTGAACTGACGCCGCGGTTTCCAGTCAGAACTGTCCAGTCAGTACTGCTGGGTGGAGCATTGTCCTGTGTTTCAGCAGCCTGTAGGCTACAGCTGAAGTCTCGTCCACTTGTGACAGCAGAGTTGACTATGACAGGAGGTGCGGACGCAGTTCTTCCTGCCATAAACCTGCAGGGCTTCAGGGAGCGACTGCGCTTTTAAACAGCATCACCGCGCTGAAGCAGGAGCAGAGTGTTGGGTCTCCACCAGCGAGATTGCTTATGTGTGGAAGGCTGTCAGGAGTTGTTAAAGCTGATGCAGCTGCACCTGTGCCTCAGTTTACCTCAGGAGAGCCACCTCTGGGACAGACGAGAGCTGACAAGGTCGCAGGGGTCAGTGAAGCACAGTGCTGGCTGGCCCTGTGTGACACAGAGCTCCCTTGGATGTGGTACCCGGGTGCGATGTGATGTTGGAGGGGAACACTTGTAATCAAGGAAATGTGATGAGTTTTGCTGAAGGGAGCTGGACTGCAGACTGGCTGCAGACTCTGCTCAGGCCAGCTCGTGTGTCCTTGCACCTGAACGATTGTAGTCTCTCACCTCTGGGATCTCTGCTTCCACTTGGTACTTGTTGTTCTTCAGAAACCCGTGTGCGAGGGTAGAAGTGGTGCTGCTGTCCTTGTAGCTGGGGGACGGAGTGGGTGTGGGCACTCCTTGTTGTCTGTAGAATACAGAGGGTGGAGGGGATCTTGCTGGAGGCTTCGTCTCTTCTCACGTGCACTTCTTGACTTCCAACAGTGTGAAGAGTGTCTGTGCTGGCAGCACGGAGTCTGTATGGGCCTGCTGGAAGACAATGTGCCTGAGAAATACACCTGCTATGTCTGCCAGGATCCTCCAGGTACAGACCTCAAGGTTACAGAGCCTTCGTTACACGTGTAGGACCTTCATTAGCTTGTACATTTATGTGGGCGGTACCTCCGCTAGTCAGTAGCTTGTACGAGCGGCTGCAGGGAGTAAACTCTGATCCAGGTTTGTGTTGGTATTCTCCTTCCCTCACGGTCCTTTGTGCTACCAGTGACCGAGTTCGGGTGGAGATGAGAAGGTTTAACTGATGTGAGCACACAGGGGTCAGCACTCTGGAGTGAGCTGGGCGGCAGTGGCAACGGAGGTTTTAACTCACAGCCGCCTGTCGCATCTGCCAGTAGTAGGGCTTGTGCTGTCTGGCTGCGGGAGACGCTCAGGAAGCAGAGGCAGAGGCCTCCCGTGGGCACACCTTACGGGACACGATCAGAGCTGTCCTCAAGGGACAGGCTCATGCAGTCTTGGGAACGAGGCAGCCAGAGGCTGGCCGGTTCCCTGTAGGCGCAGAACTTCGCGGTCCCACGGCCTGACTCCAGACAAACAGCAGTGCGAGTTGTCCCGGGCCACGCACTCAGTTGACCGAGCAGTACGTTCCCTGTTTTGCTCTAACTGTCTCGGTCTGTCTTGCTGGAGCAGCGTCCAGCTGCGTGTGGTGTGATGCGTCGAGCCACAGGAGGCATCCGTTGTCTGCCCCTCGGCCCAGGCGCATGGGGGAGTGCTTGGTGCTGTGGGCGAGCTCGCTGTCGGATGGCTGTGGAGTTGTGCAACAGGTGGCTTTGTTCCTGTGGACAGAGCTGCGCTTTCGGTCTCTGGCACAGAAACGATGTGTGGGAGCGTGGGGAAAGTCCTCAGAGCAGCTCTGGCCACACCCAGGGGCCTTGACACAGCAGAGCTGCCGGAAAGGTTGAGCTGTTGTAGCCTCGACAGTTTGTTCTTCCCCGTGCTGCTCTCAGTTGGGGTCCGTGGGGGTGTTCTGTGCTCATGAGGGCCCCCGTTTGCTTTCATTCCTCTGCCCAGACAGGTTAGTACTGAGGTTTGTCAGTGCCCGTGGTATTCACGGCACGATGCAGGCTGCTGTTCCGTAGCTAACGTCCCAAACGGCGCTAACGCTGTCCTGCTCGCTCCTCAGGGTGGCTTCCGAAGGCTGCTCGCTGCATCCTTGTTCCCGAGGTGACGGCAGGGGCAGCAGGGCTGCCCAACGCGCCCCTCATCCTGGCTGCTGCCCAGGCAGTCTGGGGCTTTCTTCAGCTGCTGCTTAGCCGCCGACGCCTGTGACCGTCGTGGTGATGCCCTGTGATCCTGCAGGTTTGCAGGCCAGGCCGGGCCGTGTGCAGGGCCGTGAGCAGAGGCTGTTTCTCAGGGGTGCCGAGCGCGAGCGCCACTCATCACCAGGCGCTGGAGCGGGTTCAGCTTGGACTCGTCTCCGGTGGGGTGTGGTGCAGTTGAGCAGGCTGCTCAAGGTCCACTCCTCCCTGCCACAGTGGTTGGCCTCCTGATGTACATCTGCTGCTGCGTTTGGCGTGTAACGAGACAGTTCAGCCGCCGTTGTTACTGCAGCCTCTTGAGTGAGCCCTTGGCACTGTTGTTGCCGCCTGCCTCGGGCAGGCTCTCCATCTCAGCCTTGGTGCTGACTCCTTGAGCAACTGCTGATAGCTGTGATGCTGGAACCCCGTGCCGCTGGGGAGGAGAGGGGAGGGAGAGGAGAGCTTCCTGCCCTTTGCTGTGCTCTTGTGTCTGCAGGAGCTGTGTTCAGTCTGTGGGTTTAGGTCCAGCCGTGGTTACAAGGCAGCACAGTCCCCTGCTGAAGACAACCCTTCTCTGTGTCAGCGGCAGTCACCTGTCGTGGGTGTCCTCTGATGGAGCTGGGGCTCTGAGTGTTGTTGCAGGTGGGCAGGGGTTTCAGGCTGAGGTTAGTGTTTTGGAAGGGTCTGCCTGCTGTCCAAGGACCTAACTTGATCAGAACAAACAAGCTCTGGGAAGATGTTGAATTTCTGTCAGTGCTGTTAACACCCGCAGCCACTGCTTGTCTTTAACCTGCTCCTCGCTGTCGCTTCAGGTCAGCGGTCCAGCCTGAAGTACTGGTATGAGAAGGAGTGGCTAAGCAACGGCCACATGCATGGCCTAGCGTTCCTGGAAGAAAACTACTCCCACCAGAATGCCAAGAAGATCGTGGCCACTCATCAGCTCCTTGGTGACGTGCAGAGGGTGATAGAAGTGCTGCACGGGCTGCAGCTGAAGATGAGCATCTTGCAGTAAGCAGTTCCTGCATGTCCATCGGTGTCTCCTCTACCACAGGGAGGCTGTCAAGTCACTCTGAAGTGCTGGTTGTCCTTCAGCCGCTTGAAATCTCTCTCTGGTTGTGTGACAGCACGGTTTGCTGTGCTGGCACTGCTTGAGTCATCTTGGGCAAGGACTTGGCTGTGTGTAGAAGGGAAGAGAGAGAGAGAACTGATAAACCTGTGGGTGCTCTTGGGGAAGCTGTTGGGTAACCAGCAGCAGATGGATGTAACCTGTGCCCATGTTCCTGTAGCACTGCCCATCTCGATCCCAGTGACCCTGAACTGCAGCCTTTCCAGCAGAACTGGTTGGAGCTTGAGGTTTATTTCAGAGAACTGCAGGCTGCCATGGGATACAGAGTGGTCTGGAGATGTCTGGTGTTGGTAGATCTTAGAAGTCTTAGCTTAAGATGCTGAGGCTGACCTTCCCCTGCTGAACAGATCCCCACGCACGTGAGTTTGTGCAGCTGCTGGGCTGCGAACACTGGCATGAAATGCTCCTTCCAGCGCAGCGCTGGTGAAGAGCTGCGTGTGTGTCTGCTCGACACTTGCTCCCCACTTGCTCCCCACAGTGCCAGCCTTTGGCTGAAATATCCTGTAATGGAAATGGGAACAGTGAGCCCAGCAGAATGTTTGGGGGGGACACACAGCTGAGATCAGGGAAACTTGTTTCAGAGTGTTGGGGTGGGTTCTACTGACTGGGGTGGCTGGAGCCTGTAACAGTTCAGATGCTCCTGCTTGGTTTCCTTGTGGTGACGGGTTACTCTGCCTTCTGAGGTTGGGTGTTTTGTATCTGAACAGAAACAAGGAGCATCCTGACCTGAAGCTCTGGTGCCACCCCTGGAAGCACATCACGGCGGATGAGAAACTCCACACCAAGCACATCATTCACATCGAGGAGAACTGCTGCAAGGACGAGATGGCCGGTTACAGAACCTGGAATGGGACAGTGGAGAGGCCCTCGGCCGTTCCTGCTGCGGAGGAATCCTACATCACCAGCGAGCACTGCTACCAGAAGCCTCGGGCCTACTACCCTGCCATCGAGCAGAGGCTGGTGGTGGAGACGAGGGGCTCGGCCATGGACGACGGAGTGAACAGAATCAGGGAAAATGGGGATGACACCCTGTCGGAGAGATTTGGCTGGAATCTGGACCAGGAAATCTGCAAGATGGAAAGCGAACCCAAACGCACTTGCCCCAAGGTACTTGGACTGCAGCAACCTGCGTGCACAGGGGACGTGCTTGCTGGGCAGAGGGCAAGGCTCCGATCTGCGCAGCGCGTTAGGCAGTGCAGGGTCCAGCTCTGACGAAGGGTGTGGGGCCCCTGGGGAAGAGCAACCTCCCTCTTCAGATCAGTTGTTATGCCGTGCGTTGGTGAGCTGCAGTTTGTGTTCGCTGCAAGGTCCAGGTGGGGCTGTGTGACGCTCGCCAGGCAGGCACACGCCACGGTTCTCCTGTCCTGCGGGAGCCTTGTAACCTGCTGTGACTCTGCTGTAGCTCGGCAGCCATGGAGAAAGCGGGATCAGCGCCGCTGGCAGTGCGGTCACACACATTCCTGGGGGCAGTGTCGGTTTGTCCGGGTGCTTTGGTGGGGGGCTTTGTGGAGTAGAGATGAGATTCCTTCAGGAAAAAGCCCTCCTTTCTGCGCAGCCGTTTGCTCTGCAGTTGATTGCTGTCATAATAAAACAGCTTCAGTGTCCCCAGGGTGCAGAGGGGAAGTGCAGTGTCCTCCAGCTGGAAGCTCTGGGCGTGGGGTGGGCTGGCTGGGTGGGTAACGTGTTGTCTTCTGAAAATCAGGTGCTTATGAAGTGCAGGTGATAGGTTTGAGCAGAACACCTCTGGAAGTCTGTCCACATTTAGCTGGTCCTGCCCACGTTTCCCTTGTGTCTGTGTGATCTCTGTGCCTGACCTCCCTGGCCTGCAGTGAGGGGCGCAGTCTGGCTCACGGTTGTGTTCGCTGCACCAACACCGCTGCGTGTCCCTGCCAGGTGAGGGATTCTGTCTCTAAGAAGGTCTCCCCGGAGGAAGCAATTGAAGTGAAACTGCTGGAGAAGGACAAGGAAGGAGCTGCAAACTCGCAGCTGCAGTGGCAGCTCAATCTGCTGGCTCACGTGGAGTCCCTGCAGGATGAAGTCATCCACCGGATGGATTTCATTGAGAAGGAGCTGGACGGTGGGTGATGTTTCCCTGCTTAAAGAGCTAACTGTTTAACCAAAGTAGCTGCTCACGTCGTGGTTACTTGGCCTTTACTTCTGCAGGGGTGGGCCCGTCCTGAGGGAAAGCACCAGCTGGTGCTGGGCAGAGGGACTTGGGAGCAGAGACCCCAAGACCGCGAGCACTGTTCTGCAGGAAGAACTGGGGATGGGTGGTTCTGGACAGATCACCTCCGAGCACCTGCGTCGGGGATGCGGCGGAATCCCTCTGTTCCCTTTGCTTGCTGTCGTCCGTCACAGTTGTGTTTCCCTTTGCAGTCCTGGAGAGCTGGCTGGACTACACCGGAGAGCTGGAGCCACCAGAGCCGCTCGCGCGCCTCCCACAGCTCAAGCACTGCATAAAGCAGCTGATAACAGACCTTGGCAAGGTGCAACAGATCGCGCTCTGCTGCTCGACGTGAGGCCGGCGGACGCTGGAGACTGTCCTTAGTGCGGAGTTGGAGCGTCTGTCGTGAGCAGCTCTGTGTTCCCGGTGACGTCAGCGTGCTGGTCGCATGTGATGCAGACTGACTGCAGGGATCTGTGCAGAGGAGCTGTTCAGAGAGCAGCAGAAGGTTCTTTCTCTCATCATTTGGTTCATTAGGCAATTGGAGCGACAGTGAGGTCGTGCTGTTGTCCTCAAAGGGTGGGGGTGGGCTGATCCATTCACCCGAGTTTTTACTCCTCCCGAGTTGCTCCTTGAGCCACCGACCTTGTCGCCACAAACTGGCAGAGTTCTGGGAGCCAAAAGCGCCTCGTGGGCAGAGGGTGTAAATAACTGCTTGGTTCACGTGGCTGGTGTCATGTTCTCCCCCTCCTGGTTTATGCCTCATAGCTCAGTATTTAATCACTAGCAAACGTTACAACAGACGTAGTCAGCACGAGTGTCCGGCTCTTACCTGCCGAGGGTCCCGTGGGGGTGTGCAGGTGGCAGTGGCCTGAACCCCCCTGCTCTTGCGTTCAGTGATGGGCAGAGAGTCACAGGGGGGTGGCACTTACTCCAAATAAACGGTTGTTTCCCTCCTTTATCCTGTCACTGGCACCTCACTCGATACAGAGGGAGCCCCTGCACGTGGTGGTGTTGGTGTGGGCTCTGGAGCAGGGCTTGCGGAGCGCCCTTGTTGCAGCAGTAGAGGTCCTGCGAGGAGGTGGGCACACGGTGACAGGCGGGGTGTAGTTTGTGCCCCCTGTTGGTAACTGCCGCTCGGGTTCTGGTTTGAAACGGAGACTCCGTTCAGTGCTGCGAACGCGTTGGTTGTACAGACTCCCTGCGGACGTGGGGTTCTGAGAGTCTCTTCACTTTTGTATCTGTGTAAATAAAGCCTGCGGATCTATGCATGAGGTGCTGTCCCCGTGGGCAGCCAGTGGGTCGTCACCCTGCGTGCTGTGTTCACAGTCCCCTTTGTACCGTCACTTCCAACTCCTGCTTTGTGGCCCTCGGTGAGCCGGGAGGAAATGCTGTTGGACTCGGAGCCCGTGGAAACGTGAGTGCTGGAGGCTGGGGACGTTCTGTGTCCTTTGTGTCTTTGAGCTGCGGGTTGAAGCTTCCCGAGTTGGGGTACCCGCAGAGCTGGATGTGTGGGGTGTCAGGGTACCTCCCGGGGTGAAGTGGAAGGGCCTGTAACTGTGTCGGCTGCTAACGGTGGGTGTGACTCTGGCGTTTGCGAACTGCAGGGACTGGTGGCAACTTGGGTCTGCAGCGTCACTGTAGGAGTCGGTGTTACCTGCGCAGGGGGTGTCTTATTTCCCTCAGAAAACAGAGTCACTGGGCTACTGCAGGTGGTGGCTGGGGCGTTTGTGCTGAGGCTCGTTCAGGGGCTGATCTGTCTCTCAGTTCTCCAGTACCAGTGACACAGCCTGTGTGCAGCAGGAAACCTCTCTCTATGACACCGTTGGTGTGAGGCTGACCTGGCGTTTCAGAATGGCTCTGCGGTGTGAGGAGGTGGAGGATGCTCACGCGCCATCTCGTTCCTGTCAGTGACACCTGCGTTCCCACCCGCCGTGCGGCTCTAGAGCAGGCAGCAGCATCCAGGCCCCCAGGACAGTGGCAGGAGGAGCAGCCCGGGCAGCTGGGAAGGGTTTGGAGCCTTCTAGGTGAGACCCACCAGAAGGGTGCTCCCGGCCAGCATCTGTCAAGCAGCAGACTCTGACTGGGTGTCGCTCCGGAAGGTGGCTGCAGTGCTCAGGTGTCGGGCGAGTCACACTTGGGGCAGTTCAGTCCCTTTTCACTCGAGAGGTGGATCTTCCCCTCTGTGAGTTCACTGTACCTTGATGGTTTGGTTTTGCTCAGGGCAGCGCCTGAGGTTTGGAAGAGGGGAAGTTGTGATGTGTGAAGCAAATAGCAGAGACTCCCTTTTCCTCTCCAGCAGAGCTGAGGAAGCCCCCGCAGGCAGAGGCACAGAGTATTTATTGGGAGCAGAACACTTTGTGTGTTCAGGAGGGGCTGTGCTGTGCTCTGCCCGGTTTAACTCCTGCCCTTTCTCTGCAAGTTCCCACTCTTAGCTCTTGATCTGGAGCTGGGGCTGGTGGGCCACTGGCTTTGTTTCTTCACATCAGCGGTAAGTGGGAGCAGCCTGGAGCGACGAGCAAGCGCTACTCACTGGGTACCCAAATATGTGTCTGTCTGTCTGTGCACTGAGCCAAGGGGTCTGCTCTGGAGCAGTGTCTGCAAAACGTGGAACCTTCTGTATCTCAGTGTTTGGAACAAATAAACGGGTTGTTGTTGGCCAAGTCCTGGTGAATCTCTGTTTCACCCAATGGTTGTTCAAGGAAACCGCTCCTGTTCTCATCGCAAGGCTCTCAAGTGCAGGTGCAGTGGTCTGGCAGGGACAGATCCCCAGGGCTCTGCAGTAGGGAGGTTGTTCCCAGAGCTGTCTCACACAGGCTTTTTGTAGCTGAGCTGTGTTGTCGTGGGTTGTGTTTTGGTGAGGAGCCTGGGTGTGGAACACGTCAGGACCTGCTCGATGCTCCCACCCCGCTTTTTGTGGGTTTGTCGTGGCCAGAGCTGCTGCCAGGGGCTGGGCTGTGGGTGAGGGGGACAGCTGCTTCACCTGGTGCAACTCTTCTCACAGGATGGCTGCTGCAGGCAGAAGCTGCTCTGAGCACAGCAACAGCAGCAGCACTGCAGCACCTGGAAGCCTCTGAAGAAGACTTCTGAGCGGGAGACAAGCATGAAGCCAGGGTGTGAGTGCACAGGGACCTGCAGGCGGCACTTCCTAGGAGCAGGTCAGCTGCACTGTGCAGACTGCAGAGGAGATCTGGTCACTGCTGGGCAGTTCCCAGGTAGAACCGTGCGGTGCCCGTGTGGCAATGGGGCAGCAGCCGAGTTTTGGGTAGAGCTGGGAGGGCTGAAGGGCTGAGCTGGAAGCTGCTGTCCCCTTTTTGGGTGCCGGATGCTGCGTGCCTGCTGTGCGAGGAGGCGCTGCTTTGGCCCGTGTGAGGAGAGGAGCTTCAGCTGCCTTTGAACCCTCCGTCCTGCGCGGGCAGGGGAAGGGCAGAAGCTGGGAGATGCTTGAGAGGACGGTACCAGGTGCAGGATGTGTCTGAAGGCAGGGACAGCCAAGAGTGTTCTTTCAGGTGCATTTTAGGTTCCAAACCACCCTAATTTGCTAAGTTGGCCTGGGAGGTAGATCACTACTGTTCTCCGGGTTATGAGAGAAGAGTACTGGTCTCCAGCCCCAGCTTCCAGCTCAGGGGTTGGATACCATGAGGATAACTGGTCTGGTTACCTAAGACTGAGGCACAGAAGGCACTAAGTACCTCAGCCTTTTCCTCACCCTTGATGTTGCTGTATCCCCCTCACATCCAATGCAGGGTGGAGGCTCTCCTTGGTTTTGTTTTATGGTCAATGTGTTGGGAAAACCACTTTTTAGCACCTCTTGCAGCTGAGTTCTGCTGAGCTTTTGACCCCTAATGCTCTTTCTACACAACCTATCTCGATCCCTGTCCTCTTCTGGAGTAGCTGGCCCCTTCCTCCAAAGGGAAGTGACAGAGCTCTTGAGAGGAGGGTGGTGCTGTTCTGGAGGAAGTGCCCCCAGCTCTGCATCTCAGCGTGTTCTTGACGTTGCTGAGACCACCAGGCAGCTCCAATTCCTATCAGCGTCCTGGACACTCAGACCACCTCTGATGGGGCCAGGTGCCAGCACCTGCTGGGGCTCCAGGGCTGCCCACCTTTGGGTGGCTGAGGCAGCTGGCAGGTCCTCTGCTGCACTGACACCAGTGGGGCTCCTCAGGGCTCCTCCTCCTGTCCCTTCACAGCTTCCTGCATCCCCATCCTGGGCTGCCTGGGGCAGCCCCTGCTGCTTCCCTCTGCCCTCCTCTGGGGCAAGGACTGCTGCGGGGAGAGATCAGAGCCGGCTCTCTGCCTGCCAGCAGTTACAAACCCAGTCTGCTGCCTGGCTTTGTGCCCGTAGCGGTAACTGGAGAGCAGCGTTTAATTGGGAGGCAGAGAGTAGGGCTGGCCTGGAAGCCTGAGATGTTTCCCAGCATGAGCCCTAGGTGACCAGGAAAAGGGGCTGTCAGTGCCAGCAGGGGAGGCCAGGAAGGGCTCAGAGGCTGCTGGTGCTGAGGGAAGGCTTTGGACAGATTTTCCAACTAGGAATTTCTCATCTCGGCGTCGCTGAGGCACAGACTGCGGCTGCCTCCCATTGTGGGGTGAGCGATCGCTGCAGCCTGGAAGCATCCAGCAGCCTGGATCCATGCTGGTGGCGGAGGAAGGAAGCCCAAGGCTCTCACAGTGACAGTAAAGGAAGTAGAGCGAGCTGCTGCAGGGCCCCAGTGGTGCAGCCGTGGGCTCTGCTGGCTGCGGGACAAGGTCGAGGCTGAGGGACAAACCCCGACTGGTTTTCTGGGCTGAGCAGACACCCCATCACGAAGCCAAGGGCTGAGCAGCTGTGGACAGCTGCTGGTGGCGGTGGGGAAGGAAGTGAGAGGGTGATGATGGGTTTTCAAGAGCAAGTTCATCAGACAGGAAAATGAAGAAGGGAGTCAAGTGTGTCAGGGGTAGGAGACCTGCAGGTAAGAGGGTCCTGCTGCACCAGCCTATGGGCACAGAGGGAAGGCAGGAAGGGAGGCTGCTGAGCACTGGCAGTGCCTGGACACCACTTCTCACCACAGGGGAAGCTTTGGGTGCTTTCCCCAGGTGCTGCTTTGCTCATCAGAGGCTGCAGCAAGTGAAGGCTATTCTGAGGGGTTTGTGATGCTTATCAGGCCCCTCTAGCCCAGAGCTGCAGCTTAAATCAGGGTCAGACATGAGTCTGCAGTCTGCCTTTGGATCATCTAGTCTTGGCATGGACCCAGTTCTCACCCCACTGCTCCTGGAGCTGTGGTTGTGATCTTCAACTTTTTTAGACCTCTAGGTCTCATGAAATCTTCCCTGAGTGAGTTGGCAGGGCTGGGGCAGCAGCCACTGCAGGAGCAAAGCTCCCCAGACTGTGGAGGGCAGAAACCTACCCCCCGGGTCGTGGCTGCAGGTCACAATTGAGTCACAAACCTTCACCTGAGAACAGGAGGCTCTTAGACACTGTAGCTGGTCACTAGTTTGTGTCCAGCAGGGTCCTGGTTTGGGGACCTTAAACCCAGAACAGTACCTGTGTTACAAGGGTAACAAATCACATGCTTGGGGGCAGCAAGGGGCCCTTTCTTCTCCCAGCGAGTCCCGGCAGGCAGAAGGGTAGGTCTGGGGTGGGCGAGTGTACAGGGGTCCATGGCTGCTGCTCACAGGCCCTGTCCTGCAGGGACAACCCACCCCAGAGAAGCAGTGCGAGAGCTTGATGGGGTTGGGTCATTTGACCACTTGCTCCAGGATTCAATTTGCTGAGTGTCAGCAGCCCATTTCCCTGCTGTCATGGGAGCCCAGATGTGGTTGGGCCTGGTGCAGCCATGAGCCCGGCAGGGCGCCTCCACTGAGCCTCTCTCTGCCTCCTCCCATGGGGCTGCTCAACACTGGATCCTGAAGCACAGGGCTTCGGTGAGGAGGAGCAGCCCACTCCTCCAGCCCTGGGGGCTGCCTGTCCCCACCTTGGTCTCAGCTGTCCTGTGTCGAGGCTGAGAGCACCTGGCTCCAAAGGCATCAACAACTGTTTCTGGATGAAACCAGCAGGTGGCTTTAACAAAGGTTGAGATGGGCGGCCGCTGTGGCTGGGGCCAAGCAGCCCCCTGCCCTGCCAACAGCTGTCCTTTGACCCCTTCCGTGCTGGGTCTTGCTTGGGGCTGTTGGTCTCTGCCAGGAGGAGGTAGGAGCTGATGGCTTCCCGCAGGCCCTGCTCAGCAGCCATCTGCCCAGTCCCGCTGCTGCAGCTCAGCATCCTGCTGCTCTTTCTGTTGCAGCCCTGAACCGCTCGGGCCACTCCCAAACCACCGCCCCAGTCTGGGCTGCAGTCAGAACGGAGCTCCCACTGCAGTTTGGCAACACCCAGCTCTCCAGCCCCTTCCAGGGGACGCAGGGCCAGCCAGCCCCTCGGAGAAGAGACATCGGAACCAGCACACGGGGCCAAGAGAGGAACCATCAGCGCGAGCGCACGGGGCCAAGAGCCATCAGCGCGAGCACAGGGGACCGAGGACACGTGGTGAGCACAGGGGCACCAGTGAAACTCAGTTACAGCTTTATTCAATAACCGGTACAAAGTGCCCCTCAGGCAGAGCCTCCCGGCCCCATTCCCTACGTGAACAGGAGCAGAACACGAGCTGTGACCCTGGAGGAGCCGGCTCCCAGTGCGCCAGGACTGCTCAGCAGGGAGCGAAGGCTGTTTTGCTCCCCTGCAGCAGCCCAACTGCTCATCCCATTTCTCCCAGTAACAGCCAGACCCTGGCACGCAGCAGGCACTTGCCCCCTGCCCTCTGTGACCAGCTGGGCATGGAGAAGCAGCAGAGATGTGGACTGTGCAGCCACCGAGTCGGGCCTGGGCAGGGGGTGGCACCACTCATGCGGGCCCTGACCCACACGACCTGTGTCTGCCAGCCAACCTTCCCGAGCCTCTGGACCGCCCGTGCAGCTGCCTGGGGCTGGGGGCAGAGCTGGCAGTACAGGAGAGCTCTGGGTCTCCTCCCGGCAGGGGATGCAGCTGCTTTGCCCCCTGCGTGAGGCAGAAGGTTGGCCTGCGCCTCTGTGCCAGCAGGTCTGGGTGTCAAGTGCTCGTGGGCCGCCCGCGGGAGGCAGGCGGTCGGCAGAGGTCTAGGGCCAGGGCTGCTGCCGTTGGGACCCCTTCTGCTCAGCTCCTCGTGCACCTCAGTGTCAGCCGACTGCTGCTTCGTCGTACAAGCCAGGGATAAGCCCTGACCACTGGCTCCCCGCGGCTACCCAGCACACGCCAGGAGCGCTGATGTGTCCTGCCGAAGGGCAGCGCCTGCTGCAGCACCGCAGCCTCTCCGTGTTACGGTCTGGCTGTCCACGGCCCACAGAGGCCGCCCGCAGCACGTGGGGCCTTGGGCGGAATCACAACTGGAGAGCAACACGGAACCTCACAAAGCCACAGAAACTGTATTTAACTTAAGAGGGAAGACGCGGGCCGCCGCCTGCTTGGACCCACAGCGCAGACGGGCAACGCTAGCGGCAGGGACACGACGGGACTCACTAAGACCACGGAATGTTAACGACTTTCAGGAGGGTCTGACGCCCAGGGCACACAGCAAGGACCAAGGTAACGCCAGGACAGACTACCGGGGGTGGCAGCTCGCGTGGGCATGCACAGGGTAGAGGACAGTTAATGCCGTGTGGGATGAAATGCTGGGTTCTGGGGGTGCGGCGGGGGCGAGCGGAGGCGTCTGCACCCAGGAGAGGGGCTCCTGCCTAGCAGGACACTTCCATGGTCTGAGACGCCTCCTGGAGATCGATTCCTTCCGGGGTTCCAGCGCTCCCGTCACCGTGATTGCTCGTGTGAGACCGGCTGCGGACGCTCTCGCCGGAGCCCACGCTGGAGGAGGACTGCGTGCGGGAGCGCATCAGCCTGGTCATGGTCGCCGCTGGCACTGCAAGACAGAACGGACGCAGGACTCAGCCGGGGGGAAGGTGCTGGAGGAGCCGGTACCACAGCGACCCGGGTGTCCCTGGGTCAGCACTGAGGGCTGTGCCCCAGGCAGAGGACACGCTCCTCACTGCCAACCCTAGTCCTTGCACGTCACAAGCGCGATGATCAAGGCCCGATTTCAAAAGGTCCAGGGCAAGCAGCGTGGAGCCTGTCACTTGCCAGAGCTGCCGTGGCTGGTGTCAGCGCAAACCTGCACCAGCAACCTTTTGCAAGTCAGTCTCGTCACTCTAGAAACCCCCAGAGCTGCAGTCATGCATCAACCAAGGGGCCGCGACGAGCACACAGGCGCTGCAGGCATGCCGGCACAGCGATGCACCCGAACACCCCGAGCTCAGCGCGCACGCTCGGCCCGCGGCGGACGCAGTCGCAGGTACCTGACGCAGCGCTCAGGTGGCTGAGCTGCACGTAAGGGACTGGAAACAACACGAGACAGGCAGAGGATGAATACAGGAGAGAGCTGATTAGTTGCGGCGTGCGGCCGGCGCCCCTCTGGGGCTCCACAGCTACGCTCCCGCCCACCTGCAGCTCACACACCACACTGAGAGCTCCCAGCACTGCTGACGACACCGCGGAGGGACACCCAGCTCAGTCAAAACCCAGCGGGGCCAGCTCTCTTCAGGGCCTTCAGCTGCAAACTGCACTGCACCCAGTGCCCCTGGGCTCACGCCTGACACACCGGAGCTGCCCACAGAGAGGGCACCGGCTGCCTGCTGCAAGCCTCCCACCTGTCGCCAAGGGCAGGTCCAGCCATCCCAGCCACCAAGCAGACGGCACAGGAACAGCTCCAGGGAATGAGCCGCTGCTCAGCTGCTGCTCTCCTCTTCTCCCCGAGGCGGGAGGCCCTGAACACACTCAGCAGTGCCCATGCAGCCTGGCCCAGCGACGCTGGGAAAACCATCCTGCTTCTAGCTACCAGTTCTGGCAGCGGAGACTCCCCTGCTGTCCTGGCCCAGTGCTGCAAGAGCCCCGACTCCCAAAGCACCCAAGGCCTCGCTCTGCTGACAGCACCCGCTGCCTCCACTAAACCCCGGGACACAGAGATGCTCTCGGGCCCCGAGAGCCTTCCCACACAACACCCTCCCCGGCAGGACCGCGCTCTTCTGGCCAGCCCTGGAGCACACAGCTCTTCTGCTCTGCTCAGCTCCTGCAGGAGACTCTTGGGGCAGGGAGCCCTCACACCCCAGAGCTGGCAAAGAGTCTCCGGCCAGCGGAGGCCACTGAGAGCGGCACAGCTGCCACTGAGCCCCAGCTCAGGCAGTAACCAGCCATGTGAACCAACCCCCCACGGACACAGCTTCGGAAAGTTCCTCATCCAGAGCAGGGAGTGTGCAACCCCGGCCCCTGGCAGGCCAGGCAGAGCTGTGCCGAGGCACCTGCTCACCCTGAGAGCGTCTGCAAGGACCCGGTCTGGCTGAGGAGAAAGGACTGACCTCTCACAACTGGGAGGCTGCCCTGCTGACCCCTCTGCTCTGGACGAGGGCCGCACGGAAGACCTCGGAGGATTCACTGGCGGTGGGAGCACACTCCTCGGGACTGGCAGACAGACAGGCTTAGGGGTGCTGCCAACGCCGGCACAGAGAAGGGGGCTACAGTGCTGACCGAACACGGGTCGGGGGACACCACCGTGGGTGGCTAAGGCTCATTTCCAGCACGGACGGACCCTGGCAACCACTCTAACTCACGGACGGGCACACAGATGTCAACAGGCTCAGACGGACCACAAAGGCCGAGTCCCCCTCACGCCCACCCTGCTTCCAAACCACAAAAGGGTGGTTGCCACTTACTGTAGCCCATTCCCTGGACAAAGTACTTGAAGGCTTCGGTCAGCTTGCCAGGCTGTGGAAACAGAAAAGGCTTCAGTGTGAGCAGAGCCCAGGCCCCCCCTGAGCCCGGGCACCACGAGAGTCCAGAGGAAGCGCTCACCTGGACCACCTGGGGCAGGCCCCCGCAGTCGGCCATCTGCAACACAAAACATGAGGGGGTTGGCTGCCCATCCATTGGGCTGGCAGCCACAGGCTGCACTGCTCCCCGAGACGCACTTCTGCCACCACCGCGCCTGTGCAGCCGCAGCCAGGCCTGGGGCCATCTGGCAAAGATCCTGCTGAGAGCAGCCACCCCAAACTGTCCTGCCTCTCTTCCCAAATCTGCCATTTGCACCTCCTCGAGCAGCTGTTTCCTGCTGAGGAGCCACAGCTGAGGGTGGGAAGGGCTGGCTTACAGCTAGAAAATGTGCTGGTCCGGCTGGCGGAGGGCAGGGCACCTCCAGCTCTGCTGGCTGCAGGTATGTGCCCATGCCACAGCCACGCTCTTCTCCCCCAAGGCAGGAGAGAACCCAGCCCTGAATGGCTGTGCACAACCTTCTTCGAGCCAAGCACACACAAGGCAAAACCCTAACTGCGGGCTGCTGCCCTTGGGCCCAGCGACGTCTTTGTGCCGGCTGCAAGGGTCCCAGAGGGGTGCTCACCTTCAGCAGGGTCGTCTTGGTCGGGTCAAGACGCGAGTTGCACTCCACCTACAATCAAAGGGGGACAGAGACCGTTAGGGCGCCCAGAACCCCCGACGTCAGGTGCAAAATGCAGGGCAGCCGCACCAGAGGCACCAGATGCCTTCAGCAATGGGGACTCCTCCAGGGACAGGTACAGAGCCAGGGCAGGAAGCACCAAAAGGGAGCGGTGAGAGACAGCTGCGGTGAGGAAAGACTAGTGCTCACAGCCATGGGGACCCTGCAGTGACTGCTGGATGCGGCTGCGGCTTCTGGGGCAATCCCTCCCCTGGCTTGGGGCTGCACCACAGAAGCCTGGAGCACCTTCAGGGCTCTGGCAGCAAGACTGGGCGAGAAGGAGACTTCTGTGCACTCGGCAAGGAGGGAGAAAACTTAGGCCCCCAGCCAGGGGAGCTTTACCAGGAGCTGGGAACCTGGGCAGCCGAGGGGTCAGCTGAGATCCAGAACACCCTGACCCACCCAGCAGCTGTTGGCTGGGAAGCACGGAACATCCTCGGGGCCGGGCGAGACCTCGGGGATCGAGAGCCCCAGCCTTCTGGAGCAGACTGCCACGAGAAGGCAGCCAGCTGTGTCCAGAAGCAGCCCTGCAGCGGTTCTGCACGCACAGGGCCCAGGGCCGAGCCGCTGCTGTAGGGGCTGCTCCTGCACTCGCACACAGTTACATCGGTGCTCTTCTTCACAAGCAAGAGCTCCCCGCAGCCACACTGCACTGGGCCAGAGGCAAGTGGGTGGAGGTTCTCTCTGCAGAGAGCGACAGGCAGGTGCTTCCACGCGCTGCCCTCCCCGCCACGCGAAGCTGCGGCAGAGCCCTGCGCGTCCCCAGCACAGGCACTGCAGTCACGCTGCTTAGCCGCAACGCGCAGGCGGCCCCAGCACAGGAGCAAGGGAGCAGTAACCCGTGGCTGGCGCTGAGCTCCAGTCGGAGCCGGGGGACAGACACGAGTTCCGAAGAGCTCCATCGCAGCGCTTTGTGAGCAAGAGCCTGGGCACTAGCACTCGCTCAGATCCTGCCACCCTCAGCCCACAGCTGCTGGCAGGGCCTCGCCTCTCCAGCTAGTGGCTGACAGTCTCAGCACAGCGGAGGCACTAGACGAGCCTGGGGCCCAGAGCTACCTTCTGCGACTACTTCTCAGCACCGTGACAGCCCTGTGGGGTGGGGCAGGTTTGCGAAGTGATCGGAGAGCTCAGCTGTACGTACCACTGCTTCCACGGCCGGCGAGGTGTCACCAACCACCAGCAGGACAGGGCACCTGGTCAAAACCCAAACCAGAGGCGTCACTCACAGTCTGTCTAACAGAGCT
The DNA here is from genome assembly GCA_013400115.1 of Rhinopomastus cyanomelas. Taxonomy (NCBI): domain Eukaryota; kingdom Metazoa; phylum Chordata; class Aves; order Bucerotiformes; family Rhinopomastidae; genus Rhinopomastus; species Rhinopomastus cyanomelas. The sequence continues at coordinate 976,129 of VXBP01005427.1, read as the reverse complement.
CTGAAAGGCTGGGCTCTGTGGACCAGCAGCCTCACGGACAAGGACAACACTCAGCAAATGCCCCCCCACCACCCTGCCAGGGCACTATGGCGCACCCCTGCCCTGTGCCCTGCATGCACCGCAGTGCCCGGTCCAGCCCAGGCACCCTGCTTCAGCGCTGCGGTTCGCAGGCCTCGTGCGCTCCACGCCCGGGGGACAACCTGCCCCTTTTGCTTTCCCGCTCAGGACCTGAACGGTTCCTCGAGCTGGTGCTGCACCGTCACTGCCTCTGGAGCTTCTCTGCACAGACTGCTTCCTCCCAGATCAAAGAGCCACTGCTGAGGCAGGAAAATGCATCCTCTGCACCCAGAACCTGCTGCCTGCTCTGGAGGGCTGCCCAGGGAACTTTCTTCCAGCAAGGTCTCCCTGATCCTTCATGCAAAACAACCACCTCAGCAGGACCACGCCTGCTGGGTGGACACGGCTACTCCTCTGCCCCTGCCTGCGGGAGAACCTCTGTCTGTCCTCAGTGAAAGGGCTTCTGGACACATCTGTGCTCCGCTCCAGCTGACAGCACCGCGCCACAGCCACCGGCTGCCCCGAACGCTCTTCACAGCGCTTGGGCCGTGGGGACGAGCGAGAGCTGAGCAGCAGCGACAGCTGTTCTGCTGGAGGGGCCAGGCTGCCTGAGCGCGACGTACTTGAGGGTTTTTGCAGTGTTGTCGTTGATGCCGAGAACCGGCCTCTCGATTTCCAGGTCTTTACGGCTGAAAGACACCACAGAGCAGCATTCCGTCAAACCAGCAGCAGAAACCGCTCCTCCTGGGAGCACACGGAACCCACCCGCAGCGCTGGCTCCAGGCCACGCTCCAGGCAACAGCCCACGAGCCGGAGCCCCAGCAGCCACGACCACACCACCGGACCCAGGCTCTCATGGCCAGCTCCGTGCCTGGAGCTCATCTGCTGATGTGCGAGAGGGTCGTCCAGGCACGAGGGCTGGGCCTGGCTCAGGGTAGCAGCTGGATGGTAACAGCTCAGGACACAACATCCAGCCAATCTACTGAGGGGGTGCTGAGGAGCAACTCAGCAGGCGAAACGGTGCCCTGTACCTGTTGTATGAGGTGAGGAACAGCTGGAGGTTGTCCTGGTTGATGTCCTGTGCGATGTGCAGCCGGTAGGTCTGGATTAAATCCAGATTCGCCTGCAGCTCCTCCTGCACAAAGGGTTGACGGACGGGAAACAGCCTGTTTCCGCTCACAGCAGTGGTGAAGCCCTGAGCCGCCCGCACAGCCCCACTCCCCGGCGAGCAGCAGCACCCAGGCTGCACTGTGGGGGCCACGCTGGGTGGCCTGACCACGCTTCCCCTAGCGGCTGCGCGTGTGCTCGTCCCTTGGGGTGGGACGAGGCAGCTCCTGCGCCCTAGGAGGGCTCCCGTGGGCAAAAATCACGCCAAAAGAGGAAAGCTTTACAGGGCCGAAGGAAACTCTAATCCCAACGCCCAGATCTCTGAAGCTACTGCACTCTGGCGGGAGCAAGGCAGAAAAGGGAGCGCAGGGAAGCACCAGGCGCCACTGCAAGTCACAGGAGGCCGCTGCACAGCTCCGTCCAGCCTGACGGGTGCTGTTGCAGGAGGGCTTCGGGTCAGGGTTTGCCACACGCAGCGCACAGGCGGCACTGTCCCCCGCAGCTGCCCGCGGGCAGTTCCTGACGGGTCAGGACAGCCAGAGCGGCGTGAGGACGAGTGCGCCCTGCAGCGTGCCAAGCGGCGGAGCGCGGCAAGCGGAGCAGCCGGGACTGTTAGGGGCGGCTGCCGCTGGACGTGCCAGAGCAATTTCAGAGCGGGCACTCCGGAAGCTGAAGCCACACGGGCAGGAGCAGCACCTTCCAGGTACTCACGTGGCCAAAGTGATGCGCCAAGACAATGTCCACGATGTTGGTTGTCCAGCCTGAAAACTGAACAGCGACTGTCAGCGAGGGGGAGGGAGATTAACTGAAGACACAGCTTCGCGATAACCGTCCAAGCAGCTCCGCAGGGCAAATCACAAGCACATCACTCAAGCAGTGGAAGGAAGAAATGCCTGAAGCTTGGGGTGGGCAGGCTGGGCTCCAGAGTGGCCTGTGCACACACCACACAGAGCTCTGCACCAACCCAGAACCCTGAGCAGCTGCACATGGGCAGAACCACAGAGAAATGACAAGACCCACTCAGCTCAGAGGAATGAAACCTGCAAGCCTGGGCACTGAAAAATCAGAGGAAGCCCCTCAGCTCCACAGTTCCCCAGGATCCGTCATTCCCATGTGACCCTGCCCACCCCTGCCCCTGCAGTGGAAGCTGTCCTGCACCCAGACCGAGACGGCAGCCGGGGCAGGAATGGGCTTGTGCAGGTCTGGCCATAAAGGGACAGACTTCTGAGCTCTTCCACCCGCTCCCAATGCTGTTCACTAAGCTCTGCAGAGAGGAGATGGGCAGGGCAACCAGAATCTCACCTTGGATGCCGCCCAGTCAATCCAACCCTTCGCACAGGGATCGACATTAATGAGAACCAGTCCCTCCACCAGTTCGGGGTGGCTGAGCTGCGGGGAGAGAGCACAGAGTAATGATTCTGCCCACGTGCTGGTCAGCGGCGGCAGCGGCTGCTCAGGAGTAAAACCCAGACTGAGCAGGAAGCTCCTTGTGTGTGAGAGAGCCAGCAGCCTTTCAGAGCCCGGCCCAAGCCCAGCTCCCAGCTTGGTACTCCATTCCCCTGCCGGCTCTGGGGGCCTGACAGCTCACACAGCACCAGCAGCCCGAGCGGAGGCCTGGCGCTCAGCTCTGGAGGACACTCCTGCCCCTGCTCCAGCCTGACACCTCCCCACCCCGGCGATCACCTTGCAGCGGGCTGCGGGAGGTGCAAAGCCCTGAACTGCTAGCAAACACAAGCCCAGCCATCGGACGCCCCCAGCGGGGCCCTGTGTTCCGCTGCACAGAGCAGGACCGCTTCAGCAGAAGGGAACAGCTCTGTCCTCGGGAGGAAGCTGCAGTGCAGGCAGCGCCGCAGGGGCTCTCTGGTGCTTCACCAGGCCGGGACTAAGGCTCCTCCGGGGCATCTGCTCTTCACAGACTGACAACCGCAGCAGCTATGCGGGGCAAGGCACAGGCACCGCCAGCGCGTCACTGCCCCGACGGGGAAAGCGCAGACCGCTCTGCACCCGGGCCAGCTGCACTGCGGAGGGGCTCAGGCGGCAGAAGAACTGCACAGCTGGTACCTAACGCTGTCTCTGAAGGGCTCGGGCAAGCCCTTGGGCTCCTGAACCATGTCCACTGATGCCATCGCGTGCCCACAGACACCCCGCTAGAGAGAAGTGCTGTGATGAAGCCAGCAAAGGCACCCTGTCAGAGGCAGGAGGGCAAAAGCCACCTCTTCCAGGAGAAAGTCCCTTCTTCATGGGTGCTGCTTCCCAGCACCACACCACGGCAGCCGCCTGGGGACACGCAGCACCCAGCCATGCAGCCACGCAGCGGGCTGAAGACAGGCTGGACTACCCTAGCAGCCAGGCTGGGCTCTGCAGATTCCAAGGCCTCACACAACCATCTTCCCACGTCTGGCAGAGCCTCGGAGGGAGTGACTTGGGCTGCTCCAGTTTGGCCGCCTGGCTGTGGAGTGGCTGTCGCACAGCTCCCTGCAGGCCTGCTCTCACTGCTGGCTGCTGCTCTGCCCTACAAACAGCCCGTGTGGCCTGCGAAAAGCCCCAGCTTATCCAAGTGAGAGGGGAATGACGGGGTACTTACCGCACACCTGCTGAGGACGTAGGCACCGGCTCCCAGTCCAATCCCAATGAAGCTCTTCAGGCTGAAACACAGGCTTTTCCCAGTCAGCAAGGCTACCTTTGGCTGACGGCAGAGCACCCCCCAGACAGAGCCTTTACAAAGCCCTTCCCCTCTCTGCGTCCAGCCGTTCACCCGCGGCTCATTTTCAAGAGGACCAGCAATGATGCAGCAGCTGCAAACTGCCTCACGTGGCAGACAAGACACTCCCAGCGTAAGGGGAACCCCAGAGAGGGTTACATGGGTTAGGAAGTGCTCAGGCCTCCTGGAGCAACTGGAGCACATGGGAGGTGGTGCTCGACTGGCTGTACCCAGCTGCTCACCCCATTTCCTCACAGAGACTTACCTGAGGTGTGTCAGGACAGCGGGCAGCATCTCGGCCAGCTCATCCATACTGGGATACTGGTACCTGAGCACCAGGAGAGACTGACATCAGAGCACTTCAGAGAAGCTGTGTTCCAGTCCACCCAGAGAACACCGACTGGTACGTTCCAGCCACCCACACGGATCCCACCCCTTGGAGCAGGACTCGCGTGGAGCTGGGGGTCTGGGGCAGTCAGAACTCTTGGGCCAAGGGGCAGACACAGCAAGCAACCAGCCAGCCTGCAGGGTGCTGGGCTCACGCTCAGCGTGGAGTTGCAGACCGCAGCCAACACTAGCTGGGGCTCTGGCCATGCCCCCGTGACGGGAGAGCAGCCCCTTTGGGAACCCTTCTCCTCTTCCCATTTCCTCTACTCCTGACAGCTGCCTGCCAGGACACTCAGCCCGGCAGCCCCAGTTGGCTTCAAAGCGGGTGCTACCTCAGTCCAGACAACACCTGGAACAACGAGGGTCTTTGCAGAGCAATTACCCTGATGGGAATGGGGGAGCTCCCTCCTGCTGGCCCGGGGCATCCACGTGGCAGACAGCGAAGTGCTGCGTGATCTCTTGCATGTCTTCGAAGTTAAAGAACGCATTAAAACAGGATTTGTCTGCACAACGAGAAGGGAAAGGAGACGCTTCCTGAGGTTTGATTGTGATCCTCCCTGCACAGAGCAGGGCGCCCCCCTTCCTGAGCCCAGCGTCCCTGCTGAGCCTGCAGGCAGTGGCTGCTGCGCACTGTTGTGCCCTGATGGCAACAGCAGAGCCCTGGCAAAGGAGCCACCACGACTGGAGGGCAGAGAAGCAGGCGGGGAACACAGAGCCCTGTGCCCTGGGGTGCTCACTGAGGAGCTCCAGCGAGAACAGAACAGTGCTGGCTGGGTGCAAAGACAGGAAGAGAGCGATCGAGCCCGCTTGGGCCGTTAATCCACTTCCAGCCTTGCAGAGGGGCTCTGCTCACCTGCCCAGCACCCAGGGAACAGACACCCTGTGGCAGTTCCACCCCACAGCACAACACATCAGCCAGAGCACTGGTGTATGCTGGGCAGACCTTACTTCTGCCCTGGCAGCCCCTTTGGAGGGGAGAGCCGCATGCTCTTGCTCCTGCAGACCTTTATCTTCTGGCCCTGGAACAACCCGTCTCACCTCAGCTCGAGGCCAGCCTGGCTGCTCCCTACACTCACAAGTGAACACCGCCAGCAACTACGTTCTCAGGGTCCTGGGAAGACAGAGGCTTACGGTTGAGGCCGATGTCGTGGTACGTGAGGATGACAGGTCTGTTCCCTTTGGGTGAGCCCCGCATGGTGACGTGGACCACTCCGAAAGCCGTCTCGATGTCATGTTCCTGCAGACGGAGAAGAAGGGAGCCTCGGGGTCACAAGTGCTGCCTCCAGACCTCAGCACAGCTCTCACAGCCTGGCAGTTCTCTCCAGCCACTGCCAAAAGCAGGCAGCCTTGGCACAGATGTGTGAGAGCTTGAGGGCTGTGTCTGCCCGAGAGCAGGCTCTCGTTTCAGCGCCCTTCAGAGACGCTGCTGCACGGCAGCAGACGCCAGGTGCCCCGTGTCCCGTGGGGTTCACGGCATCGTGAATCAGCCGGAGAGATCAGACTGAGTCTTCCCCCTGCCCTCCCTACAGGGAATTCTGCGTCCATCTTCCTAGTGAACTTTTTGTTTTCCAAACCTGTGCCCTGTAGCTTCAGCGCTTTTATCTCGACCCGTGACTGCCAAGGACAGAAACTGAGGGACTGGAAACTTTATCAGCCTCGTGTGAGCTCAGTGGCCACGGAGCCTGTGACTCAGAGGTGCCAAACTGCAGCCACTGCTGAGAGCATGGCCAAGACACCAGTCCTGTGCCCACAGCTACTACAGAGTCAGCTCCAATACGCTGGGAGCCATCACTTCAGAAACTCACAGCACCCTTGGGGCCGGGCTGAGAGGAGATCAGGAGGCAGGAAGGCTGCAGCTGATCAGACCAAAGGCCCAGCCTCCCAGTCTGACTGGAGGAGCCTGTGCGCAAGCAAAAATTAAACTGAGCGGGAGCGGTTCCACCTCCAACACTTCACCTTCTAAGAGCTTCCCTTCATTTGCCCAACCACCAGTGATGTGACAGCCAAGAGACTCCCTGGAACTGGAGCTGTAGTCTTCAGTTTGACTTCCTCTGCTGCGAGTAGGGCAGTTGGCCCCTGCGACACACCTGGCTGGCATCTGCCCGGCCCGGTGCCCGGCAAAGCCAAAGCTGAGGAGCAGGCAGCACCAGGAACCGCTCCGGTCCTCACTCTGTACCTGCTAGTTTTGCGTGGGACTCGCAGCCCTTGGTTTGGAAGGCAGAGAACAACTGACCCCATGTACACATCCACAGCAGAGCTGCGGTTGCCCTTGGCAGGCTCCTCTTCGGGCGCTGTCCAGGTGGTCCTGGTACAGCAGCCTTTTCTGAGCAGCCTGTGTCTTGCCAGGCTACCCCACCACAGATCACTCTGTCCTTTCTGGGGCTGGCAGCAGCACAATGAGGCTGCTTTGTTGGAGGTTCCTGACAAACAGGAATCGATCTGCTTGTTGAAAGCCCTGAGCCCAGGCAGAGCTTTCACTCCCCTCTGGCAGTGCTAAGGTCCTTCACCCCTCGAGGTCATCACCACCGAGCCTGCCCTTTTACATTCCCCGTGGGCCAGCTTCGCTCCCTGTGCGCCACCCCGTGCTCACCCAAAGACCGAGGGAGCTCACCCCGCACATCCGCCTTGCTCTCCTCGGTGGTTTGCGAGTAGGTGTCAGCAGCACAGCCCGCTGCGGCGCCCCTCTAGGGCTCTCCGACGACCGCGGCAACAAGTGCCGGTGCTCGTTTCCTAGTGTCTCCCTCACGGAAGGGCCTCTGGCCGCAGGGATGCGCCGCACACTCGTACATCTTTGGAAACCCAAGTGGGCTGTGCCAACAGAACTACCTCCACGTGGTCGCCGACTCCTTCAAAGAACCCCAACAGCTCTGCCAAGCTGGCCGCTTCCAGCACGGGGGCCTGTGAACTGCTCTGTGCGGCCTGTGAGCGCAAGTAACCACAGGTGGCTTTTCTGCGGCGGCAGAAGCCGACAACAGGGGCCACAGGGAACTTCCTGCCTTAAGAAAGACTGCTTCTGGGGAAGGAGTGGGGCCCCCAAGAGCAGCTCCAGAGGCGCTGATGCCTTCAGCACAGAGCCTGGATGCAGCAGCCCCAGCCCCAGCCACACTCCCTCAGCTCCAGGTCAGAGCGTGATCCATCGCTTCAGGCTGAAAAGCTGCTGAAGGCTGCAGGAGGCCACCTCAGTACCGATGAGGCTCCGTACCCGCAGTGCTTTTCACAACTGCCTTATCGAGCTGCTTTGCGGGCACTACCAGGCGACTTTTAACTCCCAGCATGAAGCTGCTCAAAGGTCAACACTAATTCCCTGCAAAGACTGAGGACTCCTTCAGTTTGGAGCTGGCAGTAAAGACGACACCTGTGAAACACCTTCGGCTCATCCTAAAATGTTGGAAGCCAGCAGAACGCGGAGCAGCAGGGGGTCTGGCGCTCCCCTTCTCCTCAGGCTGTGGAACGTCTGTGCCAGCAGAGGGCTACAAACATCCCCAAGCCCCTTCGGCTTAAGGACACACAGGTCCTGGTTCACCCAGGACAAGGACAACTGCCACTGGCACTCTGCTGGGAGGTGGGAGAGACACAGATGACTCAGATCAGGCTCTCCCCTTTCCCAGTGACTGCAGCCGGAGCTGCTCTGTGCTTCGAGTCATCTCTGCCGGTCTTGGCAAAGGGGGACATCCACTGCACCATGATCCCGGGTGACCCACCACAGCTCTCAAGCGCAGAGAGAAGAGAACAGAGACCCCGCTGCCCTGCCCTCTGCAACAGCTGCTGCCAAGTTTCTGCCCACCCTTAGGCCACCACCGCAACTCAACCCAGGCCCGCAGGCTGAGGAGAAGAACCACTGTAGAACTGTCCAACACCAGCCCCAGCCAACTCGCCCCACCACAGAGCTGACACTCTCCCTGCAGTCGGCAGGTTCGTGCTCACCACCTCCTCCCTGTGCAGTCACACTGGAAATGGAGCTCGAGGAGACGGCTGCGTGGGCAACCACTCTAAATCAGATTTACAGCAACATCTTGAGCTAAATTATTCATTTCCATACAGAGCAGGAGTGTATTAATAGGACACACAACGTGACCTGTGCTCACAGGCAACGGCTCCGGCGCTTCAGGTAACTGGATTAAGGCTCAGATTAGAGACGTGCTGGGGGAGAGCCCAGGGCAGCTGCAGCAGGAGGTAGATAACCTGGTTACACAAACACCAGCAGACAGAGGTGCTGCTGGGGTATCCCCAGCCTGTCCTACAGCCCCACAGTGCCGAAGGACAGACCCAGTGTCTACCGGGAACCTGCCCAGAGCTCTGTGCCAGCCCTGGGGAAAGGGCAGGTCACCTCCTCAGCAACACTCTGTCTCTGCAGGCAAACCAGGCTGAGTGGGGTGTCCCACAGCAGCAGGACAGGTTTGTGCTCCCAAATCAGAGGGCACCAATGCTGAGAGCAGTGAGCAATGAGTGACTGTGAGCGTCTCCACCTCCTGCCCTGCCCGGACACTATACAGGGAGCAGCTACAGCCACAACTTCCTTGGACTCCAGTTGAGCGGCCAGTGCCATGAGCAAGGCACCCAGCACAGACTCAGGAGCACAGGGTACTTCTCACTCCTGACCTGAGGTGACATCTCCTTCCCTCAGCCAGTGAAGGAAACGGGACTTGCCCAGGTCTGTAACAGTCCGGGGTGAACTAAACCCTTCGTGGGTCTGTCCCAGCCTGGCAATGGGCTGGGTGCTTTCGCCACACTCTGCACCACTTGTCTGCGTCAGCCGCAGCTTTCCCCAGGGGCTGCCAGCAGAATGGGCCGATGCTTCTGGCACTCCCCCATCTCTGCACACTGGGCTCAAGGTGCCACACAACCTGCAAGCACAGGGTCTCTGTAGCCCCGTGTCCTACACGAGGAAGATGGGAGTGTGCAAGTGCTAGACCCCAGATCACCCTCACCCCTGAAGGCAACCTGGCAGATTAGCCAGAGGCCACGTTTCTGCCTGCTGAATGGCACGTTGGTGTCTCACTGAAGGCCAAGAACATCTTAACATCTCCTGGAGAAAGCAGCACCATGGTCTGTCTCTCCAAACCTTCCCCGTACCTGGGAACTAGAGCCGAGTGAGCTGCGCTGAGTTATAACTGGCACTGCAGTTAGTCATCAGCGGCTCTGAAATAGCTCTGATGGCTGTTGCGCAAGGGATGGGAACCCACCAGTGGCTGTGGCGGGAAGGCACCACTCATCTGCTGAAGGGCAGGAAGGAGCCTTCAGCAGGCAGTCGCTTTGCTGTGAAAACTCACTGACAAGAGCACAGAAAGCACGGGAACTTCAAATACCACATCTGCATAAGCAGCCGCTCCAGCACGCTGCTGTCACCGGGAAAGCCGCAGCAGAGCTGCAGCAAACCCCACGAACCGCTCGTTCGCTGAAAAATAAACGTCGGCCTCAGCCCAAGTCCAGCCCGCAGAGGCTCCCCAGAAGCCAGCACCGCAGCTTCACCGAAAACAGCCTTTACGCTGAGCGCCGCTGATGGGGAGAGTCGGAGCCAGAACTTCCCCAGGCACACGACTAATGAAAACACCTCTGAGCCCCTTTCGGCTCTGCAGGACTTGTTGCTGTGATGCCATCAGAAGACAAAACCAGCACTGCAGTGGCGACGGCAGGTTCAGCAGGATTAGGGACAGCTCCTCATCTTGTGGCCGTTGCAAACACTCGCGCTCTAGACCTGCTGCGTCGTGATTAACTCCCCTCTCGCACTCTGAAGGACCAAACCAGGACTCATTGTACCAACCAGAAGAGCAACGGTCCCCAACATCCTTGTAGATGTTTGAGGGGAAAGGAAATCCTCCCTCACAGTGCTGCTGTGTCATGTTCTCGCTCCTCACCAAGGTCTGCTGCTGACTGCTTGGCTACTCTGCTGTGTCCTACTCCAGGCACAGCAGCACCAAGTCCCTCTACATCTTCAGTGACTCCAGCAAGGCAGAGTCAAAGCTGCCGTAGGGGAAGCTTTAACCTCTCCCTTCCGTGGGCTGACGCACGTCTCGTCTTGTCTGTCTCAGCTGAACGCGGTGTCTCGCGTGCACTTCTTCATGTACTTATTCCATCTCTCCCATGCTCCAGGAGCCTCTGCAGATCCTCTGCCAAGCACCAGGCCCAGCTCCACACCCCGGGTCCTCCTGTGCACAGGGTGTTCTGGGGATCCAACACTTACGTCCCCTCACAGGGATGGGAGGCAGCGGCGGGCAAGTGGCTGCAGACCAGGTGACTGGCAGTCTGCCCCGCGAAGCACAAGGCAGGTTGACTGGGCAGCTTTGCAAACACAGCAGCACACTCCTTTGCTGGTGTCTAAAGCAGATTGCCTGGAGAAAGGAGATGTTTAGGGTAGCACAGGACACCTCCCTCTCCAGGCAGCAGAGGGTCCGTGCACAATGCCAGAAGCCCAGGCCCAGCTCTATTAACTGTGTAGGCCACCACTCCATCTGGCCATCAGCGGCGTAGCCCTTTAATCCACCATCTGCCTGCGAACATCAGAAGCAGCCATGGCCAGATTCCATGAGGGTTCGTGCAGCTTTCAAGTCAAATGTAGGTCCCAGATTTAGGTTAATACATGTGATTGCTGAGAATAACCCAGATCCACACTGATGAAGGCCCCTAAGCCCCCACGCCAGCTCTCCTTTCATCTCCACAGCAAACGGCTACCAGATTATCCGGGGGTTGTCGCCACCACCGCCCAGGCAATCTGTTGTTGGCCAGGGTCAACAAAGGTTGCTCACAGATGACCAGCTCGAGAAAACCCAGACCCCTGTCTTTGGAAGTCAGCTGAAAGCCAAAAGCTTTGGCACCCCACATCCATCCAGCGCAGCACTGCACAACACAGCGTTGGTGCCAGTGACCTGCTCCTGAGCTGGGGTTAAACCCAACTCTTCTCCCACCTGTGAGTGCGGACCAAGCGCAGAAAATACCTCGAAGCTCCAGCTTCTGCTCAGGAGCAGGCCTAGAGGCAAAGCAGGAGGGACAAATGCTGCGGCAGGCTGTGGCACAGCTCTGCAGGGACTCTGGTCAGTCCTAGGAGGAACTAGGGTGGGCTTAGCCCAACCCACCTCATGGCTGAGGGCAGAGAACAACAGAACTCTCTCCAGTACGTCAGTGTCTTGTCCTGGGGAGCTCAAAGTGGACTGCGGTTGCCAGCAGCGCTGCCAGAGGGGCCCTTTCCCTCACCCTGCCTTATGTGGACGTATTTGCTTCCAGTTGCCCCGTCTAAAACTTCGGTGAGTGAAGTCACACCAGCTCGCAGAGACCTGGATGCGGCAGCCTGATACGTCCGGTCCGAAAGCGGCAGGCATTTTTCACAAGGCAAGAGGAGAGCTCAACCTCTCGGTGTCAGTTCTGTTCCTGGTGCTACCAGCAGAGCAGAAAATGCAGGAACACGCCACACAACCATCCTCTGTCACATTCCGGAGACTTAATCCAGCCCACAGGGGTACCTGCCAGGCAGGACAGGGGCCAAGCCAGGTGTGGGGCAACAAGATCACCCCTTGTGGGGAGAGAGTCTGGAGGAAGGTGAGCCTGGGACAACCCTTTCAGGCACTAGACACCGTGCCGATGTCTTGCAAAAACCACATTCTAAATGAATTGGCAAGAGGCTTCCTGAAGAACATCTTTTCTCCTGCCCAACTGTTGCCATGGCCACCAGCTCACTGCTGATCTAAATCACAGCACAAAGAAGCTACAAGCACATCCTGCCCAGCCCAGTGGTCCTTGGATCCTCTCTCCCTGGCTGCGGGTCCTTTCCAGCCCAGCAATCCCCAGAGACCCTCTCGCTGGCTTCAGGGTCTTCCCATAGCTCAGCCCCAGGATGGACAAGGGAGCCACGACAACAGCGCTGGGACAGGCCAAGTGCCAGAGTCAGTGGATGCAGCACCAGGTTTCCGTGGAGCTCCCACAGCTTCAGCTTTGGGATGGTTTTTGGCAGAAAGGCTTTGCTTGTTGAGGGACAGCAGGGAGCACCCAGGCAGCAGTGACACACTTCAGAACACGCAAAACACACGACCCATCTTCCGAGGATGGTGTTGATGACCTTCCTGCTGTGCACAGGCTTGCACAAGGTTTTCTGGGATCATCTACATCAACAGAAGCTACACGTGACGCTGGCAGCTCAGCCCCCTCGCCGCACTGCCGGAGGAACACGGCGGCAAGAGCATGTCCTGCTCCAAGCACACAGCAGACAGCAGCCTCCTACAGCTGAGGAGAAGGGAAAGCCACCGGCTGCACTGTCAACAGGCTGAGAGGGCAGTGTGGAAGGTAACCCAGGGTGGGCAACAAGCCTGCGCTGGCAAACGCACCACAGCACCTTCGTGCTGGGCTCAGTCTAACAAAGAACAGCTCCTCTGTCTCAGATGCTTGCGGTGCAGCCACTCCTCTAACTTACTTATTATTCCCACAGCAAGTGGAGCCACCAGGCTCCCCCAACACTGCTCTGCCAAGAGAGCAGCTCCCAGGGAAGGACCACAGCTTTGCCACAACGCAGCCCCGGCAGAGCACGTGCCGTATGTGGGGCAGTTTGGTGTCTTCCATCTCCTCCACACGCGAATCGAACCGACAGAGCGTGCGAGCTCCTCCCTCCCTAGCCAGTGAACCAGATGGGATGTGACAGAGCCGCAGCTCTCCGGCATATTGCATGTTTCCAAGAAACTGCTTTTCAGGAGACCAGGCATCCCGCAGGAAGCCATGGAGCCTCGGCAGAGCAGCCCAGGACTGTGCCTTGGAGCTCGAACGACATGTTCTGCACAAAGGATGAAGGACAACCACTGCCAGCTGGACAAGCTGACGATCTCACGGACTGAACCTTCAATGGAGCCGACGTGAAGGTAAAAAGCTTTCTCACCTCTCTCTCAGCACAACTGCTGAGGAGTCAGCCCACAGCCCCATGTCTCCTGCAGGTCTTACCTGGCAGTCGAAGTCCTGGAAGTTGCGAGCCGCATTCTGTCAACAAAAGCCAGGAGAAGGAGAGTTCAGCACGGTACCCCCAACCCCGTCAACTACACGGCCAAAGCTCCCTAGAGACCACTGCTCTGCTTCAGCAGAGTCCAGCCCAGCCGCAGTCAGGGCAGCCGTGGATGCGAGCCTCGGACACAAGTCCATGCCAGTCCTGCCCAGTCCTCAACAGGGAGGTTGCTGGGGGCTGTCCCAGGGCTGCCCACTGAGCTGCTGCCGCAGCAGGGAGCTGAGACCATGTGAGCAAGGACAGCACTAATCATGGCCCTCCACCACCCAACCCAATGGAACACAGTTGTTCAGGGGGTCAAAACACAAAGGACAAGTTAAGGCAAAAGATTTTAAACATCCAATTAGAAACAAGAAGAAAAGTGGGATCCAATCCAAGGTTTCTCTAACAAGCAGGACTTGATTACAGGGTCTACAGCTCCGCTGGGTCAGGAGCACTGTCACCCTTCTAGTCAGTGCTCCAGCACAGGCAGCACATACTGAGGGGCTGGGACTCTCAGCTTTCCTCAGCTCTGGGCGTCTGCCCTTCCCTGAAGCTTTGCAAGACTGAGTGGTGCCGGCTTACCAGAGCAGGGATGCATTTACTGGTTTTCCGTACTTAAGGCCCTTCAGGCTGTTCGGAGACCGTGGCAATCAGGGCTCCCTGCCACACACAGACCAGCCAGGTACCGCAGCGAGAGCAAAGGAGCAGCAGCTTTACCTTGTCGTTCAGGAGTGGTTTGATCTCTGTCAGCTGGACATCCTGCAGCTCGTCCATGGTGCTCTAAGTGGAGCCAGTTAATCCTCCGAGGGTGATTCTGAAACACAGGCACAGTGCAAGGGCCAGTGTGAAGCAGATGCCAGCCAAAGCCTGAAGATCTTCCACTAAACTGCTCGATGCTCAAACCAAAGCCCAAAAGTCCCAGTGGCTCCTCTACCTACAGAGAGCAAACTGTGGTGCTCAGATGGTGCCATGCCATCACCTCTTACCCTGCACATGGCCTTCCTGTGGAAAGCTGCCTCTGCCAGCTCAGGCCTTTCCAGTGAGAAAGTCTGGATCCACTTCCATGCACCAGTACAGCTGGCACTTCAACCACAACCTGCCTGGGAATGAACTGGAAATGCTCATCTCAGCAGAGTGAGAACTGGTGTTGGATATGGGGGTACTGGCATCTCACCCACACTGGCACCCCTTACCCACAGCACCCAGACAGTGAACTGGGGGCTCTGCCTGGACCTCAAGAGACAAGGGCACTGCTGCACTTGCACATGGGAGACACAGGTGTGGAGACCCAAGTGCCTTCTTGGCCCAAGACTGCCCAGAACGAAGTGCAGCCCTGGTTTTACGAGGTGCGACACAAAAGCCGCCCTCAGACAGCCCGGGTCCAGGTCCAGCTGACCTCTGCTGGGATAACCGTGTGGCCCAGCAATCCCTCTCCAGCTGGCGGCGCAGAGTCATCAAAGGACAGCAAGGACTGCCATCAGCAGTACGTGAGGATGTCGTGTGTCTGCGGGAGACACCACCTCCGCGCGTAAACACATCAGTAAAGGTAAGAAAGAGTTTGCCAGGGGCTCTGTTCTTGTTTGGGGGACTCTACGTGTGTTTCTGGACAGGAGGGTTTCTAGAGCAGGCAGCTGCAGCAGCACAACGAGGGCTCTGGCAGCAGGAGATGGCCACACCTGATGGTGCAAATCACTTGGCTGTTCAAGAGACAACTGCAGATGAATTAAGCGACAACACATACACATGCAGGGACAGGAACACCAGGGCACTGGGTGTGAGCAGCGGGTGCTCCAAAGACACTCTCCAGTATTGTCACAGGGAAAAAGAATAGGGGAGCTTGCTGCACCCCAGGAAGCAGATGCTCCTCTCGCCCCATTGCTGAGCAAAGCTGCACCTTCTCATCATCTTCTTCTCCAGCCCAGGGCACTGCTGCTGAACAAGAGCCAAGAAGTGCGTGAAGTCCAAAGCGAGACACAGGAGACACAGACACGGTTGGCTGATGAACAAGCACTGCTTTGTTAATCATTCCGTGTAAGAGAACAGTAACCAACCAAGTTGCTCAGCACGGGGATTATCAAACGCTCTTTTCTCACCAACCTCCATTTCATAGGCAGCCTCTAGATGCATCTCCAGCACCCAGCCAACATCACTGCAATTACTCTGATGATTATCCTGCTCCACCACTGCTCCACACACTGTTTCAGGGGAAGGGGGTCTCCAGCGGTGAAGGCGACAACTCACTGTTACCTCTGCACTGCCTGAAGCTCCTTCAGCACAGGCTGGGCGGCCACAGGGAAGGCTGCTGGGCTCAGAACTCAGTGAAGTTGCCTGAGAGCAGAGACCACCTTCTTCCACATCAAGGAGGCTGTTGGAGCTGGGGAAACTTCTGCAGAGGCGGCGAGCAAAAGCCAGGCTCTGCACCACGACTGCAGCCTGGGAGACTCCTTCGCTCAGGGCAGACTCTCACAGGCTGTAGAGGGAGCAGGACCTCTGAAAGGCCAGAGGAGACCGGGTGCCAAAGTGAGCCAGGAAACCACAGAGAACTACTGAACTGAGAGCAAAGTCAGGCAGGAAGATTAAACCTGCTCAGCCCCAGCCCAATGCTGGATTTCTTCTCTAAACCTTCTGATTCTAATCGGCTCACGCAGCAAAAGTGAGGGGTTTTGCTCTCCTAGAAACTCAGGGCTTGCTGAGGGTTTTCTGAAGGAAAAGGTACAGGGGTTCTCCACTGCTGCCTGTGAGTGGCTGTTTATAGACTGCTGAATCAGCTCTTCCCAAGGCACTCACGTGTGAACTCTCCAGAAAACAGCAGTCACAGCCCCAGGACTTCCCTTCAGCCCCTTCAGAGGACATTCCGTGGGCAGATGCACACTCACCTTTCTCTTCCCAAGGTCTTGGCTACATGAATGTCAGTGCCTGCACCAAGCCTGGGTAACCGGTTGCTAGAGCTGGAGATCTGAGCCCTCACTGCACAGCTTCACCCTGGCACCCTGCTGCACAAACAGTGACACGGCTCTCGGTCTGAGGCACGGCAACGGGGCACGTCTGTCCCCACAGCACACTTCCTGGGGCCTGTTCTCCAAAGACTGCTCTGCAGTGGAGTGCATCTGCAAACACCAAGGGTAGGGTGGGGTGCTGGCAAGCTGGGCTCTGTCCTCTGCTCCAGCTAAACTCCTTGTGAAAGGCCTGTGGAAACGACCTCCCAGGAAACCACCAGTTCTCTCCTTTCACCGGTCCTGTCACTTAAGGAGAGAAGTGTGTCATTTGATGAGCTGACAGCAGGTATAAACCAGCACAACAAAAGCGCAACGATATGCACAGCACATAGCAGAGCTCTGAGAAGACAGGCTGCAGGCTCAGCACAAGGTTTGCCTGGGCTGATCCATCTCCAAGTCACTCATTTCTCTATAAATGTCCCAGCACCACCTGCTCTGCCAGCATTCCTCCTGCTCCCATTTATAGATGACTATAAATAGGCTCCCAGACCCCAGTTTACACCATCCATCCTTCCCAAAGGCTTCCCGAACGCCAAAGCACCCTCTCTGCTCTTTGCAAACCAGGAACACAAGAGCTGAGGAATCTCAGTGAATCATTATCCCTGAGACTGGAATTTGGACAAGGCACAGAAGGCTGCAAAGGACCCAGGAGGAGAGCCATCAGCTTGTAAGCAAAATCTAAAGCACACTCACTCCAAGGTGAGGCTGCTCTCAGCTCACATAACACACTGGCAGGAAGAGACAAAGGAAAATCCAAAAGCTGCTGCAGCCACACAGCAGCACCAGTTAAACATTCCCTTTCTAAATCTGCTGGATAATGAATGAGGAGTCAAGTCAGTGGTGTCACATTAAAGGCACAGATGGCGCAGAGACTCATCTCCTGGGTGACTTCTGGGGACAGATGTTAACTTGTCAAAACAACAAGTTTGATGCTGCAGTGATCCCTGCCCCTGACAAGTACTGAGCGCTTCCCAGCACACGCAGGTCCGGTCTGATACAGTGCAGGAGCCCTGGTGGGGGACACAGCAGAGCTGTTCCCGGTGACACCGCTCTGCACAGGGAGCTCACCAGTGCAGACTCTCTCAGCTCCCGGAGCAGCTTCTTCCCAACACTGAGCTTGTTTATTCTTGCACTGCCAGAACTAGTGAAGCAGCTTTACACACGAGAAGTAGCTTGGTGCCTTCTCCTTCCCTGCCGGTCACAAAAGCAATGAGCAGCTTCACCTCCTGCACACAGGATGCTCTTTCACCCCAATGTGGTGAACAACCAAAACAAGTGACTACAGTCAGAATGCCAGAGCCCAGGCTAACCCCAGACTGACTTTCCAGACAAGCTCCTTGGGACAGACAAGACCAGCAGCTCAGCCTGTGCCGGGCCACAGCATCCCTGTGCATCCCGCTTCTGACAGCGCTGCCAGGTCGGGGAGTGGAGGATGCTGTAAGCACCTCAGCCACCAACAGTCCCTCCCAAAGGCACTTTCTGCTTTGCCTCGCAGCACCACAGACAAACCCTGAGACTGAGGAGCAGGTAGGTCAGTGTCCTCAGGAGTTCTGCTCCCTTGGGATACCCTGGCTGATATAAAAAAGGCAGGATGGCAGCTGTCTGCACTATCTTTAGAGGTCACTAATCCACTAAGGAGACCTCTGAGCAGTGAGGAAACACCATCTCCAGTACTGGGATGCATCCATGTGGAACCCACACAGGAGCCCCGTCCTGTGCAGCCGAGTGCTGAGCTCTGCCAACTGTTTTGCAGCCAGTTCCATACTGGGCAGAGTGGCTGCTGACCTGCAATCACAGTGGCCTACAATCACCCTCCTAAACACTTCATGGAGGCAACTGCGACCAGGCCTAACAACAAAAGCCGTTTGCAAGGTGAATCGTCATCCGAAGGGCCTCACCGTCTCGTTATCCAGCGAAGCTCCTGTGCTACAGGCGTGAGCAGTCAGCCCTGGCGCTGGAGCTGATGCTTCCCACAAACGCCCGCGGACAGGAGCCTGAGGAGGCAAATAATTCCCCCGTGACAGCAGTTGCCTGCAGTAACTGACAAACCCTGACTGGATCTCTGTGGCTTCACAATCCATTTCAAATCTACCACAGGCTAAGGAATTGCTGGTACCAGAAGCATCAGCTTCAGAGCCCCGCACAACCCCTCGTGAGGAAGCTGTCTTTACATGTGCCTTGGGACAGGCATTTCCAAGAATGCACCTGAAAAGCCACTCGAGGAACAGAACTGTCATTAAAGACCCACATCCTTTCTTTTGCATTGAGGAAGGTTAAACGTACCCAAACCCGGCCCTCACAGATCACCACGAGGGCACCCGGTCAGAGATTTCTGAACTGTTTGTGATGCAGCTGTTCCTAATGCATTAGAATGAGGACCACGTGCAGGACAAAAAGTAACCCCAGATCCCCATTAATTTACAAAAAGGCACTAACTCCTCCTTGTTCACTACCATCAGGAATTCCAGACACTAACCCATCCTCAGCATGGTGACACCAGCAGCACAAGCCCAGCGAACCAGCTGCTAGGTGTCACTCACACTCCACATCGCACTGATCCCACTGTGGCACCAAGTTCACACCAGTCTGAAATGAGAAGTGCACGTCTGACACAGGCTCTGACACTCATGTCACTGCCAGTCCAGACCACAGACCCGTGAGGCCACCACTTCAATGAGCAGCAAACGCAGGCACGAGACTTACCCTTCTGAACTGATCTAGTTATCCTCTCACACTTGTACGGCACCAGCAGAGCTCCACCCAACACAGGCGCACGACTTGACTAACTGACCTCTCACGTTTGTATGGCACCACGTCAGCATTAATTGCTAATTTGTTGGGGTCATTTCCAGGCAGAGCCATTCCCAGACTGGATTCGCTGCTCAGGAGAGCTGCAGTGGATGGGCAGAACCTCTCCATGGGCACTGCTGAACAAGATAATGATGGGACAGAGGCTCTGCAGGTGGAGAGACAACAGTGGGGAGGCAGAACCAGGCAGAAATCATCCCCTCCCTGGGAGAAATCAATCCAGGGAGGTTGATGCCAGGAGCTTCTGCAGCACCCTGCTGTACCCTGCACTCGTAAACCATCTATAAAACAGGCAGAGAGTGAGTCAAAGTCTCCCAAGGGTAGGAGCTACTCTGATAGTAACAAGAAGGGCTGACTGAGGGCCCACAAAAGCCCTGCGAGACTGAAAAATCCAGAAATGAAAGAGCAGACGAGCGTCAAGAGCAAATAAAGCAGCAGCCAAAGAAAAATGATCCCAATTTCCCAGACAGAGCAGGGTGCAGCAGCCGATCATTAACAGTCAGGAAGTCTTGCTGGAGTCAGGACAGACTGACAGAGGCACCAGCCGCAGCCAGGCAGGGGATGCAGAAATAAGCCCAACGTTAGGAAATCGTTAGTAATTAAACCACCACACCGAGCTACAGAATGTCTGCAGCACAAACCCTGCAGCTCCTGCAGCTTCCACACACTGGGAGGAGAAAATCTTTTCTGAAAGGAATCAAGATTTGGGAAGATGAACAATGAGACAATCGGTCAAGGCAGGGTTCTCTGCCTGCAGACATTCCTGCAGTGAACACCACAGAAGCCTAAACACTCATCAGCTGCAGGGAGAAGGTAAACAGAGATCAGTTGTTCACTGTTTCCAAACATCGGAGAGGCTGAGAGATAGCAAAAGGAGGTGGCAGCTGTCAGGCTCAAAGAGAACAAGCAGAGGCAGCACCCAGAGCATCGCTCTGTGCTCTGGAAGGTCCCCTGGGATGTGGCAGTGCTGCCTGTTTCAATGGACTGGAGACACGGGCGAGTTCCCAGTTCAGACAGAGACTGACCAGCAACACAATCGATGCAAACATCTACCCCGTGACATCCCACAGGAGCCAGGAGAGATGTCAGACAAAGGTTTAACCATTTGCCCTGACTTTCTCTCTGCTCTGTTGGTCACCGTCAGAAGGAAGCAGAGACTGGACAGTGATCCTACGGCTGTTCTTACAGCTGGTACTCCTCGGCCCTTCTCTGAGCCCACACAAAGTGCCTGCCTGGCAAAAGCAGATCCCCTGGGCAGGGGGGACGTGGAGGGGCTGGATTAGCACCCTGTTCACTTAAGCAAACTGGACTGGCTCAGGACAACGCTCTGTAAGCTCTGGAGCTGATACAAGGCAGAGCAAAGCGCAGGACCAGCCCTTCTGCCTGCCAGCATGTCATCGGATCAGGTTAAGATGCAGCTTCATTACCAAAGTACTGATGGAAAAGGAAGCAGCTGATTGACTCTGCTCACAGAGAAAAGCCACAACTTCATGTCTTGGGGAAACAAAAAAGGCTCGGTCTAACATTTTTAGCCCATCTGGCAATGACAACCCAACAATAAAGGCTACTTTAAAGGGACCCACTGCATTTGTGACTCCTGATGCATTTACAACGGAGTAAATGCACTTCAAGTAAGGAACAGTCCTTCAGCAAACTAATACCCGTTGGAAATACAGAGACGCCTCCCAGCCTGGTCAGGACGATGGCCAAGTGAACACAAAGCCACTCCTTCCCCTGCTTCCCACAGCATCAGTGTGATCTCTAGAGCCAACAGTCTGCCGCAGTCAGACACCAGGGGGATCTGGCCAGACAGGAAGAGGTGAGCGATCGCTGGCGATAAATTATTAAACAGCCAGGGAGTCCCGCTCACGGCTCAGGATTCACAGGAACAGAGCTGCAGACCGAGCGACACTCTCACAGTGCTTGTGAGCTGATCTGCACAGCACAAGGCAGACTCACCTCGTCCTCCCCACGTCAGCCGCTCTGCAACTGCTTTGCTTAATGACTGACCTGCTCTGCCCAGAAGACTGAGAATTCCCTGGGATATAATAATACTTCTCCCAAGGCCCATCCACATGACAATCTAAAGATGCATCAAGGAGCACTTTCTCCAACGCTGCAGAGCATCAGCAGCAAAACACTGCTCTGCTGTGACTATCGCGGGCTAAACCAGGCCGTAACAACCACAAACAGCCTTAACCCAGGCACTGCGTGACCCCCCCCCCAGCGCCAGGCTCCAGAGCTGTGGCAGCACAGGCACTCATACAGGACAAACCAAGGGTCACGGTGTCGGCTCTGCCTATAGCAACTGAGCTCACGAAGGTTTGGCTTCACCTCTTTCCAGGAGGTAACAGTGGAGCTGATCCAGCTCAGCTATTGTGAGAAGATTGAATAGATAGTTAAACGCTCAAATCCCTGCTCTGTTACACAATACCCTCCCCGATTAAAGCTGGTTTGCTTTCTCCTATTTATTTCTGAAACTTTTTGCTCAGACTTCTAACTGAAAATGCCACCCTACACAGCTCTGCTTTGCTCTAACCTTCACCCCGAGCAACACAGGGATGTGTGACAACCGTCCTAGAAGCTCCTTTAACACAGCTACCTAGGGACTCTATAGGGAATGAAAGTCCCTGTGAATTCTGCCTGTGACACCCACCTGCATCACCACACTGCTGCTGTCCTATGAAAGCCACAGAAGATCCCGTCACGCATGACCAGTGTGAGATACCAACTGCAAACAGGCGCACTGGAGGGTTTCTCAAGGTGACCCAAGACCAGGAAAACGTAAGTTTAACAGATTGTTCCATTACTTTTTAACTTTGTGTACAGAATGAGTGGCCCGGAACACGACGTCAGCAGCCTCCATCATGGCTGTTCCACTTCAATTTACGTTTCCAGCTTCTAGGAGCAAGTGCAGCCCAAGTGAGGCTTCTGCGCCCAGGTCAAGTTTCAGTGGCCGGTGAGCCACACGTGAGTCAGATTTGAACACACGCAACAATAAATGAAACTGGAAAAGCCAGAGCCAGTCCTGAGCCCTCTCAGCCTCATGAGGAATAACCCAAACAAACCCCAGAGATTGCCCTACTTCCTCAGGCGTCTGCCCCAGCTCAGTCAGACACCTCTGCAGAGCTCTGCTCCTCAGCCCAAGCACATTACTGTGCTAGAAGAGCTCCACAGCTACTTCAAACACGGCTCCTGAGCTCATCCTTAGCTTTGTACTGTTCAGCATGAACTGACGTCCGAATGCCAAACACAGTCTGAGGGGCTGCAGCATTGGGAAGAGTGTTGTCTTCTTGCATCTACAGACAAGAACAGGCAGGAGCTGAAGCAATGAACCCACGTCCTCTGGCCTGAACACAGAGGACCCAGGAGTACCCGACAGCGGGAGCAGCAGCAGATCCTTCTCCACGAGACAGCCCCCTCTTCTCACCCTCTCATTGGTGGTGCGCAGACACTCCTCTGGGCTCCCCAGGTTCAATATGACACCTCCAGAGCCAACCCCTGTGTGACCATCACCCCAGCTCTGCTCCCAACCCGGACTGTGGTTCCCGCCCTGACCAGGGCCCGGTCACCCCCCCCGGCCCCGGCCTCGGCCTCCTCAGAGACCCGAACCCAGGTCAGACCCCAGGCTTTGGGTCCCGAGGCTGCACCCTGAGTGCTGCGGCAGCGCCGGCCGAGAGCTCCCACCGCGCCCTGGTTTCGTAACCGGATTTACCGCGATGACTTTGAAGGCAGCAGCGGCCGCCTGTCACGACGGCCCGAGCTCCTGCCCGGGGCTTCCGCCCCGCGGCCGAGCCCCCGCGGCCCTGCAGAGCCGATGGAGCCACCTGACAGCTCTGCCGGCGGCTCCAGACCCAGTCACTCCCAGACGGGCTCCGGGAATCCGTAGTCCCGCTGTCCGCGGGAGATGACAGAACCGGGATCGCGGAGACCCGGCCCCGGCGGGAGTCGGCTGGGGCTCGGGCCGGCGGGGACACGGACAGGTCGCCCCTGCGGGGGGCTCCGCTTCTCCTCCTGGGCCGAACCCGGCCCAGCCGGGGTTATGCAGCCCGGCACTGCCGGTGGTGATAGCCGCAGCCCGGCCCCACGAGCCGCGGAACGTCCCCGTTAGCAGCAGCGGAAGGGACGTTAACGGAGATTCCTCGGTAGCAGCGACCGCCCANCGAGCGGCTCCTGCTGCCGAGCGCCCGCCGGGGCCGCGCCGCGCCCGCCGCCGCTCACCTGGGCGGCCGCTCCCTCCGCAGCTCCGCCGCCGCGGCATCGGGAGCGCTGCGCCTGCGCCGGGACTACGGGCAAGATGGCGGCGGGTGGAAGGCACGGCGGGGGGGGGGCGTTCCGCCCCGCCCCNNNNCGGCTCTTCCCGCGCCGCCTCTCCCTGGGCCGCCCGCGCTCCTTCGGCGCCGCCTGGTGGCCCCGCGCGGAACCGCAGATGGCTCGGCGCTGCCCGTCGGGAGCGGGGCTGGCCTCGGGGGGCGGGTTGCCGGGGTCCCACCTCCGGACGCAGATCCGGGCGCTGTCCCCGCGGCCGGAGCTGCCTTCTGCCCCTGCAGAGGCACGAGCACGGCGGCAGCCCCTCACCGCAGGGCCCGAGAGGGGTCGGTGCGGGCAGTGCGGGGCCACGAGCGGCAGCAGGGCCGCGGTTCGAGGGTGTTGGGGCCGCATCAGCTGCGTCGGCCGCCGGACAGGGGAGGGAGGAGGGCAGTCTCCTGCCCGTAAGGGCAGCCGGGGCTGGGGTTGAGCTCCCCGACGCCTTTGCGGTCGCTCTGACATGGCAGCAGTGTCCTGCGACCGGCACCGAGCGGCTCTGGGCACCCAGCGGCCTGCGGAGACGCCTCGTGAAGAACTTTGCCCCAGGAGAACGCGGGTCGCTGGTTTCTGAGCGAGCAGGCAGGGCTGCAGTTTCTCAAATCCTTCATGGAGCTTTGGCCGAGGGGTCCTTCTTGCCAGAGGCTGCTCTTCAGACAGGGCACTCTGGAACATCAGTAGCAACCACCGTGTCCACCCCAGGTCTGGGGTGCAGGCAGGCATGAGCTCACATGGTGTTTCACACAACATTGGGGGTTGGAAGGGCCCTCGAAAAACTGTCCAGCCCCCCTGCCCTAGATCCAGCTACACAGGAACATGTCCAGGAGGGTCTGAAACGTCTCCAGAGATGGAGACTCCATAGCCCCCCTTGGGCAGCCCCTGCCAGGGCTCTGGCACCCTCACTGGGAGCAAGGTCCTTCTCACACTGATGGGGAACCTCCTCTGCTCCAGCTCACACCCGCTGCCCCTTGTCCTGTCACTGGGTGCCCCTGAGCAGAGCCTGGCTCCATCCTCCTCACACCCACCCTTCACACACTGATCAACATCCATGGGGTCACCCCTCAGGCTCCTTTTTTCCCCAGCTCCCTCAGCCTTTCCTCATCAGGGAGATGCTCCCCTCCCTCCATCATCTCTCTGTCTCTGCACTGGGCTCTCTCCAGCAGCTCTGTGTCCTTTGGGAACTGAGGGGCCCAGAACCAGACACATTTTAACCCCAAGTTTATAGAAGAAGGGATTGATAAAACTGCAAACAGAGCCAGGAGCCCTCACCACCACATGTGCCACGTGCACAGTTGGTATGGCTGAGCGCCCGTGGTGTTTGCCTTCAGAGAAAAGCTGTATTTGGGAAATAGCTGCCAGAATCCAGTCTGTCTCTGCCAACCTCTCTTCTGCCAAGCCCACGTCAGGTTTTCCCCAAGTACTGCTGGCTCTTGTTGCAGTCAGAGACGTTAGAACATCTCCTTTGTGTATTTGCATCGTGTCTCTCCAAGGAAAGCGGTTCTGCCAGAGACACCGGCTTTGACAGGGCAGAGTCCCCATCAAAGCCTCCAGCTGAGCTGTGAGGGGTTGGATTCTGCAGGGAGCTCAACATCTCAGACTGCTCCCTCTGGGAGCTTTGGTGACAGCAGACAGGACCTGGCAGAATCTGCAGCTGCAGGGGAGGTGAAGGGAGCCTCTCCTGTGATTTTCCACTGGAGAGAGTGAGGGCTGTCCCGACTGACGGCGGTGGGGTACAAACACAACTCCAAAGTCTGCATGCAGATGTTCCCCACTGGGTTCACCCAACCCTCCTGGCCAGTGTGATTCCCCTGCTTGTCCTGCTTTATGCAGACAGTGAATCTGTCTGGATCCAGTGGCTGGCAGTGGCAGTCGGAGTCTGTGCTGTTTCCCAGGGTGGGTCTCTCCTGCCAACTGACCTTCCCAAGCATCTTCCCTGGCCACAGGGGTCATGACTGCTTTTCCTCAGCCACCAAGAGGCAGTGAAGATGGGTGCTGCACTGCAGGGCCAGAGGGCCTTGCAGAAGGGTGAGCCCCAAGGTAAGAAGCGCATGAGGACCTGGTGCAAGTGCGTGTTCCCAGAGCAGTCCCTGATACGCTCCCTGCTTGTGAGCTGGTGTCAGGAGGAGCCCTGGGCTCGAGCCAGCTACTCCAAGCTCTTCTACAAACGGCTGCTTGTGCAGTGCTCTG
Organism: Rhinopomastus cyanomelas; assembly: GCA_013400115.1. NCBI lineage: Eukaryota > Metazoa > Chordata > Aves > Bucerotiformes > Rhinopomastidae > Rhinopomastus > Rhinopomastus cyanomelas. The sequence continues at coordinate 950,625 of VXBP01005427.1, read as the reverse complement.
TGGGCACGGCCACCATGCTGCTCCCCACGCACCTTGTGGTGATGCACCTGCAGCTGGCCAGGGCTCTCACATGAGTGGAGGAGTTGGAAGCAGCACAAATTCTATTGGCAGGTGGAGGACACTTTCCACATCACCACTGCAACCCCTCATATGGAAAAAACGAAGCAGGTGAGGAAGGGCAGCCCTGAGGCTGCTGCTCTGTTCTCTCAGGCTGGGTAGCTAGTTTGTGGTGGAGGGGCTCAGACCACACAGGAAATGACCATCTACCTGCACAGCAGCTTCCACGGAGTGTGGAAGATGCCTCTGCTTGTGCTCAGCACAAACCCTGCTCTGCCTAGATGGTGCCCTGTGCTGGGGCAGCAGCCAGGGCTGGCTCTGCAGCTTCCAGCCATGAGAACAGACCGAGTCCTACTCCTCTTTGTGTGGCAAGACCCAGCCTTTTGTCCAGCAGATTCTTACTGGTTTAGTGTTTGCACTCACTCCCTGGTCAGTGCTCACGGAGGCTCAAGCGGTGAGGGCCAAACCTGCTTGGCAGAGCTGCCCCGTGTCGGTGTGCAGTGGGGCAAAGGGATGAGGTGGATCTAACTGATGGGCAGCACCTTCTAACTTCCTCATGTCTGTAAAGCTCCAAGTGGGCAGCACCACCAGGGCTACAACAACCAGAGGAGGAAAGGCTTCGCAGGACGTGTGGGGCATGGCCTCGGCACGGAGGGGCAGAAACCCCTGGAGCAGAGCGCTGTGTGCACGGCACGGCTGTGGTGACAGGTGTGGGGGGTGTCAGCCGTACATGGCATGTGCCCTGTGCAAGAGCGACACAGTGGGCGCTGTGGTGACGGGGTGGAGAACTCGCCACGCGCCCGGTCCTGGGGACTGAGCGGCTGGGGCTGGCAGTGTGCTCGGCAGTCACCAAAACGGCGAGGGACAGAGCACAGCCTCTAACCAAGCGCCTGGCGCAGGGCAGTATGGAACCACTGTCTTTCCAGCCCTGGTCCCCACAGGCTCTGGAGCGGAGCTGTGGGCAGGGGTCACTGTCCGGGTGGGCAAGGTGTGATGGTGCCACCAAGCTTTCTGGGTGTCGGGAGTGGGCAGGGACAGGCAGACCCTGGGATGAGCAGCTGGACACTGGTCCTTCACACAGCAGACACACAGATCATTAGGAGTTTGAAGGGACCTTCAGGAGTCATCAAGTCCAACCCCCCTGCTCAAGCAGGACCATAGAACCTGGCGCAGGTCACACAGGAACCCATCCAGACAGGTCTTCAAAGTCTCCAGAGAAGGAGACTCCCCACCCTGCCCCTGGGCACCCCCTTTCTGGGCTCAGGGAGGAAATCCTTTCTCATACTGAGGTGGAACCTGCTGGGGTCCAGCTTCCCCCCAGTGCTGTCACAGGGCGCAGGTGAAAGCAGATGGTCTAAAAGGTGGGGTGAGGAACTTCTCCCAATGTCAGGACGAGCCCGTGTCTGATGACGATCAGTACACATGCGGGCTCCCGCAGGGGGAAGCAGAAGGTTCCTCAGGAAGCCAGCAGGTTTGCAGAGCTGTTTACTACAGAGCAGAGCAGAGCAGCTCTTCCCTAGCTGAGGTCTCTGCTGTGTGGGGAGTGAGTCAGCCAGGAAATCTGCTTCCAGCTGAAGCAAGTGGAAGAAATCCGAAGACAAATGGCTCCTGGGGAGGAATTGCTAGTGCTGGATTGGACCCGCTCCTGCGCTCTAGACTCAACAAGAAATTAGTCATCCGCCGGCTTATGTACCCGTAACCCTGGGTGTCCTCGATAGGAGGGGACGGGACACAGCAAATGGGGCTCCAACTGGCTTTGGGGAACCACAGAGCTCTGAGCTCAGTGCCTGGACCAGGCTCAGGTACGGGAGCTGCACCCAGGCACGGGACTGCTAGAGGTGTGGGAAACACAGGCTGCTATGGTGCTGGGTCACGATGGCTCCACGAGGGAGAAGATGCTTCGCTAGCAAAGCAGAGAAGCTGGAGGACCCCAGTAAGTGAGACCAGCATCCTAGTAGACCAGACGTAACTAGCTGAGGGATGATACTTGGCAGCAGAAATAAAGGCTGGAAAAAGGTACAGCAAGGCTTTTCCTTTTGGTCTTCAGGTGCCGATGTGTTCAACAAGTCCCACCGAAGGAGCAGGGCCACCAGCAGGAGGCAGTTTGTTAGCCACCTTTATGCAACACAGGGTTGTAACACAGGTCGTGTAACCAGCCACCACTGAGATAAAGGATGACACGTCTGACCAAAAACACCCCAGCAGGAACCCAGCGGCAGGGAGAATGTCCTTAGTGCCAGAGAAATCCACCCAGACCTGCCCCAAAGAACCTGCTGAGGATCCACTTCATCATCTGGGGCTGATCCTTTCTGTCTGTAGTGGTCTGCCCACAGAGAGGGAGGGTGCTGCAGCAAGAGGATGTGGACTCTGTCCAGGGGGGTCTCTGCTTTTACACTGTTCCACTGCATCAGTGGCATCCCTGACCTAACGCTAACATGACCCTAACTGTTCCACTGCATCAGTGACATCTCCCCGCCAAAGCAGACACCTGCTGCCACCTAACCCAGCGCCTCCTGCCCAAGGTTAGCCAAGTTATGGGAGACAAGCCAAGGGGAGCATTTCTCTCCGTGTGACCAACGAGAACCTGCGTGTCCGCAGCCTCCTAGTGATAACGAGGAATCGTCCATGTGCCAACCCAGTTGTCAGCCCCTTGCTATGGCCTTGCTCCAGTGTGGCCCTATGAGGGCTGTGGTTCCACCTGCGGATGAAGAGTTTCCCAAGCGCTGCTCTCTCTTACCTGGTTGGCCACTATAAAACTCTTCTGGTCCGAGGGATGAGGAAACAGCTCACGGGAGCTGCTCAGGGTGATGGCTGCAGGCGGTTTTAAGCCCCACTGACAGCTGTGGGCAAAAGGAACCTCCAGTGGTACTGACCCCAGCTCTCTCTTGGTATCTGGGCCCTTCCCCAGCTCTCCTCACACACTGGCCATTTCCTAGAGCCCCCCCCACACAGGCTCCGTCGCTCAGGTCACTGCTTCCCCACCTGCAGATGGCCTGTCCCAACCCCAACGGCTGCCCCAGTAGCAGCAGCCACTCACCGAGATGGGTGGGAGCCACATGTGGGGCCACAGCGGTGGGCACCTGGCCACAAGCCCTGGTCCTGGTCAGGTTGCTGCACCTCATGGGGCTGGGACTTGTACCCCGTGGGGTTGGGACCCGCAAACTGTGGTCCCGGAGTCTCCCTTCTCTTCTTGTTCCAGTTTCCTTCTGCTCGCAGTTAAACTGTAATTACTGAGTTCAGCTCATTAATCCCCTTAATCCTTTAATCTCCTGACCCCTATAATCGCATCAGCCCCATTAACCCCACAGCTCGGTCACAGGCTGCCCTGTCCTTCACATGGGAAACGCCAGCCCTGCGCCGGCCCGGGACCCGCCCAGGACGGGAAGAGCTGCGGCGCTGCGAAGGATCAATGGGAAATCGATGGGAAATCGATCCGCACCCACCTCGCTGTGGGAAGACAGCGGGGAGCGGGCCTGGGGGCGGGGCCTTCACTTATGGGCGGTGCAGGGGGCGGAGCGGAGCCACCTGGATGGGGCGGAGTCATAGGGCTGAGGGCGGGGCTGGGGCAGGGCCGGGTGGGGTGCGCGGCGCCTTTAAGTTGAGGCGCGCGGGGCATCATCACGTGGGGCCGCTCCGGCCCGCACATGCGCACAGTGCCTGCCCGCGACTTATTCCGCGCCGCCGGCGGGGTGGGCGGGGAGTGGAGCTGCGGCTGCGGTGGGGCCCTGCGCATGCGCGGAGCGCCCCGGGCCCGCCGCGCGCTTTGTGGCGCTGCCGGAAGCGGTCGGAGGGGCCGAGCAGGAACGGAGCCGCCTCTGCCCTGGGTCGCTTCGGCCGCCGCGGGGCTCGGGGAGCCGCGGTCTGAGGGCGCTGCGGCCGGCTCTGCCCTGCCCCGACATGCCCGCCGGGCCCTTCGGCTCAGGTAAGCGGGGCCCGGCCTTCCCGCGCCCGGCCCCGTGGCGGCGGCGGGGCCTCTATCGCCGGGCACCGCCCGGAGCCGCCGCCGCTTCCCCTGCTCCGCCGGGAGGGCCTGAGGCCGGGAGTGCTGTGGCCGGAGCGGGCCCAACGGCTTCTCAGTCCGTTCCGTGGCACTGAGGCCCTCCTCGGCCTGTGCCCTGGACCCGCTCCCTCCCGCTGTGCGCGGCCCCGCCAGGGCAGGTCCCTGCGCCTGTTGCCAGCGGTGCTTGTGGCCTGCCCGGGGCCTCCCGTCCCCTCTGTCCCATTCTGTCCGCGGGTCACGTTTCTAGTTGGGACCCCCCTGTTCCGGGTCATCCCTTCCTGGTCGTGCAGCGGGTAGAGCTGACCGAGGAGCAGGAGTGAGGCAGATGCGTGAAGGGGCCATAAACCCCCGGGCAGAAACCCCTCTCCCTGTGGATCAGGGAACAGCAGGGGTTTGCGCTGGAGTTCCTGCCGTGGGTCTGGCGCAGTGAGGGGTGGGAAACCTCTGAGTGACCGGCCTGCCTGCCGAGTGATTCTTCCAGCTGCTGTTAAAGCTGGGAGTGACAGTGAGGAGCAGGGTAGGTCTGATAGCTGAGTAGAGAAGCTCTAAAGCAGAGGAGCAGCCAGAACATACAGAATCGGTGTGTTTGCTTCCTTATGGCTGTTACCCTCCCTGTGCCGAAGGCAGTTTCTGTGTAGCCCCCCTCACTGTGGTGGGTTCCTGGTGCCCTGCTCTGTTGCTTCGAGCCATAACTGTGCTCAGAGGGTGAGACCCTGGCTCTGTGGTTTTGCATCGGCATTGTTCTGCCGGTGTCAATGGTCACAGTTTCTTTCTAAATCTGTCTGTGTGTGAGAACCTGTAGATGTTTTATTGAGCACAGCCTCCAGAAACAGAGACAATCCCTTTCCAAACTTGAGAGTGCATGTACCACTGCTTCAGTAACTTCTTCCCACCCTCCTCTTAATTAGGTTGCCTGTCATTCTGAGAGGCCCCAGTGAGTTGCCAGTGTTGGTGTGACATGCAAATATTCAGCTGCCTGAGACTTTAGGAGGGATTATTTGGGCCAATGGGTGCTTTTCTGAAGCTGAGATGCAGGAGCATTGCAAAAGGAGCAATAAAAACCAGGGTGTGCTCTGTGAGTGCTGTCACAGCTGCTTTACTGGTTGTGTTTTTCCCCCAGTTTGCTGTTGCTGTCCAAGTAAGTTGTGATAAAGATGAGTTTAGCTGCACCCTACCTCCATCTTGCATCAGCAATTCCCAGTTCAAATGTCAGCTGAAGTGGAGCCTTTCATGCAGAGTAACTTGGAGGCCTTGCAAATAAAAACTTAAACATGTTAATGCTGAGTGTAGGGAGCAGATAAATCAATGGACTATGAAACACCACCTCAGGAGGAGTTTACAGCTGAAGCTTGTTAATGTGTTCCTTGTACTTCTGTCTAACAGAAGATCAAAGGAGTTTGAATGTTACTAAGATCCAGATTTGATCGTGAAGTTTATGTGAAGGTCGGGCAGCAGGCTGGAGGTGTGTGGCACAGGGTTGTGGTTACTCTTGAACGGGCGAATTCCATCAATCCTGTACTTGTGACTGATGCTGCTCCTCTCAGAAGTGTGGAAGGATTCCCCAAGGGTCAACCGTGCAGCGGGGAGCTGCATGGGGGCAGCTGGCTGTGTGCCCTTCGTGCCCAGAGGCTTTCCAGAGGGCACCAGGGTCTGGAAATCCTCGTCCTCTGTGATGACTCCCTGCCTTCTAGACAAGAAGGCTCTTCCGCAGGCGCTGCCCATGGTTTGCTTGTGCTGGGCAGCATGTCCCGGCTGTTGGGAGTGTGGTGCTGGTCTGAGGGCAGCTGCAGCAAGTGTCTGCAGTTATCAACACGCTGATAAGGTGCTGCCGGTCTTTCCAGCCATGGAAAATCCGCGCTGCTTTATCAGCTGAGATCAGTCTGTTTAAACCGGCAGTCCTCCAGTGGTGTTGGACACCTCTATAGTGAACTTGAGTGCCAGTCAGAGGGAGGGAGACTGTGTTCACCCGTCCCTTGTGGGACACGCTGCTCCAGGCCATGCGAGGCAGTGCTGTGAGACGCACCTTGCAAATGGGTGACATTGAACTTCTGTCCCACCTCCTTCCCCTCCGGACTTGGGCTGGAGAGTGAGGCAGAGTTCAGGCAGGACAGAAAGGGGCATAGAACATGGAACAAAAAGGTAGAAGTAGGAAAACCCAGCTGATGGTGAGCAGAGCCTGAAGCTGTCAGTAGAGACTGTAGGTCATGTTCAGCCTGGAGGGTTTGTTAGTGGTCTTTGCTTTTTTTTGTTGTTGCTTCTGTGTGTCCCAAGAGCCAGTCTCTTGGAGTTGATGTTCTCCTCTAAGCAGGGGAGTTCTGACCACAGAGCCATGAGCATTTCCCCTGCCGTGGCCTCAGAGGAGAGAGAATCTGCTTCCTGCAGGCTGGGCTGCTGTGATTCCTGTGCTGTCGGATGAGCTCACGTGATCGCTGCCTCACACCGCGGTGGAAGGACGGAGTTTGAAAAGACAAGGTCTTGCTGCCTCTCCTCCTTGAAGGGAATCACCAGGCTTTTACATGGATTTGGGGAGTGAATGAGCTTTCATACAGTGAGTTCAATGGGCAGATCAATTCAGACGGTGCTTTTTATCTGGGAAGTTACATTTTCAGGCCTGGTTCTGTTTGGTTTTGGGCCTAGGAGTGTCAGTGTTGCATTCAGATGGTCTCTGTGTAACTAACCACCTTCCAGAACGTGCCAGCTAAGTGTGGTTGGCAAGCGGTTCCCGGGCTGCTGTTGGTGACAGCTTAAGCTGATCTGAGCTGAGGCTGCTGCACACTCCCTGCTTTCCTCTGGTGCTGGCCCTGCTCTCCTTGTTTTATTGCTCACGTGGTTAGCTGGCTCAGATGACTGATAAAAGACTGCCGATATTGGAGGAAGGAGGGAGGTGCTGCTGTCCCAGGGGGATAGCTGAAGCTGCCATGGTGCCTCCTGCTTAAGCAGCCATCGCCAGGTTGTGAGTGGGTACCCAAGGCTGCTGCTGCCAGAAGGGGTGTTCCTGCTGCCCCTCCCAGCCTGTGTCCTTGCTGCTCCTTCCTGTTGGCACACTGTTCATTTTGCCTGACTTGCACTGGATCTGGGTCCACCTGAAAACTGCCTTGGCAGAAGAAGCCTTTGTGGTGGCTGAGCTTTCCCAGGGTTTTGATGCGAAGATCAGAACCGGGAGCACATGGGGGATCTTCTTGAGCTGCTAGCAAGACTGGACGCCGTCCTGTGGCACCACGGCTGGCCCCGTCACACTCTGTGGCTCGCTGCTGCCTGCAGCTGCTTGCTCTGGCTGGGCTCCAGGGCCCGACCCTGTACAGCAGGGTGCATGTGCTGATGGTGATGTCCCATGGCCTGTGGCTCTCGACGTGGAAGGACAGACCCTATCCCAGGTCTGAGAGCGGCTGTGGGAGCAGAGCTGAACTGCTGCTGCTGGGCTGTGGTTTCACAGGAGCCAGACCCACTGCTATTGTGGGTAGTTCTCCGTCACCTGCCGGAGCTGGCTCAGCCTGCACTGAGGGAACACAGTGACGTTGTGCAGGGAGCGACACTTGAAAGGAGAATTGCAGAACTGTCTGTCCTGGCTAGTCCTAAGGAAATGTTTGAGCGGCTCTTCTATCTGGAATCTTGGGGACAATTCTGAAGTAGGGAGTGGCTGTGCTGGCATTGACTTCCCAAGGACCCACCCCAACACTCTTAGGTGTGGTACCACCGTGTGCTGTTAGAATGGTGCTGCTGGGAGCTGTTGGGTTTGTGTTAGTGATCCCCCAAGGCCTGGTCAGGCCTGATGTCCTGCAGATGAAGTGCCCCCTGTCACCAGCCAGCCCTGTTTGCAGTTACTGGCTTTGAGTGGTCAGTTGCTGTAGGAGAAGTTGCTTATGAGTGGAAAAGGAGGTTGAATTTTTGTCTTAGGAGAGGACTGAGATTTTTCCTGAGAGTTTCCTGGGGTGTGTTTACCTACTGTTGAGCTGAGAAACACTCACACTTTGATTTAGCCGAAGCTGCCCTGTAAGCAGGTGCATCCTTCTGTGAGGGTGGCACAAGCCAGAGGTTGTTGCGTGAGGTGAAGCCAACTGTCACAACTGTATCTCAAATGGGCTGCGAGTCCCCACCTGAAACTTGCTGTGTGCTTTGTTTTAGACGAGCAAACTCACAGCTGTTCTTGGAACACCCCGTATTATTGTTGGAAACCAGCTGGCAGAAGCTCTCCTTGCTCGTCACATGTGCCGCAGACATGTGTGTGTTGCCTTGACAGGGGTGTAGGATGGCAGACAGCCTTGGGTTCGGTACCTTGTGCCATGCGTGTCGGTACCAGTTGTCTCGTCTTTCTCTGCCTTGGCTCCCCAGGTGCTGTGTGGACTGCAGCGTAGAGGCACTATGTACTCGGAGTGGAGATCCTTGCACCTTGTCATCCAAAATGATCAGGGGAACACCAGCGTCCTTCACAGCTATCCTGAGAGTGTGGGGAGAGAGGTGGCCAACGCTGTGGTGCGGCCTCTCGGACAGGCTCTGATTGCATCGTCTGTGGGAAGTGAGAGTTTGCTGAAAACAGACAAAGAAGTAAGTGGTTCCCTTCTGCTCCCTGCTTGGGGGGTGACTTGAGGATTTTCTGTAGCCGGTCTCGTTTCTCTCTCTCAAGCAGTCTGTGTACTGTGGTTTAGGTCAGTAACCTACATGAGGCTTCTGCTAACAGCTAGTGCATTGCAGTGTGGTGCTTTGTGGGCAGTAGTGTCTGTCTGAGCTCCTGTACTGGGGAGTTCACGTAAAGCAAAAAAAAGCCAACAGAAAAGAAAAACCAAGCGAGGAATTGAGCAGTTGACACCCAGAATTTCTCTACCTTCGTCTTTGAAGCAACAGTCTGTGACGGTAAACAAAAGATCCTTAATCCAGTACAAGTGTTCAGCAGAGTTTGAAAACCTTCCTTTGCATCAGCTCTTCTGGAGAGTCCTCCCTGTGGGTCAGCCTGGAGAGGTTCGGGATGGCACGTGATGGGCCATGGTCACATCTTCGTGGTGCTGGGGTACAGAAGTGATGACTTGGCAGTACCTGCTACGCAGGATTTCCCGCAGCCCAGAGCTGTGGGTGTTCTGTTGGGGCAGAACCAGTGTCCTCTGGCCATTGTTAACTCATGAATACTGGTTTGTAATGACTTGTGCTTTGTGTCTGTTAGGTAAAATGGACGATGGAGGTGGTTTGCTATGGCCTGACCCTCCCTCTGGATGGAGATACCGTGAAGTACTGTGTCGACGTGTACACAGACTGGATCATGGCTCTGGTGTTACCTAAGGACTCCATTCCTTTACCAGTGATCAAGGAACCAAACCTCTATGTTCAAAGCATTCTCAAACATCTCCAGAACCTGTTTGTACCCAGGTGAGTGCTGGGGCTGGGACGTGCGGGGACTGGAAGCTGCAGTCAGCAGTAACCTGCCAGAGGGGCCTGGGGAGCCACGGGGGCTCCCGATTACGACGACACTGTTGTCGCTACCGAGTTAGGAGGAAGATGTTCAGACCAAAACAGTCTCTGGACCTGTTTTGTAATCGTCAGTAGTAAACTGAGCTGTTGCTGCTGTGTTTAGGCCGTTAGACAGGTGTGATGCAGAGAAACCAGAGCGCTGGAAGCTGGGTGAGTCAAGCTGCCTGTTCTCTTGGCTTTACCAGTGAAAAGGTGAAAAGCCTTCCTGGTGAAAGGAAGGCTGCTTTTCCTGGCATGTTTGGGCAGTCCCTAGGCTTTCAGTCTCCAGCAGCTCTGTGATACTCGGGAAGCCTTGCTGATTGCTGCCGCAGTAGTTGCTGCTGCCAGATAGCATTTCAGCGCCACAGGTTCTTGCTGGAAGGACAGAAAGAAAATACAAGAACACTGTCCCCTCCCCAAGAGAGCTGCTGTAGGTACCAGGGTCTTTGTGCAGCCGAGGTACCTGGAATGGTTTGACAGACCACAGAACGTGTGACTGCCCCAGGGGAACACACTGCTTTGTGGTAACCTCTGCTGCTCCTACAAAATCACAAGGACAGCTCTTGATGCAGAGGAGCAACGTGCAAGGTCAGGCACACACAGTGAAGGTGTTTGTCAGGGCTCTGGTAACACGCAGCAGTCCAGTGGCAGGTAAATGGCGGGAGGGATGAGCAAAGGCTGTACAAGTTGGGAAGTGGCCGGCACACGTTGCACATGCCAACGGGAAATCTCTGCTTACGCTCTTTAATCTGTCAGACTTGCTCAGCTTTGTGTGCGAGTGCTCTGCCAGACTGCCCAGAGCAGGTCTGTTACTGCCCTGTGCCTGCTCTGCCTGGTCTGAACCGGCCTGGGGGAAGAGAGTGCTCTGCGCAGAGCTGTTCATGCTGCTGTGTACTGTGCTGCTGCTGCTGCCGCAACATGGCCGTGGAGTGACTCAGCAGGGGCGGTGTGGGACTGGCTGTTACTGAAGGACAAACTTGGATAACGTGCACTTGTTTCTTCCTTTGTTTACTCCTCCTTCTCTACCTCTCGTCTCATTCACCTGATTAATGACCCCGTAGACTGTTTTCTAAATTCAAGGAGTCGGAGATGAAGTTGGACCCACATTTGAGAGTAAGAGGAGAGCTAGGAAGAGTGTAACTTGCTAACAGATCTTTTCCCACTTGATGTCTCTTTCCTTGTGAACGATTTATAGAACAATCATTGATGCCTGAGCTACGTTATCGTGGTCTGATCTGAGAGAGATTCCTTCAGGGGAAGGGGTGTGCTTGCTGCAGGAAGTGCTCGCTGTGTGATGCCGAGGTCCGTGTCATGTAGGAAATGCTGCCGCATGTGTTGTACTTACCAGGCAGAGTTCGGGTGCTCGGAGACGGAACGAGGGTGCGGAGAGGCACCTTACCTGACGATCTTGGCTGTGTTCGAGACAGAGCAGTTGCAAGATGAACATCAATGTTTGGGCTGTTGTACCAATCACTTCAGAGCGCTTGTTCAGAGACTCCAGTGTTGTTTCCTTTTTGCAGGCCAGATCCGGGATCCAGTCAGATCAGACTGTGCCTGCAGGTTCTGAAAGCTGTCCAGAAGCTGGCTCGCGAATCCACAATTATGGCAAGAGAAACCTGGGAGGTTTTGCTACTGTTTCTTCTTCAAATCAACGACACTCTTCTAGCAGCTCCAACTGTGCAAGGTTCATCTTCAACTTCCATTTGGTTCAGTTACCGCACAAACCTTTGCTTGATGTGGGGCTGGGGAGGGGGGCAAAGTGGGTAACAAGCTGTTGGGTACCCCCCAGAGCCCAGTTGCTCACTTGTGGTTCTGCTGCACCTCTCTGAGATAAAGCAGCGGCAGAAAAGGGTGGAGGTTTGGAGTTGAGTTTCCCAGACCTGCTTTTGCAGGACAGTGACTGTGTGGGAGCAGTCTGGGGGGGGACTGTGGAGAGGGGTGATCCTTATTTGTTTCATTGGAGACCCTGCGTGTCCTGCTGCTGCCTGACCTGCCTGCTGCAAACAGGGCCCACAGCTGGTAGCTGTTTCAAGAAGGCATCAGTGCGGGTACAGCACCATAGAAGAGCAGGGCGTTCCCAGCGACCGTCCGTCCTGTTGTGACACAGCTGTGTGCCTGGGCTTTGGCTTTGTTGAAAGGCTCGCTAGCTGTGGGAAGCAATCGAGAGGGACTCTGAAGCTGGAGGTGATGGCAGAAATCAAGGAGCTAAGAGCCTTTGTGCAGTTAAACTGAAATCTGCTCGAGGAGATGACTGCTGTTACTTCCACTCACTGTGGACCTGCCTTGTCTCTCTTGAAAGGTGGCATTGCGGAGAACCTGGCTGAGAAGCTGATCGGTGTGCTGTTTGAGGTGTGGCTGCTCGCCTGCACGCGGTGCTTCCCAACACCACCCTACTGGAAAACTGCCAAAGAGATGGTGGCCAACTGGCGGCATCACCCCGCCGTAGTGGAGCAGTGGAGCAAGGTCATCTGCGCCCTCACCTCCAGGTAGGAGAAGTCCTGTGGAAGTAAGCCCATGCGGGGGCAATCGCAGCCGTTTGTGGTTTTTGCTCTTGTCTGTGGAAGGATTCGGAGGTGAATGAGCTGAAGCACAGCCAGAGATCTGGGGGGATCCTTGGCCTTTGCTGTCTGTCTGTGGGTCTGCATTCCGCAAGCAGAGATCTGAGCTGGGTTGTGGGGTGTTGTGGGTCTTTGCAGAGGGTTTATTAGTCTCTTTCAGTGTGACTCTTCGTCCTGCACTGCGAAGTGTGGCATTACAGTGCGTTCGATGCCAGCTGGCACCAGCGGCATCACAGCCTCTGCCTAATGCCAGTCACTGCCAAGGTTAGTTGTCAGGTGCCTGTCAGTGCTGCGCTGCTTCATTCTGGGGTCTCTGCAGCGTGAAGCCTTTGCGGACAAGCCTCAGCCTCTTGGAGGAAATAACTGAATTAATTAGAGAGGAGCAGGGCTCTGGATTTTCTCCTTCCAGCGCTCCTGAGGCCTCAGTTACCGTTAAATGTCTGCATGTTGAGAGGTCAGCGTTGGGCTTTTTGCTTTCTGGAAACTTCTGTGTCTGAATTGCCTGTCCAATTCTGAATGTGGATGGGCTTGTCCAGGTTATGCAGCCACTTGCTGACCCTGTGAGAGCTGAGGCTGCAGTGTGAGCCCTGTGGGCTTCCCACGCTGTCCCGTTGGCTATTTTTAGCCTCTCGGATGTAGTTGATGTAGTTGTGTAACAGAGTATTTAGCGATTCACTGAGCTGAAGAGCACAGCTCTGTCTCCAGATGTGTGTTGGTACTCTGCACCATGCACTGTGCCCACACTTTAGCTCCTGCTGCTGACTGTCAGCTCTGTTGGTGCAGAGTAACCTGCAGGTTGTCTGGGACGTCTCTGTCTGCTGCCCAGGACGTAGGTTTACACCTAATGTGTGATGGGCTTAACTCCTGAGGTTACCTTCCACTGCAGAGGGGGCTTGAGCTGCACACAAAACACTTCGGTGCAGCACTGGTTTCATAGAATCGTAAGGGATTGGTTCAGGTGTGGTTTTGGACAGGGCTCCGAGCTGGGTTAGGAGGCTGAGTGTGATGTCTGCTCTTAAAACTACGTGGAAATGCCACTGGGCAGGCTGGGCACCTCGGCAGGGTTGGTCTGTGCCCATAGCTCTGACCCGCAACAGGATAGCGCCAACCTGCGCTGCCTTACGGGTAGGTAGTGCTTGGACCTTCTAGGGTGGAGTAGGTCTGTTTTGTTAGGACTTTGGTCCCAAATCTCAGTCAATTCAGCTGTGCTCCTTGAGGAGCTGATTTCTGGCAGCTCCAGAGTGGGGGACAGTGCAGTGTTGTAGCCTGGGGCAGAGCAGATGTGAGGCAGGGCTTCACAGGGGACTAGTCCAGACCTTCTGTGTTTCAGAGCTTAGTCCCTCCAGCAGGTGCCTGCTGTGGGGTGATGCCTTTGGGCGCTGTGCTGGGACACTGGGCTGGCCTGTGGAGCAGCCATGCCTGGTTCCAGTGTGTGTTCCTGATTTGGCCCTGCCAAGGCCTGTGTCCTAAAGCTCATTTGCGTAATGAGCTGGGACAAGAGGTCAAGGGACTCTGATTCCAGGCATGCTTGGGATGTGTTTGGCTTTGGCTCCTGACATGCCTGGTGCTGGGGGATGCAGAAGCTGGTTACTCAGCGAGTTTAACTCCTGGTTTAAGACTCTGCCCCAGACTTCTGCTCTNGTGTTTCCTGCCCTTTACAAGCAGCCTAAAGTTTAGAAATAAGACTGTGATAATGAAGTAGGATGATGCTAAAAGAGAGCTTGGGGAAGGGCAAAGTGTGGTCTCCGTGTAGCACAGTCTGAGCGCTGTGGTACCGAGAGGTTGCAGCTGGCATCTCCCCTGTTCTAGAGAACGCAGGGATGATGCTGTGAGGGATTTGATCTGCAGATGAGGATGAAGCAGGGCTCAAACCAGTCAGCAGTGGCTCAGTTGTTGGTAGCTGGTCAGGTAATCACAGCCTGCTTTGTCTAAGCTGTTCCCCTCAGGGTAGGGCACAGCTGGGAGCCCCTCTGGGATTTTGCTCTGAACTGTCCACAGCTCCCAGCCTCTCCAAAACCCAGGACAGGGTTTCTGAGGGGCTTGCTGTCCCCAGGACAACAAATACCACACTCCTGGTAGAGCAACATTCAGCGTTGCTGTGAGCTGGTGTAAGTGGTCGCTCATCGGTAACTTGGGTCTTAGACCTGTAGCCTGATGTGGCTGGTGGCTATCGTTGGGCACGCTGGCTGAAGAACCTTGAGAATAAAGGTTTAAATTCCTTTTCTCTGTGCTGTCTTCCCTTCATCACATCCTGTGAGGGATGTGTGTTCCAGTGTTAATCAGTAATCCAGCGCTGGATTGCTGCTCTGGGCTTGTGCCTTCAGCCCCCCGTTGGCTGCCTGTGCCCTGCCAAACTTGGAGGGCAGAGTGATGGTGTGAAAGGGAGATCTCTAGGAAGACTTGAGGTGTTGGGCTGTACTTTGTGCGCTCCCGTGTGGACTGTTGATTCCTCTGAGGCTCACATGACAGTGAAATGTTTGAGGACTGTTCCCTGAGTGCAGCCTGGCTTCCTTTGCAGGTTGCTGCGGTTTACCTATGGGCCTTCCTTTCCTCCCTTTAAAATTCCTGATGAAGATGCTGGTCTGATCCCTCCCGAGATGGATAACGAGTGTGTTGCACAGACTTGGTTTCGCTTTTTACATATGCTGAGGTACTGTAACCGCGGCCCTCCCTGTCCGTGTTCCTGCGTCACCTCTGTAACCCTGCGTGACAGTGGGAAAGGCCCCTGGGCACCACTGAGATGAAGCACCTAGGGAGAGGGAAGGGCAAGAGGGTTGTACCAGTGCCTGGCAGCAGGTCAGGGCAAGACTGTGAGTGGGTAGTTCAGAGTTGAGCTCTGACTCTTCAGAAGGCACCCTGGCTCATTTAGTCAAGAGTTTGGCTGTTAGGTGTTTTGGGGGAGCTGGAAAAGAGACTCCATCTTGGCTTTCAGATAACGAGCAGGCAATAGCTCTGAGGGATGTGAACGACCTCCATGTGCTCTCCAGGGTGTTAAATTTAACCTACCAGGGTTGGTTTTTAGAATGGGTGTCTCTCCTTGCTTGTATGAAGAGAGCCGTGCCCTTGGTTTGGACATGAACGTCATGAAATCCACAGCAGAGCCAAGTGGCGCTCTTGTTGCAAAGATCCTTGGGAATGGCGTTGCCGTAGCCTGCACCAGTCGGGTGGGACTGCTCGCAGAGCACCACGTACTCCCCTTGTGGTCGCTGTTTGCTGGCGGTGTTTGGTTCCTCATTGACCTTGTGAGGATGGATTCGACAGCGTCGGGGCCTTTCGCGCTGAGCCCAGAAGGCCTCATGGGGAACTGGTGTCGCTGCAGTGGTGTCAACGGTCCGTCAGGCTATTGCTCTGGCTCACTAAGCCCTGATGACATTACTCCGTGTGGGGGTGAGATGACTGAGTCACAGACTCATCACTGATTGGAAGGGACCTCAAAAGATCATCTAGTCCAATCCCCCTGCAACAGCAGGATCACCTAGACTGAAGGCGGCAGCCACCCCAGGAGGTGGAAGCCGACTTTTAACTGAACACCCAAAAGGCCACTGGCGCTGGGTGCGGGTTTGTTGCTGTTGTGTCGGGGCCTTCTGCTGGCGCCTCTGCAGACGCTTTGAAAGCGCCGGCAGTTGTTCCCGAACTGGCCAACCCGTGGCTTGCTTGTTCTCGTTTGCAGTAATCCTGTGGATTTGAGTAACCCAGCCATCATCAGCTCAACCCCCAAGTTTCAGGAGCAGTTTCTGAATGTGAGCGGGATGACTCAAGAACTGAACCAGTACCCCTGCCTTAAGCATCTGCCTCAGATATTCTTCCGTGCCATGCGTGGGATCAGCTGCTTGGTGGATGCATTCCTGGGTGAGGCTGCTGCCTGACTGAGGACAGTTAGGAACAGTAACTGTTTGGCTGTTGATGTATTGATCTAGTTCTGGCTGCTGAAGAGATCTCGCTGTGTCTCGTGGTCTACAGGCATTTCACGGCCTCGGTCTGACAGCGCGCCTCCCACGCCAGTGAACCGGCTGAGCATGCCCCAGAGCGCAGCCATCAACACCACCCCGCCCCACAACCGGCGGCATCGGGCAGTGACTGTGAACAAAGCGACGATGAAGACCAGCACTGTGAGATCTCGCTCTGTACTGACGTGCCTGACCCGCCCGATCGCTTCCTCGGTCAGAGGAAGGGGTGTCCTTGCTCCTCGGAGCTGACCTGTGTTCTGTTCCCGTAGGTAAGCACTGCACACGCTTCCAAGGTGCAGCACCAACCGTCCTCCACTTCTCCGCTCTCTAGCCCAAACCAGACAAGCTCTGAGCCACGGCCGCTGCCAGCTCCTCGCAGGCCGAAGGTTAACAGCATCTTGAACCTCTTTGGGTCATGGCTGTTCGATGCGGCGTTTGTTCACTGTAAACTTCACAACGGGATAAACAGAGACAGCAGCATGACTGGTAAGTATCACCGAGGGCTCTGCCTGTGCCGTTTTCCTTGTTCTGTTGGCACTTCCTACCTGCAAGATTAACGTTTGCACAGTAGTAACAGCTTCAAGCAGAGGGAGGTGCGGGGCTGTGGGTGACCCCTCCCAGTGTTGCCAGCACCTGCTCTTAGCTGGGCAGATGCTGGGGGTCTTTGAAATTTGCAGTAATAACTTTTGCTGTTCAGCACTCCCGTGCTCCAACAAGTACGAAGGCCCCTGTTATGCTGGGGCTGGGAAGTATCAAGGGGAGGAAGGAAGGAAGGTGATAATAGTCCACTTCCTAATTCAAAATCTGCCTGGGTGTCTGTGACTAACAGCAGCTTTTTATAGCTGGTCTTTAATGCTGGAGAAGTTGTCAAACATCCCTGCATACACTGCTCAGAGTGGTTCTTCTGGGTTTGGAGAGTGTTATGAAAACAGCAGTTCTTAAAATAGCAGGTGGGCTGCTGCCTCTCGGCGGTAGCTGCTCTGTGTTCCCATATATGGGGCGATGCCTTGGCTGTCTTCAGTCCTCGATTGCCAGATTTATTTCGTCTCTTACGCTTCGCTCAGTTACAGAGCTGAGATGTTTCGAGGTGTGAGAACAGAACTGGGGCCTCAGAGAGGCTCTTCAGCTCTCTTCTTCCTTGTGGTGATCCTACTTAGGGAAAAACCTCATCTCATGCTTTCCCTGATCTTCCTGTCTCAGCACCTCTTCTGAGCTCTTGCGAGAGATCAGCCTAGGTGACAGAGGAGGAGATGTGTGGTACGTGGTAGGGTTTGTAGAATCACAGAATCATTTAGGCTGGGAAAGACCTTTAAGATTGCAGAGCCCATCCTTGTAGTGCGACCTGACTGCAGTAGTTAAACTGATGGTCTTCCCTTGTTTGTTGTGTCACATCCCTGTGTGGAGGTGGTGGCTTTGGGATCTGATGAGGGCACTTCTAGGTGTGCAGCAGGTGAGGTTTGGAAGTGATGAGCCGTGGTTTCTGTGGTAGGAGGGTCAGGTTCTTCTGTACAAGACCTGTTACTAGAGGAGGAGCTGAGCCTGGGTAGCACGCAGGGATAAGAGTGAGGCCAGCTGCACATGCAGCCGATGATGCTTTGGACTCGGTGCTGTTCACAGTGATTGGATCCTTTTAATTCAGAGAGAACCTGTATCCTGGGGAGTTTATTGAAGTGTTTGGCTGGACAAGTCCATCAGCTGTGGTGCTGCTTGTGCAATGGTGTCAGCTGCAGCAGACCTGTTGTGGTTCCAGCAGCTGTACTCATCCCTGATCAAACTGATAGGCTTCCTTGAAGGGGTCCCAGGGCCTTCTCGCACAGGTGATGCCTTAGGTTGCCCAGCAGCAATCAGCAGTTGCCATGAGGCTACTCTCAGAGGGGCTTAAAACCAGCAACCGGGGAACTGGAGGTGGCTTCTCTCTGTTCCTCCTCTGCACAGCTGTCTGGTGGATCTGAGTGAATCGGGGTGGTGCAGGCCCAGCAGGCTGGCTGTTGGGTCCTTGCCTGGAGGCTCGGAAAGCAGAGTTAACACATGGAACTTTGGTCTAGTGTTTGCTGCCCTTCCAGGGGGCTGCTGTGAGGGGTTTTACTGCTGCATGAAGTGCCGGTCGGTGATGCCACGGCAGGCTGTGGGGAGCACAGTGAGTGGGAGATTGATCTGCATTGCTGAAACCCCAGAGAGGGGTGGGCTCCAAATTGCCTGGATTGTCTTTCTGGATTAAATCCTTTGCTCAGCCTCTGCTTTAGGTGGGAGAATGTAGGAAAGCTTTTGAAGGGCTGGGCTTTGGCAACGTCTTTCAAATCAAGTCTAGGTCCAAACTGAAAGCTGCTGTTCTGATCTGCAGTGTCTGACGCCAGCAGCATCAGGCAAAGGTCCCTGTGGGGCAGGAGCCTTTGTGCGGGCAGCACAAATTGACGGTTGGTTGCCCCACTCCCTACCTTCAGCAAAGAGGACAAAACTAAGTGTGCTTCCTTCTGGCTGCAGGTCGGCTGCCCCTGGACCCCTCTGCTGTCCCCATAGCCTGGCACAGCAGCCTGGCACCACTAGCTTGTGTGTTGTCGTGTGACACTGCTGTCAGCAGCCAGTGCTTCGGGAGGCACTGTTGTGTTCGTGGCTGCTTTAAACAGTTTATGGCTGGCAAGGTGCAGTTGAGCTCAGCTCTGCTGTGCAGTGTGGTCTTCCTCTGGCCTCTTCGGAGGTGCCTCAGCTCTCTCTGCTTGTGCAGTAGAACTGTCGTCCGCTGTTCAGGTCTGTCACTTGCACTGCTGAATCCTTGTACCAACCCTTGCACCACTGAGGATAGTTGTAGGATTTCACACCTGTGGTTGCTGTGGGCTTCTCTGTCTCTCTTCGGGACCAGAGAGGTTTGTTGTTTCCCACAAGATTAGCCAGAGGCCATGTGCGTGGCTGAGTGCTGCTGGGGCTCTTCCTCTTTGTGCTTTTGGTTCAAGCTTGTCTTGTTCACTGTTTTGGATCCTGATGGGAAACAGTGAGGGTGCTGGCACTGCTGCGATGCCCTTGTGCCTCGGGTGGCCTATGTCAGACTCGATGGCTCTAGCAGGCAGAGTGACCATTGCTCTGCGTTGTGGTGATAGAAGAGACGATCCTGCTTTGAGAGGAGCTGCTTCCCGCTGGCGTGGGCTTCAATGCTACATGGCTGGGGGGTCTTTGTTGATTTAGCTGTTAGCCTGTCATGAAGAGCTGGGAAAACACCATCTCTAGGGAGTCTTTGTGAAGACCCTGAGCTCTGGGGGGGGTCAGCAGGGTGCTTGAGGGTAGCTGAAGGAGTCCCTCTTGGGTGAGTGTCTGGCAGCACCCAGGTGCTGTTGGTGAGACGGTGTCTTCTCTTCTCCTCATCTCTTCTGGCCCTACTGTTACTGATGCCCCAAAGAATGATTCTGGGGGCCTAGGAGCACATTATAAGAAGCCCCAGTTAGGGTCACCTTGAGGTCCTGATCTGCCCCTGCACACTGGTCAAAGTGGCTCTTGCAAGCTGGTGCTGTTCTCCTTTGTTTCCTGCCTGCTGGAGTCACTCCTGTCTCTGGAGGTGGTTTTGGGGATGTTTGTGTTTCTGGCAGCGTTCTGCCATTTATTTCTGCCCCAGCAGACTGTTGGTTGGGCTGATGGTTAGGGCCTCAGGTGCAGGTGGTGGTACAGGTTGTTAGCAGCTGGGCTTAGGGAGGCTGGAGCGGTAACGCCAGGAGGAGCTCATGGCTTGGGAAGAGGAGTGTTGCGGTGGGGAGACGCAGGGAAGTGACCTTCGCCCTGCCAGACACTCCCCGAGTAACAGCTCTGAACAGTGTTAGGACCCCGTAGCTTCGTGTTGGTGCTTGTGCATGGACTTCCCAAGCCCTGGTGTGGGACCTGAATTTCCCGTGTGTTTAACAAGCTTTGCTGTATCGTAAAGCTCTTAATCGGTTGTTTAAGAGACGCTCAAAGCTGAACTTATATGACAGTTTCACCATCTTAAAAGTGTTCTATAACTACTGCTGTCCTTTGATTTGTTTCCATTTTATTTCTATTATCTTGCAGCATCTTTTATCCAAATTCTTCTTTCTTATAAATCTTGTAAGTAGGACCCCGTAGCTTTTCCTTAATTGCGGTCATGCTTTTCTTTACCCATTGCCCCATCTTTGGTTTGTCAGCCCATCCGCATTGTCTCTCGTAGCTTTTGCACTCTTACTTGGAACAGACAAGTAACTCTGTGTGTGTTTCTGAATGGGGAGGATTGTTGGCAACAGCGAATTAATCTGCCTGAATCAGTCCCATCCTTTCTGTACTTAGTCTGTGCTCATGCCATGAGTTCCAGGACTCTGCACTAACCATGTTTATTTTGACCTCGAGCTTATTTTACAGCCCTGGTGTTTGGTTTGTATGCATCGTGCATGTAGTGTTTCTTTTCCGACGCCGATTGTCGCTGGGTAGCTCGTGTAGGGCAAAAACGGCTCATGGGAAGATGCATAAAGATTTGTGCTCATTCGCTCCTTGCCTCAGGAAAATTGAGTTCATGGCAGGTTGAACGATGAACTTGCAACCAAAAAGGCCAAGAGCGGGCCCTTGTCTTTAGGACGTTTCCTTCTAAAAGAGTCCAAACCCAAAAACCTCGACTCTGCTCCTAAATTAACGGACATTCCAACATCGCAGTGCTGACGAGCCTTGGCTTGTGAGACTGGCGGTGAACCCGGCGTGGCCCGATGTCCCAGGCTTGAGATAGAGCCCGTGCTCCAGTCCCAGCAGAACTGCTGTGGTGGGATCCCTGAGGAGCACCCAGCGGCTGCTGGTTGGTCTCATAGCTGGCCAGGGTCTGAAGGTCAGTCAGCCTTAGCTCAGAGTCAGAAGGGCTGTCTCTGCTCTGTCTGCCCTTAGGCACTGAAGAGGGGGGTTGTCCAAGTCGAGGGGAGGGGGGGAGGCAGGGATGAATCACACTGAGGGCAGTGTGGCTTTTGGTTGCCATCCTGAAAGGAGAGAAGGTGGCAGCAAGTAGCTGCCTGCATCATAGACAGGTGATACTGATGTGCAAGAGGGGACCAGAAGCAGCAGAGATCAGAGTGTGACTGGGAGTGGGGAGGGAGCGTAAAGCCCAGCAGAACCACGGCCTGTGTAGGTGCCAGTGGGGTCCAGGGAGGCTCATGCAGAGGCAGCATATGGTGGGGTGGGGCAAGGAGAGGGCTGGCCTCGCTAGTAGATGCTGTCTGGAGGCTGCCTGACCTCAGATCTGTTGGGCAGTTTCAGTGGTCACGGGAGGAGAGATGAAGCCAGGGCAGTGGGTTTCAGCACAGAGCTCTGATTTCTAACCGCGGCGCAGGACAGAGTTGGCCGGGAAGTGCTGGGAGGCCGCAGCCCTGGCGCCACCTGAACGCTGAGGCAGGGTGGTGGTTTGCAGTTCCTGTCTCTGGAGACGAGAGCTAGGTCAGGGGAGATCCCTGTCCCCCGGGGAGGGTAGGAAGGCAGGACTGGACGTGAGCGTACTCCTCCCAGCAGACAGCTAGGGCAGGCTCTAGGATGTGGCGGTCAGTCGATGTCATCCTCATACAGAGAAGGTGAATTACACCCACAAGGACCCTCTAAGCAGAGGCACTGGTGCTCAGTGAACTAACAGCTTCACAATGACTACTAAATTTGACTTGATCTTTGTGTCCAGGGTCCCATGAGCCTGTTGTGCACGGTGACACTGGTGCTGAGGCACGCTTCTTTCTCTCCCCAGCCATAGCGACGCAGGCTAGCGTGGAGTTCCGCCGGAAGGGATCGCAGATGTCCACAGACACAATGGCCTCCAACCCCATGTTCGATGCCACCGAATTCCCAGACAACTACGAAGCGGGAAGGGCAGAGGCGTGTGGGACGCTGTGTAGGATTTTTTGTAGCAAGAAGACTGGGGAGGAAATCTTGCCAGCTTACCTGTCCCGGTACTAACTGCCTTCCAGTGCTCTATTGCTGTGACCCTGGGGTGCCAGTTACTGTGGTAACTAGCAGTTAGGAGCCGAGTCCTGTGCCAGCTCAGACGGACCTGGGCAGCCTTCGGGGGCTGCGGGTGGGATCTCAGGCTCGGCCCAGTAGCCAGTTCCTTCTCTTTGCCCGTGATTCTGCTCTGCGTTGGGGTTTCTCCAAGTTCAGTTGGAGGGCAGCCCTTAAGGTGCCTCCCAGCTAGGCAGCACTAGAAGAGACTGGTGGGAAAGCTCAGACTCCAGGCACTGTGAGGAACCACCCGGGCCCCGTGTGCTCCACGAAGTTGCAGGTTTCACTACAGCTGGGCAGCAGCGGCTTTTCCCGTGGCAAAGCTGGGATCTGAGGGGGTTGCTAGCTGGTCAGGAGCGTTTGGCTGCTCTGGGGTACCAGGGCGGGGGTGGGCACTGATTTTTCTAGCTCTTTTTGAGAGAAACTTGTTGTGATTGGCACAGAAGGGGTCAGATAGTGGCTGCACGTTCTTGTTCCTGGGGATGCTGGTGCTTTTTGTGTGCAAATAATCGAATTCTATCTCTCTTTGTCAGATTTTACATGCTTTTAATTCAGGGTTTGCAGATCGCAGACTTCGTCTGCCACCCCGTCCTCGCCAGTGTTATCCTAAACTCCCCTCCTCTGTTCTGCTGCGACCTGAAGGGGATCGATGTCGTGGTTCCGTACTTCATTTCAGCGCTAGAAACTATCCTACCTGACAGGTAAGTGGCTGCTTCCTATAAACATCCTCGGGGATGCCGGGAGGGGGTTGTTTGTGCTCGGGGTGCTCTGTGGCTGCCGAGCAGCTGTCGCTGTGGGAACTGTGTGACGTGGGGCCCCGTACCGTGAGTGCACCTGGGGCTGATGATGGTGGCACTGTGTAAGCTCTGGTTTTCCATTTGCTGTAATGCCATCGGCTCTAAAGCAGTGGTAGTGCTGGTTGCAAATGAGCTGGTGAGGGGCGTCGGCTGCACGTTCACTGCTGGAGAGCAGAATCTGGAAGAGTGGGGATTAGCTGTGAGTTGGCTCCAGTGAGACCGCATCTGGAGTGTTGTCCCCTGTTCTGGGCCCCTCAGGGCTGCTGGGGAGACCCCAGCGCAGAGCCACAGGGATGGTGGAGGGAGGGGAGCATCTCCCTGCTGAGGAGAGGCTGAGGGAGCTGGGGCTCTGGAGCTGGGAAAAAGGAGCCTGAGGGGTGACCCCATGGATGTTGATCACTATGGGAAGGGTGGGTGTGAGGAGGATGGAGCCAGGCTCTGCTCAGGGGCACCCAGTGACAGGACGAGGGGCAGCGGGTGTGAGCTGGAGCAGAGGAGGTTCCACATCAGTGTGAGAAGGACCTTCCTCCCAGTGAGGGTGCCAGAGCCCTGGCAGGGGCTGCCGGGGGGGGGCTGTGGAGTCTCCTCTGGAGACGTTTCAAACCCTCCTGGACTGTTCCTGTGCGACTGGATCTAGGTGATCTTGCTATGTCGGGGGGACTGGACTGGCTGATCTCTCAAGGTCCCTCCCAATCCCTAATGTTCCGCGACTCTGTGAAAGCAGCCTGGTTTCAGATAAAACTTTGCAGGATATTCACTAGCGGCTGGTACTGCCTTGACAGCACCGTGAGTCATCTCTCACACTGTTCAATGGAATCCAGTGGTAATTCAGGTGTCTGGTGAAACTGCAGCAGTTGTTAAACCAGGAGACACAGCCCCACTTGGCAGAGCCTTGCAGATCTCTGGATGTTTGTGCTACCCCGTGTGTGCAGCCTTCAACATGTTTGTGCCTGGGGCAGCATCTCGCCTGGAGTTCTGCACAGAGTTAGCTCTCTTCTGGGTTTAAATCTGAGACCTTGCTTCTCTGGGGTCGGTCTTGCGAGTGGAAGAGTTAGATTCCGTGGTAGCGCACATGAGCAGGGCTCTGGCCCTGGGAGGGTTTGGGTTGTCCTAAGCCAGCAGAGGCTCACAGCTGGAACCTGCCGCTCTGGCAGCGTGCAAGGAACCTTGCTGTCAGCTTGTCGCTTTCGTGTGGGGCACAGGGTGCTCCCTGGAGGAGTTTGCTGTGTTATTGCTGCTGTTGCAAAAACAAGAGTCCTGGTTCCAGAACCAAGCAGCTCCCCTGTGTGCAGCACCTGACATCCCCGGGGTGGCTGTTTGCATGATTAATGAACCTTGGCTCCAGATTCCTGTGCGAAGGTGACTAACTCTGTGGTACTTTGATTTGCAGAGAACTCTCAAAGTTTAAAATGTATGTGAACCCCACAGAGCTGAGAAGAGCTTCGATTAACATCCTCCTGTCGCTGTTGCCTCTCCCCCATCACTTTGGAACCATCAAGTCTGAGGTACAAACTTGGCGCTTTGCTTTGCGTTTCTGCTCTTGTTTTCCCAGTGGTTGGGGTGGGATCTGGAGGGCTGGTGGGTTGCTCCTGGGGTTCTGTTTAGCCCCAAGACTCTTGCAGCAGGGCTGTGTTGTGCCAGGAGCAGTGTGTGATGTGAGCACTGACTGACTGCCAGGGCCACTCCTGCCTGCACTGGGGCGATGCTGATGGAAGTGTTTCTCCCTCAGGTTGTCCTGGAAGGGAAGTTCAGCAATGACGACAGTGCGACGTACGACAAGCCAGTAACCTTCCTCTCCTTGAAGCTGAGGCTTGTGAATATCCTCATAGGAGCTCTGCAGACGGAAACAGATCCCAACAACACTCAGATGATACTAGGTCACTGCGACTTCTTTGGTTGTTTCCTGTTGGACAGGGGTCTGTCTTCCCTGTCCTGTGGGGGTTCTTAGCAGTGTGTTGTTTTGCAAGAGAGGAGATGAAGTTCTGGGCAGGTTGCTGTCTCTGACCTCCCTCATACTACAGCATCATCTTGAGAGCCTCATGTTTTGTTAAGCTCCCACCTTTTACGACTGTGGAGTAGGACTTGAAAAGTAGAGGTGGAAGTAAAGCCCATTCTGGTGGGAAGTCTGTCATAACTAGGAGGCCCGGTGTAGTAATGTTCTTCTGGAGCCTCAACGTAGAAGCTGAAGACTCACAGCACGTAGTCTGTTGAGTTACAGGTATCTTCAGGCAAGTGAGAAAGTACTTCTGTACTGACTCTTCTCTGTCCAGAAGAGCCTCTTTCCGCACTGGGATGCCCTCTAATAATGACAGCTCTGCCTGCCTCTGTGTAACAGACAGGCAGGCACAGACTCAGATTGGTTTTACCTTCCCTGTTTCCATGATGGTCCATGGCAGACCATCTCCCTGGAGGTCTGTTGCTCTGCTCGTGGTCTGTGTGGGAAGGTATTTCCTGCTGGCTTTGGCTGAAGAGGAGCTGTGATTCTGCTGTTCAGAGGTGGCAGCTTCTCACCAGAGTCAGAGGTTGTGTCTAGCTGCTCCCAAGGTGCCTTCTCGAGAGCGAGTGATGATTTCTCTTCTGGTCTAAGAGGACCAGCTGTTACTCTCTGGATCTTCCAGTGGGTTTCTGTGATGGCAGTTGTGCTGGTAGTTCATTGAGACTTGAACAGGCTTTTGTTTGCCAGGCACTGGCTGCGTTGTGGCTCCTGCTGGGCAGTCAGGGAAGGAAACCTCTGTGCCAGGCAAGAGCAGAGCTGATGCCATGCAGAACCCTAGAGGTGGCTTTGGGCTGTGCAGCTCTGCTACCCCACAACTGCTGTCATAGGATCATAGGATGTTAGGGGTTGGAAGGGACCCAAGAGATCATCGAGTCCAACCCCCCTGCCGGAGCAGGACAAAACTATCTAACACAGATCACAGAGGAACGCATCCAGGCGGCCTTGAAAGTCCCCGGAGAAGGAGACTCCACGACCTCCCTGGGGAGTCTGTTCCAGTGCTCCGTGACCCTCACAGTAAAGAAGTTCCCCCTTGTGTTGAGGCGGAACCTCCTTTGCTGTCCTTTCACTTTCAGACACTCTGGCTGTCCTGAAGTGCTCTGCTGTCCTTCAGTGCAGCCTAGGCTTTTAAGAGACCCAGTCTGGTGGGATCCAGGTTGTGATTCCAGCCTTTGGTGAGGCCTGAATCCCTCTGAACGAAGGAGTTGGAAGCACCAATGTTCAAAGCTTGTCTGAAGTGGCTGAGAGCACTGTGACTCGGTCCTCATCTACTCCAAATGGCAAGGCCTCGAGCGGATCCTGTCTTACGATACTCTGGAGCTGCTCTGAAGCAGGAGGATGATCTCGTGTGTTAGACCTCCGGCGCTTTGCGCAGACCTCAGCAGTGACTGTGCTGCTGCTGTCTTTAGTGACCTTCTTCTGTCTGGTTCTGCAGGTGCAATGCTAAATATCGTCCAGGACTCGGCACTGCTCGAAGCCATCGGCTGTCAGATGGAGACGGTAAGCGTTTCATGTTCACAAAGTCGCTGCGGCAGAGGGAGCAGCTGCCTCCTCCTCGGCTGCTGCAGGGCGCTCAGGCAGCCTCCTGTACTTGAGAGCGTTCTCTGCTGCAAAGAGTCTCCTCACTCCAAGCTGACTTCTAATTTGCAGAATGGTGGTGACAACAACCTCTTCAAGAGCCACAGTCGCACCAACAGCGGCATCAGCACTGCGAGCGGGAGCAGCACAGAGCCCACCACCCCCGACAGCGAGAGACCGGCACAAGCCCTTCTGAGGGACTATGGTAAGGGGCAGCTCCTTCAGGCAAGCCCTGCCACTGTGCGCCACGGGTGGGTTTGGAGTTCTGGCTGATTGGTTAATGCCCACGGGTGGCCCGAGTGCAGGGTGACAGCCCCTCTGTGTCTCGCCGGTCTGTGCTGTGTGTGCCCTTTAATCCAACCGAAGGCCTGATAACGCTTGAAAGAAGAGTGCCAGGGCTTAAGGAAAGGGATTTGCCGAGTGCTGCGCCTCAGCGTGTTTCCAGGCACCTGGCTTTCATGAACAGCTGGGTGGTGAACGTGCAGCCAGCGTGTGTTAACTGCCTCGTGCACTTTGGAACCGCTCCGCGTTCTCACCCGAGTGGTGCAGCACCACCCCAGAACCTGTACTGAAGGAGCGTTAGAGGGGCTCTGGCTCTGTGGAGCAAACCCGCACAGTGTGTGACGCCTCTTTTGTTACAAGAGGTTGATCTGCTCCAGTCTGCCCTGTCTTGGACCTTCGTAGTGAGAGCCCTGTGCAGTCCAGTCGCTGGGCGAGCTGGCCTGGTGGCGACAGCTGGACTGTCTTGGCTCGTCTGGCCTTTGCTGGCTTGAAAGGAGGTGGGCACGTAAATTTGAGAGCAGGTCGCCTCTTGTGTGTTGTAGCCTGGTGGCGGCAGCTGCGCTCTCCCACCAAAAAGCTGGGTGTTTTCTGTACTCCTGTAGCTAAGGAGAGGAGGGAGGTGAGCAGGAAAGGCCCTGGTGTGTTGTGGGGATCCAGAAAAACGCCCTGGTGCTGCTGCCGCCGGACTTGCCTGGTAGAGTGACGGTCTGGGGCAGAGCATTCAGTTCTGGGTTGGATTCCTCTCACTGCGGGGTGTTTGACGACAGCTGTTTGTAAGCGTTTGGCTCACCGAGTCTTCGCAACTCGAAAGACACTCTTGGAGCCAGTTAATTTTGAGCTGTGTTCTTGCTGTCCCGTGTGCAGAAGGCAGGGCCATGAGAAACTGGGGAGAAGGGATGTCCGTCTGTCTGACGGGAGCTTCAGACGAGAGTCCTGGGAACAGCACGGGCTGGTTTGGCTGTTTAACTGCAGCAGGCACCCTGTCCACGACCGCTGTTAGCGGTGGGCTTGGCTCTCGCAGCAGACACGAGGACGTTGGTTTTGAGAGGGAGCAACCTTAGCTGTCACGGCTGTCTTGTCTGTCTAACCAGTCACTAACGGGCTGTGTGTCTGTGCTCTAACAAGCACGTGAACCAGAACAACTGGGGCCAACGCTTTCTACTTGTAATGCTCCGCTGGAGGTTCAGGGCAGTTAAAGATCCAGAGGGGACTGGTTTGGGTTTAGTTGCTCCAGGGCTGATTCTTTCATTGCCGACAGTTATCTAACCAGTTACTTTGGACAAACAGTGCAGAAAGGAGTAAGTCCTGGCCTGGCTTTGAGCAGGCGCTGCACCCGCTCTGTCAGTTCAGTCCCGATGCCTCAGCACAAGTGCTGATGTCTCAGGCGCGTTTCCGCTGGGCTAGAGAGAAGCAGCAGGGGAGATGAGCTAGGCTGGACATGGCTATACAGTGCCTGCTGGGGGGTGCTGGGGAGTCGTGGCCTGGGCTGCGCGTGGTGGGGGTGTGTTGTGGCTGCTGTGCCTGGCGCCCGGGCTGTGCTTACCGTCACTAACACGCCGTTGTTTTCCCTCCCTGTGGTGCACGGTACCGGGTTATATCGTAGCTCTCAATACAGATACTGCTGCTGGGCTACTGATCCGCAGCATTCACCTGGTAACCCAGAGACTCAACTCGCAGTGGAGGCAGGACATGAGCATCTCTCTGGCTGCACTGGAGCTCCTGTCTGGACTGGCAAAGGTGAGGGCTGATGTTCAGTGGGCTCTGCCCTCTTCTCTAAGGGTGCTTAGAGCCCTGCTTAGGGAAGGTCACATCGCCAAGCAGGTGTGTCTGACCTTGGACGCAAGAAAAGGTTTGCCTCCACCTCCTGCTGTCAGTGCTGTGGCTCCAATGCCGCGAGCCCTGTCAGCGTGTGAGGGCTGGACGTGAAGCTCGGGGGGTGGTTCAGATACACATGGCTGTGCACTGTGGCTCTGGCTGGGTTTGTTGGGCTGTCTGGATCCCAGCCTCCCTCTGGGGTTCCGCTGTGTGTCTGGTTTGGGGTCTTGCTTTGGTTTCACACTACAGGGGGTGGTACATTTGCCACACTGAGTTGCACAGTTGAGGGCAAACTTGGCTCTCGGCTTTGCAGTGCAGGGGCTCAGGCCGCTTTCCTCAGCCCCACAGAGAACCACACGTAGGAGCTTTGCCTGGTTGGGTGGCCGGTCTGTCAGGTCACTGTGTAACCAGGCGGTAGGACCTGGAGGTAGTCGCCCTGGGTTTTTAGAGTTGGCTCTGCACCAAGCAGGACTGGGTGGTAGCTTTACTGCTGCAGCAGCGTGAGCTGAAGGGTGCCTTGGGAAGGCAAATTAAATCAGCTTGTTGGGTTGTTCTTGGCTTGAAGTGAGATGGGAATCTGAAAATCCCTTCTCTTTGCTGACTGCCCCCAAGTTAATATCAAACACGGCAGGCTGCGGGTAGTGCCCATGCAACTTGGGTATTTCCTCCCCTGCCGTATCCTCAGTGTCTTTCCCCTTTGACAGAGGGGGAAGAACTGTCTCCCCCTTGCTGCAGGGTGGAGGCCAGTTCTGCCTGTGAGCTGACAACTCCCAGAGCCCCTCTCATGGGAGGGGCTGCAGCGCCAGCGTCCGTCCAGCAGCAGGTTGTTAGTGGGACCGGCTCAGCTCAGAAATCCCGTTCCCTGTGCACGTCCTTGTCTGAGGATGGGACTTGTCCCCTCCTCGCTGCTGACAGCATCTGCCCAGTGGGCAGTGCTGAGGGAAGCCCTGTGCGGTGGGGGGGCTGTCAGAGGGACGGGATGGGCGCCAATAGCTGAAGGAGGGAGGGATTTGCCAAAAAGAAGCTTCAAATGCTGATGTGTTCAGCCTGCAGTTAGTTCCTAATGAAGCCAGGTTGGCACCATCCCCTCTGTGCAGTGCCCTTGCAACTCAGTGCGGCGCTTCTGCCCCGCAGCTGTCGATGTCCATTGCTGCCAGAGACTTCCCCCAGCTTTAGGCTGTATTTGGGGGCTCTGCTGTCCATCCCCAGGTATTGAAACTGCTTTGAGCAGCTCTCGCTCAGAACAGTGCTTGTGGAGCAATTCTGGTCCTCCTGCTTGCTTTACCCAGGTGAAGGTGGCGGTGGACTGCTCGGACCGCAAGCGCGCCATCAGCTCGGTGTGCAGCTACATCGTGTACCAGTGCAGCCGCCCGGCCCCGCTGCACTCCCGCGACCTGCACTCCATGATCGTGGCGGCCTTCCAGTGCCTCTGCGTGTGGCTCACGGAGCACCCCGACATGCTGGATGAGAAGGTGAGGGTCTTTGCTCCCAGCTGTAGCTGAGGCCCCCTGTGCGCCCCGTGTCTGCTCCCACGCAGAGCAATGTGGGGCTTGCTTTAGCTTTTGGAAGCGATTGGGAGTCCCTTCCAGGGACAGGAGTGTTCCCCCACCATTGCCTGCCCTGCTGACGGCGACTCCAGAGTGCCCCTGGGGGCGGCTGGGTGCCCTTTGGGGACCCTGGCTTGGATTGAGGCCTCTCTCACCTCCGAGTGCTGTGTCCTGGTGCCCTCTGCACTCCCACCCGCTCCCACACAGGCACGAAGCAGTTCTGGAGAAACAGCTTTTAATGGAACAGGTCCAAGATAAAAGGTAGCGAAGAAATGGCTCCGACCTTCTCCCCGCCCCAAACACACCCCTCCTTTCCCACCTCTGCTCCCCCATCTCCACCTCATCCTTGCTGTGGGGCTAGTCCCAGCTCTCAGCGGACTGAGGTGGGGGCAGCTCCTTCCCCGCGTCATCCGCGCACGGCTCCTGGGGCCCCATCACCCCGATGCCGTAGAGCCCTTCCAGGCTCAGCATGGCCTCCGAGATCTCCGGGACACTCTAGCTGGGGGTGAGCAGCTCGGNGTGCCCTGGTTAAGCATGGTGGTGATCGGCGGAGGCAGGTTGTTGACGACCCGCTGGAGGAGGTGGGGGTGGAAGAAGCAGCCACGTGGAGCCCTCTCTAGACCTGCTTGGGTGAGAGAAAGAAGCGCAGGGGTGAGGGGACCCTCCAGGGCTGCCTGCTGAGCCGGCCCCGATGGCCAGCATCCCCCCACTCTGTGCCAGGCACGTGGGGAGCTGTGTCTGGGGCACTGCCTGTGGTGCGAAGCGCTGTGGCGCAGCGGGACAGGGTTGCAGATGGGGGAGAAGTCCCTCTTGTAGGAGGTGAAACGGAAGAGAAGGCCCCAAGTGTGTGGGAAATCCCTTGGAAATGGGGCGATGCCCAACACATCGAAGGGAGGGCAGGGACGCCTGAGCCTGCTGAACCCCTGTGTAGAGACTGTGATGGGGGTGCTGGGGTGCCAGAGCGGAGAGGGTGCTGTACCTGCTGGTGGTGCCTGGAGTGCCCGGTCTGTGGGCAGGGGCTGCTCCTGTCTGGGCTGTTGGCACAGGCTGGCTACTTCTGAAGAGAAACAGGAACAATGGCTGAGGTCACCTCTGCTCTTGGCCCCCAGGAGCATCCTTGGGCTGCAGGGTCAGGGTCAGTCCGTGCCTTGGGGGTAGAAGGCTTCGGGGAGCACCGGGGGCTGAAGGAGCTGCGGTGCTGGGCTTGCCGAGGGGCTGCTTGGTGGGAGACCCCATGGTGGCAGTGCCATGGTCTGCTCAGTCCGTTGGCTACTAGGGACTCCGAGTGGGGGGCCTCCAAGGAGGCAATGTGGGGTTCTGTGGGTTCTGCCCTGCTCCAGACTACTCTGACAAGCACACTTAGGTTGGAGAAGACCTTCAGGTTTGTGAGTTCCAACCAGTTCAGCACTGACAGGTCACTGCTAAGCAGTGTCCCTCAGCACAGTATCCCTGTGGTTTTTGAACCCCTCCAAGGCTGGGGACTGTGCACTGCCCCAGGCAGCCTGTGCCAGGAGTCACCTCATTCCACCCTTCCAAACATCAGGAAGTTGACCAGAAGGTCTCCCTGAGCCTCCTTTTCTCCAGTCAGCCACCCCTAGTTCACTCAGCTGCTCCTCAGAGCACTGGTGCTCCACCCCTTCCCCAGCTCTGTTGCCCTTCTCTTGGCACACTCCATCCCCTCAATGCCCTCCTAGGGGTGACCCCAGGATTTGAAGCGAGCTCTCCCCAGTGCCCAGTACAGGGGGATGATCCCTGCCCGTCCATCTTGCTGCAGTTGCCAGCAGACATCGAGCTCGTTACGTGCAGTGTGTGGTGGGTACCAGGCACTGAGGAGCTCCTTGCTGCATCACAACAGTCAGATGGGAAGCTCTCTGTGTGTCTCCAGCTGTCAGAATTGCCCTTTTCCAGGTGCCTCCCCTCATGTTTACTTAGCCTTCTGCCTGCTGGTCTGGTAGCCAGCCCTGCAGTTTACTTCTTCCCGACCCGTCTGCGCCTCTCGGCGCCAGTTCGTTCTGCTCACTCAGAGAACGCGAGTCTTCCTCTTGCCCTCCCCTGTCTTTGTCAGCTGCGAGCAGAAGGAAGGACAGGCTGAGGTGCAGAACCCTGCCGGGTCTCGGCGGTACGAGCCGACCGCCTGTGCCCGCTTCCAGGCAGTGCGTTGGGCAGGAGAGCGCTCTCCTTGTTACTGGGTAGCTCAGGCCGTGAGGTCTGGGCCTTTGCCCCACCGGTGCAAATGTTCTCACGAGTGGTTCCGTAAGAAGCAGCAACTCCTGAGGCGCAGGTGCTCTGACTGTTGGAATGCCCTTCTTGCCTGTTCTCCAGCGCTCGCGTTGCCCGCAGGACTGTGTGGTCGGCAGTGTCACCGCTTCGCGGAGGTGCTTGCAGGCGCTCATCGGATTCGTCTCGTGTTGCAGGATTGTCTGAAGGAGGTGCTGGAGATTGTGGAGCTGGGCATTTCGGGAAGCAAATCCAAGACTAGCGAGCAAGAGGTCAAGTACAAAGGAGATAAGGAGCCAAACCCTGCGTCCATGAGAGTGAAGGACGCCGCTGAAGCCACGCTGACGTGGTACGTGGCTGCTCGGTGGGGCTCCTGTTGGGCGTTGCCTTGCCTGGCAGCTCCTGGCTGCCAAGCTTCCTCTGGTGGAGCAAGAGTTTGAAAAGTGCATCAGAAGCTCCCTCTGCTCTGCCCTTTGGGTGGGGTTGTCCCAGGCTGCCTCCACTGTCTTGCCCTCCCATTTCAGGTGTTCGTGAGACAGAAGGTTCCCTGTGGTGACTGTGTTACCCTCGTACAGCCCTCGCTCCTCTTCTCACAGCCAGCAGCTCCCGCTCACTCTCATTTGGCTCGTGATCAGGACAGACTCTCAGAACACTAGGGATGGGAAGGGACCTCGAAAGATCACCCAGTCCATTCCCCCTGCCACAGCAGGATCCCCTAGATCCAGTTGCACAGGGACAGTCTGGGACGGTGTGAAACCTCTCCAGAGGAGACTCCACAGCCTCCCTGCACACCATAAGATGACTGAGTTAGTTGCAGAGTCTCGGGGGCTGTGGAAGGGTGCAGGTGTGTGTGCTAGGATCTCTGTAACCCATGTTATAAGGAGACTCGTTCTGTGGGCAGAGGGGCTCTTGGCTTTGCTGTGTGTTTTGCTGAAGGTGCTGCTCCTGCCGTGCGTCAGGGGGGCACAGGCCTGGGGGTCTGGGCCTGGGTGCAGCCACTCGTCTCAGTCTGTGCTCATTCCTCACGTTTCCATCCCTCGCAGCATCATGCAGCTACTCGGAGCGTTTCCTTCTCCCAGTGGACCTGCTTCTCCCTGCAGCTTGGTGAACGAAACCACGTTAATTAAATACTCTCGGCTCCCCACCATAAACAAGCACAGCTTCCGCTACTTCGTCCTGGACAACAGCGTCATCCTGGCGATGCTGGAGCAGCCTCTGGGGAATGAGCAGAGTATGTTCCTACTTCCCATCTCCTCTGCCTCAAGCTCTCCCTGTGGAGCAAAGATGCTTCACTGAGGGTCTCGCACCCGGGGACTTCTGTTCTGGGGATGTGCGCTTGAGCTGGGTGGTCTGGGATGAAGTGGTGGGGAGTAACTGTGGTACCACTGATGGCCAGACGTGTTCCAGCTCATCCAGACTGCTCCCCTGGGTCGGGTACATGCAGCTGGCTGCCATCAAAATCATTGCTGATGGGCAAACGCAGTGGCACTGCACTGTGGTTTCTAGGGGAGTGACAGTACCTCTGTGGTCTGGACCTCCTGTACCCCCACCAGGTACCACGTAAGGACTCTCTCTCATCCTTTCATCACCTGGTGGTGTCAGTGGGTGCCTTCTGTGCATCAAGATAAACAAGGTTCAAAAGAGAAGCTGCAGAGGTGCAACGATACCTCCTCTATGGGGTGGCCTTCTAAGTGTCACCGGAAGGCTGGGATCCCTGCAGCGCTAAAACAGGCCTTGTGCTGGCTGAGAGGTACCTCAGGGATCTGCAGTGGAGCCTTCTGCTCCGCGCAGGGTCGGTGCTGCAGCCAGACCAGCACAGTGCCCGCCTGTCCCTCTGGCTGCCTAGTCCAAGCAGGCGGTGGCTGGGCAACCCGCCTTTGTCGGGAGGAGACGGCAACGGGAATTTGGATGGAAGTTCCTTCTCGTGATGAGCACGAGCAGCACCGCGTAGGCTGGGTGCTTCCCTGCCGCAGAGAGGACCATTGCCTGCTCCTCCTCAGGAGGTGCCTTCAGGGGCAGGGAGGAGTCTACCTCAGAAGCAAACCGTGCCAGCATGTTTCTGGTTGAGCTACTGCCCAGTGGGCTGTTTGCGGCGGGTGGTGACGTTCTCTTCTCTTAACCCTTGTGCCTTGCAGATGACTCCTTTCCCTCCGTCACGGTTCTGATCCGCGGGACTTCGGGAAGGTTTGCATGGGCCCAGCAGCTCTGTCTGTTACCAAGAGGAGCCAAAGCAAATCAAAAGGTCTCTATCGAAGCCCATAAAGAAACCTTTAACTTAACCCCTGCAGAGCTGGGGGTTAGACCCAAGGCCCAGCCACGGGGCCTGTAGCTGTAGGTAACGTGCCCCATCTCTGGAGACCCTTTGTGACTTGTGACTGATGTGAAATACGGGCTGCAAAGGGGCTGCTGCCTTCAAGGCTTGTGTAAGGGGGAGGGGGATTCTTTCTTGCTGGAAGCGTCTCCTGGGGCAGTGGACGGTGTGTCCAGGGCGCAGGTGTGAACGAGCAGCAGTGCTCACCTTGAGTAGTTGGGCAGAGCCCCTGCAGCAGAGGGAGCAGAGTCTGGAGGTGTCAGAAGAGGTGCTGCAGAGAGAACAGTGATGCAAGCTCCACAGCCCAGTGTTGCAGAGATGGCTGTAGGGCTGATGGGGGTGGCAAATGCCTAGATGATCTCTGGAGTGGTGCTGGAGAGGAGCAATGGAGGAGAAGTACCCCAGTCTCCCTTCACAGCCAAGCCTCTTACAACAGTTGTCCCTGGAGCATGTCCTGTTGTCAGACTTCGTCTGTGCAGGAACTGCTCCAAATCTTTGAACTCTTCACGTACCCCTCAGTAAAACAAAGAACTAAGGAGGAGTTTGAAGATGGGTCTGTCAGTCTCAGCTGTCGTGGTCACAGTTTAGCTGCTTCTGGTCTCTGCAGAGCAGCCCCTCACAGACCCCTCTGCACGATGCTGTTGCGGGGTTGCAGTACAGCATGCAGGCCGGCTGGTTCTCCAGCAGTGCATCCTGCTCCTGACCCCCAGCGTTGCTGCGGTTGCTTCCCGGGCTCCTCAGCTTGACTGGCTGTGACCCCACAGCCCGCAGGGCTCGAGCAGAGCCTTCTCAGACGGCAGCTTTTGCCCTGCAGAGCTGCAGTGGGCTGAGGATGAGGCTCTGCCTTGTTAGCTGGTCCTTCTTGCTGGGATTTCAGCTGCTTAGAGGTGAAGAGGCAGGAGGACTCGCGGGTTCCAGGAGTGGGCAGAGCTGTCTTTCACAATCTGTGGTACAAGTCTGTTAGCTGGACGTAGTTCGTGTTCGTTAGTGACCGCTCTTGCTGCTGGATTAGCTCCTTCCTGGTCGTGAGTGGGAGGGAACATCGTCCTTCTGTTCTAATGGTGCCTGCTGGTGCAGTGCATGAAGGTAAAAGCTGTCCCTCTTCCTTGTCAGACTTTTGTACCAGAGCCCCGACCAGCTCCGAAAAACGATGTCGGGCTGAAGTACAGCGTGAAGCACCGTCCTTTTCCTGAGGAGGTGGACAAGATCCCGTTTGTGAAGGCTGACCTGAGCATTCCCGACTTACATGAGATCGTGAATGAGGAGGTGAGCAGCTCTCGGCCTCAGAGTTCATTTCGCTCTCGGGTTTCGGGGTGTTGCTGAGTCCTGCCCTGGTGGCAGGCTGTACCCAGTACTGCTCTGCGCCCTGGCTGGTGTCGCTGACGGAGTGATAACCCCTGTGAGGTAAGGAAAGGGGTCCCCTTCCTCCGGAAGGTGCCAGTGCTGTGGGTGAGGCATTTGGGAGGCGCTGCTCAACACGCTCTCTTGCAGGGCCCAATACCCGGGTGTTGCTGGGAGGTAGGGACTTGCGCTTTGCTGGGGCAGCGGAAGGGGTTTTCTGAGCCCTCCTGGCCGCGTGGCTCAGACGCAGAGCTGACCGCTGTGTGGCTTCTGCCCCCCGAGAGGGGAAAGCGGTGGTGACGCCGGGCACATCAGTTGGCAGGAGGTCTCCCACGCGAACAGGGTGGGGGGACGCTCTCCCGGAAGCGTGGCGGGGTCTGGCTGACAGTGCGCCAGGAGATGTCCCGGGGCCGGGCTCGCGGCTGCGGCTGTTGCCGCGGCTTGCAGATCTCTGGAGCGATCAGACTGCAGTCACAGTGGCGCTAGCAATTCACACGGTGTTGTTCAGCTCGAAGAGCGACACGAGAAGCTGAGGACCGGCATGACCCAGCAGATTGTGTTTGAGACTTCCATCGACCAGAGGAGCGAAGAGGAGTGGCGGAAGAAGAGCTTTCCTGATCCGATCACAGAGTGTAAGCCCCCACCGCCGGCACAGGAGTTCCAGACAGCGCGCCTGTTCCTCTCTCACTTTGGGTTTCTCTCACTAGAGGCATTAAAGGTGACCTGATCCTTCTCGGTGTTGTGCGAATGCCCGCAGTGCTGCTCTGCTGCTAGACGAGGAGATAGCCGAGTGCTAGCTGCAGATTGCCTGTGTGTTGGGTTAGGTGTTGGGGAGGTGTTGCAGGAGCCCCTGGCACAGGGCTGCTCGGGCAGCTCTCTTGCAGCGGCGGTTGTGCTGAAGCAGTTCAATACCCTGCAAGCCCTTGGCAGTGCACGTAGGGTTCTGCCCTCTGACAGCAAAGTTCTCCATGTTCTTAGGTTAAAACCCTGCCTGTAATTAGAGAGTTCTCCCTCGTGTTCTGCACGTTTCCTTCTAGAAAACCATCGGCAGGAGCAGGCAGTGGACTTTGCAGAAGCTGTCTGCAGTGCTGAGTGTTTCACTCGTCACTGAGCTGTAAACTAGTGACGACTGAAGTGCTCGTGTGACACTGCTGAGCTGTGGCTTCCTGACGGTAGATGTGAGGTTGTAAACCACTGTGTTCGACTGCGGTGCAAGTACCCTCCTGTCTGAGGAGGGCAGGAGCACAGCCAGTTGTCAGCCGCTGCACTGGCTCCTGCTCGCTTTCAGTAACAGGGCGACGCTGCGTCAGGCCCTGGTGTGGGACTGCGCCCTTAGGAGAAAGGGGGATGGTCTTGTTCATGTTAATGGACGATTGCTGGAACCATAAAGCTCTTTGTGGAGCTGCTGCTCTTTGTCTGTTGGCTAGGAACCTGCTAACAGTCGTCTACCTCCTCACCTGATTGCACTTGACTCTGCTCTTCCTGGGTTTTTTGACGACCTCGGCTACTTGGACTTGCTGCCCTGTCGTCCTTTTGACACCGTGTTCATCTTCTACATGAGGGCCGGCCAGAAAACGAGCCAGGAGGTAAGGGGAAGGCTCGCGGGCTGCCCAGCCTCTACTGCCGTAAGCGTCAAGCGAGCGGGGCGTTGTGGCCAGCGGCGGGTCCGAACCGGGGTTGGGGCTTCGTGCTCCACCTTTGCCTTCGGTAGCTGCGTGCTCAGCCGTAGGTGGAGGTGCGTTGCCCATGTCTGGGATTGCTGAGGCCCCACTTAGCGGGGACAAAGCACCAGTCTGACCTGTCCGTGGTCCTCTGTCGAGCTCAGACTCGAGTCCGAGATTGATGTCAGATTTGGTGGCTCAGCTCGCAGGGGAGGTTGCTCTTCATCCCGGCAGTGTCCAGGGTCTTTGGTGGGATTCTAGTGTCAGACACAGGCTAAAAGAATGACCAGCCACCCGCAGGGGAGGAGGCACTGTTGCTTTGGGGTCTTTACACAGAGGTATCAACGTACAGATGCAGCTGGGGTTATCAGGTTGATGTGTGCCGATCAGAACCATGACTTCTTCAAGCTGTGAACTAGAACCTCACCAGGACAGCTGTGTGCGGGGCAGTGGTTTCCAGGATGGCTGAACAGCCGTGTCTGGGCAGAACCATGCTGGGGACACGCAATTCCTGGAGTCTCCTGTACCTGCCACTGTGCTGCTGGTTTTTTCAGATCCTGAAGAACATGGAGTCTTCCAGAACTGTCCAGCCGCACTTCCTGGAGTTCTTGCTGTCTCTTGGCTGGTCTGTCGACGTGGGGAAACACCCCGGGTGGACTGGCCACGTGTCAACAAGCTGGTCAATCAATAGCTGCAGCGACGAAGAGGGCTCTGAGCAAGGTGAGACACAGTAGGTGGTGTCACAGGCTCCCGTAGGGGACCGTTCCTTGGCTGCTGGCTGCCTGTGTGAGCGCTTAGAGTTCCTTTCAGGTAGTGACCAAGTTTCCTAGACAGGACTGTGCAAGTGCTAGATGAAGCTTCAGCCTGCGTCAGCAGAGCTAAGGTTTGTGCTGCTGTGAGGAAGCTGCCTCAGCAAACCCCTCTGCTCTGTCTCTAGCAGACCTGAGTCTTGAAAGTACTTTCCCAAACCACTTTTGAGGCGAAATCGGCTGCAGGTTGTGCTGCGTGTTGACAAGTGGGTGCGAGACGCCGCGGTGGGCTCTGGTGTTCTTGGAGTGGGCTGTGTGATGGTGCTGCGTGGGGGGCAACGAACCAAGCTGCTGCTTGTAGGTTGCCCCAGCTGCAGCCCGCACACAGCTCTGTGGCCTCTTCCACTCACTCCGCTTTTTCCACCAGAGCAGCTCCTCCTCCGGGCTCGTCACGCAGCCCCTCTCCCTGCCGTGTCAGCCCCGGTGACCCTCAGGGAAGCGACTTGCTGTCCTGGGGCGGAGAGCTGGGGGCTAGTTCCTGCCTCGAACAAGCACTCAGAGTTGGCTGGCATCCTCGGCATCAGGGCTGCTCTTGGTGTGGCTCGTTGCTCACTGCTCCCAGGACCCGTGACCGCAGTTCTGCCTCGCAGAACAGAGCTGCTGGCAGTCGGAGGGCTGAGGTGTTGGAGGCAGGGCGTTGTGTGAGCGAGCCCAGAGACGCTAAGCGGCCGGGGTTCCCTCTGAAGACAGGGTCAGCCTGCGCTTTACGTGGAGACAGAGCTGCTCCCTTCCCTGCGCAGCTGACGTGGTCCCTGCAGCTGTGCAGAAGTGGCGCCCCGAGTTAGCGAGGTGAACGTGCTGCTGCGGGCCCCGTAGCTGGGGATTTCGGCAGCTGCTTGGATTAGGTCACAGGCTGGCAAATCGGGGGAAGGAGGGAACAGAGGAGTCTCCTGGGGCAGATGGGCTGATCTGACCCTGCTGTCAGAGGAATCCCCGAGCGGGGCCGGAGCAACGGCTGAGACTGTCACGATGGGTGCGGAGCGCGCCCCGACCAGCGCGAGACAGGCGCATGCTTTTGCTCCTCAGTCTTTGCTGTGGCTGAAGCAGTTTGCTTTGTTAAACTTCCTTTCTCCTTGCGGCTGGCTCTGACCAAAATCCCATTTGTGGCCTGTGTCAGCCCTGGTGTGGCCAGCAGGACCAGGGCAGGGAGCAGCCCCTGTACGGGGCGCAGGTGGGGCTTGCACCGCGGGGCTGGGTTGCGGCGCCACTCGGAGAGCTGCAGGCTGGCGATGATGATGGCGAGGCGTGGGGCTCCAGCGTGCCTTCGGCCACCTCCCTGCCGCAGCCCTGGGCGTCACTGTGCAGTGGCTCTGCTGAGGCAGCTCTCCCAGGAGCCCTTCTGCAACCCAGTCAGAGCAAGAGGTCGGCCTGGAGTCCCTGCAGCGTTTCTGGAGGGAGTGTGGGGAGGGGAGCGGGGGCGTCTGTGCCTTGACCTACTGGTGGCCCCGCTGGAGAAGTCCCTGTACTGGGAAGGACTGAGGCGCTGGCCACTGTGATGGGACACTCGGCAGGGGCTGAGAATGAGGAGCTTTCCTGTGTGCGTTTAATTCAGGAGTCCAGCCTTCCTAGCGCTTGTTGGCAGGAGACAGGAGAGTCTGTAGAAGGTGACTTGAGCTCCGGAGTTGTGTCAGGCTGGTGTTAGAGAGTCCTGTGGCAAGTTAATGACGAAGTGGTGTCTGTGGAGCTCACGGCTGCAGGCAGCTCCTAGGTGAATGCTCACGGGATGCTCGGTCCAAGGGAACCAGCGAGTGCGCAGCAGTGGAAACACTCAACGCAAATGCTCCCCCAGCCCCAGAGACCCTCTGCTTCCAGACAGAAATGCTGGAGTGGTCCTTAGCTGGGAGGTTTGGGGGTTAAGTCTTCTGTCTGGACAGCGAGGTTTGTGTGGTTCCTTCTCATCCACCATCCTAGGAGAAAGCCTTCAAGGGCAGTGTGCAGAGGTGGCACTTCCTTCTGACCCCACTCTGCTTTCTGTGTCCATTTCAGATGAGCTCGTTATTTCAGAAGACGTAGGAGCGAGCATCTTCAACGGGCAGAAGAAGGTGCTGTACTACGCTGATGCCCTGACGGAGATCGCCTTTGTGGTCCCCTCACCCGTGGAGTCCCTCAGTAAGATGGCAGCGCCCGCTGCTTGCACACTCCACACCAACACCTTCTGCCTTGGAGCCCTTCCTGGGGCGGTGGCTGTTCTCAGGCCAAGGCTGTCCTTCCTCTGGGTCCATTGGGCTGGTGGCTTCACCGTCAGCTGCTGGTGCTGCTGTTGTAACACTCTCGCGTTGGTGAGAGACGAGGGGGGCAAGCACGGGCTCGGCTGCGCCGTAGGTCGGCCGCCCCTTTGCGCACAAGCTGATGTGCAGCATTCCCTGGGACCCAAGGGCTGTGAGGAAGTGCTGGCCCCAGGAAGGACGAGGCTTTTCCGCAGGAAGAGGATGGGACGCTTGCAACTGCTCTAGGTGCAGCCGGCCTCCGGAACGGCTGCTCGCGTTCTCCGCGAGTCGTCCTCCCGCGTCTGAGAGCTGCAGGGGCTCGGCCGCAGATCTGCATGTGCTTAGTTCAGAAACCTGTAGGACAACTGGTTTGGCTGCCAGGCCTCCGCGTGACGAGAGCCGATGCTTGTGGGCAGAGTGAAAACTGAAGCCCCCTCCTTCCTCTTCTGGCTTGCAGGTGACTCGCTGGAGAGCAACGCCTCCGACCAAGAAAGCGACTCCAACGTGGACCTGCTGCTGGGAATGCCGAAGCAGCAGTCCCTGACACTGGAGCTCTTCCCCAATCACACAGACAATCTCAGTCCCTCGCAGCGGGTAAGGCAGAACCGCACGGACAGACCGCTCTGCTTTCACAGAATCATTAGGGATTGGAAGGGACCTTGAAAGACCATCCAGTCCAATCCCCCCACCACAGCAGGATCCCCTAGACCAAGTCCCCCAGGAACACATCCAGGCGGGTTTTAAACGTCTCCAGAGAAGGAGACTCCACAACCCCCCTGGGCAGCCTGTTCCAGTGCCCCATCACCTTCACGGTGAAGAAGTTCCTTGTCATATTGATGTGGAACCTCCTCTGTTCCAGCTCACACCCATTGTCCCTTATCCTATCGCTAGATGACACAGAAGAACCTGGCTCCATCCTCCTGACACCCACCCTTCAAATACTTATTAATGAGGTCACCCCTCAGGCCCCTCTTCTCCAAGCTGAAGAGCCCCAGGTCCCTCAGCCTCACCCCTGTCTCTCTCCAACGAGCAGCACAGCGGCAGCGCTGCAGTGGTTATCGATAGCGTGGCTTGGGCTCCTCGCGTGTGGAGCTGCTCGTTCCTGGCCACTGACCTTCAGCATCTGCCTTGTTCCCGCACCTGCAGCGGGAGACGGCGGAGAAACGAATGGAACAGAGAGCTTGAACGTGCTGGGGAGTTACCTTGTGCACGCGGAAGCCTTGTGCAGGAAGGGGGGTCTGCAGCTTTCCCAGAGTAGTTTACGCCAGTTGAACTCAGGATGCAGAGACACACCCCTTCCCTGCTTTCCCAGTTCCTGGCAGTGTGACCTGCTTCTGTCCGAGGAGGGTGACGGTGCCTCTGTGTGGAGGCAAAGCAGAGACCCCCGAGCTGCTCCAGGGGACCGCAGAGACCTCACAGCTCCTTGCTCGTGGTACAGAGTTTGCTCCCAGACGTCTGTCTGGTTACTGAGTCCTCTGAGACCCCTCAGAGGCGCCTTAACCGGGTTTGTTAATGTTCAACGTGAACGAGGAGTCTTGACTGTTGGGGAGACTCGGGTTGCTGGTGCTTGGTGGGCGGTTGTCACAGCTGCCCTGTCTCTGTAGCCTGAGAAGTTGCTGCCTGTCGGGCCCGAAGGGCTGGGGAGCTGCTGCGAGGACACGTACCGGGCGCAGTGCTGGGCTCGCGTGTGCGATTGCTGCTCCTCTGTTGTCTTCCAAACAGCTCAGTCCTACTTCCCGATCCAAGAGGGTGCCTCAGGGCCGGACCGTTCCACCGATGGGACCCGAAACCAAAGTGTATGTGGTGTGGGTGGAGCGCTACGATGACATAGGTGCGTAAAGGCCTCGCTGTTGCTGCAGTGACCCAAGGAGCAGCGCTGTTTGACTGCTCTGGAAAAGCTCAGTCTGCATTCGTGTCTGGAACTGGGGGCTGAGCCAGATCCTTGGAGGTCAGGTGGGGCCCGTGGGTGGGCCAGACATGGCTCGCTGGCCCGTAGGTCAGGAGATGGCTTTAGCTCGGCCGTCCCTGTGAACTGCTTCACACACATGGCAGCTGCTGCCCTGCTTTGAGTTCCCTCAGCTGCTGTCTCTTTGAGGGAGCCTCAGTTCTTCTTTGGAAAGACATGTGGCACCTCATGCTGCAGTGCTGAAGGCGCCGTCCTCCTCGCGGCTCTGGCGGCACCTCTGAAACTCTGTTGTGCCCTCTCTTGCGGGAGGCTGCACTCACTCTGCTCGGGGGCCCCTTCCACGCCGGGCAGTTCTGCTTCTGTTCTGCGTTGGCTTCTGATCCTGGTTCCCAGGCCGGTAGCAGGAGTGGGCCCTTAGCCCTCCCCGAGGAAGGCAGCCGAGAGAAGGGAGCGCTCAAGAGGAAGCTTCCTGCCAGGCGTAGGTGTAAACTCTCAAGGCCCCTGCCTTGTCCACGGCACAACCCTCAGAGCTCTGCTGGAACCAGGAGGTGGATATCAGGTTCTGCAGCACCAAGCCTTTGTCCAGGTGCTGGCCCAGGGAGTCTCCCTCAGCTGCAGGAGTCCCTCCACTGTCCGTTTCCCAGCGGGTGTCCCTGACCCACCTCTTCCCTGGGTGGCAGCTGAAGCCACCTCCCTGCGGAGCAGCAGTTGTGCTCCACGGGCGCGTTTCTGCCTGGCTGCCTCCTTGGGCAGCTGTAAAAATCTCCCGGAGCTTGGGGCCTGAAGCTGAAGGATTGAGTCTGTTGAGCCTCAGCAGCAGTGGCAGTTGGGCTTGGCACAGGGGGCTCTTGAAAGTGGCTCCTAGCCCAGAGGCTTTGCCTGCTGTTCCTTGTGTTCGTGGCTTTTCCCTTGTGCTTCTGGGACCTCTCGGAAACCAGAGAGTGGGGAAGCTGTTGCTGTAGCCCAGGCCATTGCCCCTGCACTGTCTGCCTTCTCTCCGTCCTCTGTGGGCTCCTCCTACTCCTTCCAGCTCCTGTGGGCT
The DNA here is from genome assembly GCA_013400115.1 of Rhinopomastus cyanomelas. Lineage (NCBI taxonomy): Eukaryota > Metazoa > Chordata > Aves > Bucerotiformes > Rhinopomastidae > Rhinopomastus > Rhinopomastus cyanomelas. The sequence continues at coordinate 907,169 of VXBP01005427.1, read as the reverse complement.
TGTGGCTTACACCTCCGGCAGGCCGGTGTTGTGGGGGCTTGTGCTTGTCCTGCTGGCAGGGGCACCGGCGCTGTGCCCCGGGAGTGATCCCCAGCATCTCTGTTCTGCTGCTTCTCCCTCCTGCTTTCTCTAGAGAGCCTCTGGAGAGACTGTGACCTTCAGGGTCACCTCACCTCCGGGTGCAGGGTGGCTGAGCTGTGTCTGCACCCCGTGGCTGCTTGGGCTGCAGAGCAAAGACTTCACTGGCCACTGCCGCTCTGCGGGGCAAGAGTGTCTGCGGTAGAAGTGCCGGAGGCCGGGCTGCTCCGACCAGTGAAAAATTGTCTTGGTAAAAGCCCAAACAAACACAAACCTCATTCTGGGAATCCTCTTCCTACAGAGAACTTCCCCCTGCCTGATCTGGTGTCCGAGACCAGCACTGGTGTGGAGGCCACAGCCAACAGCAGCACTTCCCTGAGGTGAGGCTGCTCCCGGCCCTGGACAGCTCAGCGGTTCGGGCTGAGCGCTGGGAGGGCTCTCTGCTCTCACGGGCAGCCCCGCAAACCGCAGGGCTGTGGGTGGGTTGGCTGTTCAAGTTCCACCTGCATCGGGGAGCAGAACGCGTCGGCGGTTTGTCTCGGGTCTGCATTGAGCCTTTCCTGCGAGGCAGGCGGTGCTGCCTGTGTGTCTCGAGGCTTCAGGCCCAGCCTGCAGAGGCCCAGGCTCTGTGCTGACAGGAGATCACCCCGCCAGGGTCTGGGGGTGCCTGGCAGTCCCAGCGGTTCAGCCACCAGGCCCTGTGCAGCACCCAGTGGTGGCGGTTGGTCACCGGGTGAACTGAACCCTGCTGCGAGGTGGCTTATGGGGTGTGGGCTCTCCCTTCAGGTCTGCCCTTCCCGAGAAGGAGGTGCCCGTGATCTTCATCCACCCTCTGAACACCGGCCTGTTCAGGATAAAGCTGCAGGGAGCAACCGGGAAGTTCAACATGGTCATCCCGCTGGTGGATGGGATGATAGTCAGCAGGAGAGCTCTGGGTAAGCAGAAGCCCTCTGGGAGCGCTCCCGTGGGACTGCTGCGCGCTGCGGGATCCGCAGAGCACCTGCTCCGGGCGCTGCACTGGCAGCAGGGCAAGGGCCCGGCAGCGCCCGCGGGAGAGGAGGGGAGGGCAGAGCCGGGCTGCCGGAGGGAGGAGGCAGATGTCCCATCCCACAGCAGGCGAGAGCTGGGACCCTGCGAGGTGGCGCTGAGGGCCAGGGTGCTGCTGTGGTCTGACGGCCACAGGGTACTGCCGGGGTTTTGGGCTGCACCGAGTGCTCTGCCGGCCTTAAAGGCCGGCTGGCAGCTAAAAGCCACAGCAGTGGGGGTGGTCTGAAGGTCAGACAAAACACCTGACCTGCTCTGCTGCGCAGGTGTGTGGGGCTGGGTCCGTGTCCCCGTCTTCCTGGGCGCCTGCCTGTGCTGGTCTGTGCTGCCCGAGCTCCGGCGACTGGAGATCTTGCTCCAGCGAGAGCAGCTCACAGGACAGAGGTGGATGGATGAACACGTGAGAGCACTTGTTCGCAGCCCTGACGGGTGGGGTCTGGCTTCTCGTGCTTAACTCGGTCGCCACACCGGGCCTTAACATCGCAGTTGTGAGCTCAGCTGCTGGCAGTGGCCTCTGCAGCAGCATCAGGGGTGCTCCTAGGGCGGGGCGGGGCTTTCAGCTCCATCAGGACCACCGCGGTGGTCATCTTGAGTCATGAAGCCGGCGAGGGGCACCAGCCAGAGCGGTGAGAACGGGGTTCACTCGTGGTTTCTCTCCCAGGTTTCCTGGTGAGGCAGACGGTGATAAACGTTTGCCGGAGGAAGAGGCTGGAGAGCGATTCGTACAACCCGCCCCACGTCCGCCGGAAACAGAAGATCTCAGACATCGTCAACAAGTACCGCAACAGGCAGCTGGAGCCCGAGTTCTATACCTCCCTTTTCCAGGAGGTTGGGCTCAAGAACTGCAACCCATAGGTCGCTCGGTCTCCTTCCGGGACAACTAGGTCAGAGCTTGGCGGCCACAGCGGCAGAAACGGTTCAGGAGCAGCAGACCCCCTCAGCTCTGCCCTCTGGAATCCAGCAGGTCCCGTGTGGGAGGAGTGGGAAACAAGCCCAAAGCCTGGCGGCTGGGACACTGGCCCGATTCACCTCCCCTGCTTCACCAGGCCTTCCTGGACGCAGCGTAGTCTCCTTCCCCATCATCGACTCCAGGGAACTGGGAACTGTCGGGGTCCGGTTCGGAGAGGGGAACGATCAATGCAGAACCCCCCCTGTGTGGAGGGACAGGAGGCAGCAGACGCGTAGAGCTGAGCCGCCTCCCGGCGTGTTGCTTCATCCGCCTGTGTGAGGAGGAGAGAGCAGGAGCTCTCCCTTGAGGAGACTCCGGAGCACCGACCATCCCCGAAGAGACGTCTCCACCCCCTCCAGAGCTCAGCAGAGGCTCCTTCGCTGCTCAGAACAGGTTTCTGCACCAAAACCAAGAGGAACGTTGGCCAGGAAGCAGCAGGTGGAGACAGTCTGGAAGTCGTAGCCAGGGTGCTGCCCACACCGGTCCGCGTGGGAGCAAATCCGTCCGCATCAGAGGTCCCCGTCGGGCTGCCAGCAGCCACCGCCTGAGACCCCCCTGCAGCTGTTGCCAGATCAGAGCTCCTGGCTACACAGAACAAGGGTCTGGCCCCCAGATCTGTCCAAAGGTCCCTGCAGTTCTAGCAGCCCGACTTGGATTTCTCTAGGCAGCTCCTTCACTTGCTGGGAACCGTTGGCGTCGCCCATTCCCACAGGAAGCCTGAGCATCACCTGCCTTCCTCCCGTCGGGCTGGGACCCGAGGTTCTGGGGCCGCCTCCCGCCTGGTGTTTATAGCAAGAGCGGCTTCCGCAGCTCCTGCCACACAGACGGGCTCGCAGTGCTGCTGGTTAGCTCCTGGCTGTTTGTGGGAGTCCCTGCAGGTCAGAACGGATCTGGATCTCGGGTGCCCAGCAGCGGTGGCTCCCTCTGGCCTGGGCGAGCAGCTTTCATTTGCAGCCTGTGGATTTGGGGCGCTGGGGTGCGCAGGATGTGCTGGGACAGGTGGTCACCGGTCTGGCACTGGAGTGTGAGAGCCTCTGGGAGCACCGTCGGGCTCCCAGCACAGCAGTCCTGTGGTCACAAACAGCTGCCAGTGCCCCCGGGTAGGGGTGGCTGCCGTGTCCGTGTCCCTCGGTGCAGGTGCCGGCGGTGTGAGTGCGAGGGGCCAGGTCACTCCGGCAGCAGAGGGTTTACCAGGTCTGCCCTGAGCTACAGTCACTGCTGGGTGCCCAGCTCTGATGGTTTGGCAGCGGTTCTACCTGCGACAGTCTCAGCTGTTCCATCCGCTGCCAAGGATGTGCCCGGCTCCCCCAACCTCAGGGTTCACGGAAGCCCCTAGAAATACACCCGGAGGGCCCTCAGGGTGTCAGCCCAGGGGGCTTGGGGCGCCGCTGCCGGCACAGAGGCCTCTCGGCTCAGGATGCTGGCAAGTCACGAGTGAACCCCCAGAAGGAGAACTGCTGTGGAAGCTGGTGGATGGCTGGGCTGTCCCTGCCTGTGGATCCCCCAGGGAGCAGGTGGCAGGCAGAGCCGCGCGGCAGCGCCAGGCTGTGTTGGTGAAGCTGCGGAGCGCCGCTGGGACAACTTCGTTCCTCTGCCAAAGTCTCGCCAGTGTCAGCGGAAGGTGCTGCTGGATTCTTGTTTCTGCCGCTCCTGTGCGACGGGGCACCGTCATGCCTGGGCTGGTGGTGCTGGAGCTGCAGGAGCTCTGGTCCCTTTGCAAAGACTCTTCTCGTTATGAGGGTCCTGAAGGTACCTGGAGAGAAGCGTCTCAGCCCTGCAGCCATCAGGGAGGGCGGTGCCTGGGGGGACCCGCGATGGAGCAGGGGGCAGCTGGTGCTGGGCTCGCCAGGGGTGCCAGCGGCTCCATCCCACCTCGGAGGGCCGCCGAGCTAAAGTCCCATCAGAAACGGGGCCGAGATTTACTGATGGGCGCTGGAGCAGCCCCTCGACGGCCAGCGCAGACCCTCTGCACGCGGATGGCGGCAGGAGAATCGCAGGTGAGAACGCCAGGTACCACCCTGTCCCAGTAGCCCACGAGCGCTGCCCAGACGGGACCCGGGTCGCTCCGTGCGTGCTGCACCTTTCTGTAAATACTCCCGGCGCCCGGCTGTAGAGTTCAGGCGTGGCCTGCAGCCCCTCGTCTCCAGTACTTGGTCTGCTCCTTGTGTAGGGAAGGCTCACGCCGGCTGCTTTGTATGTTTGCCGATCCTGGCCCAGGAGAAACACCCTCTGCTGAATGTAACTCACCCAGTCAATAAATTTTAAAGGTTCTTAGCTGGTGATGCTGCGGCACTTGCTCCTCTGGCCGGGCCCCACGCGGCGCCGGCTCCTTCGGCCGGCCGCAGGCCCCTGCTGAAGAGAGGTTCCCCAGGGCACTCGCAGATGGATGTAGGGGAGCTGCAGCGACAGGTGCTGGCACTGGCTTGTCTTCAGGGCTGTCACATCTCATCGCACGGGTGCAGGGAGCAAAACTTGGGGGGGGCATGGGGTCTGAAACACAGAATCCCAGAACATCAGGGATTGGAAGGGACCTCAGAAGATCGTCCAGTCGCCCCTGGATCCTGTTGCGCAGGATCCCCTGGATCCCATTGCGCAGGAGCATGGCCGGGCGAGTTGGAAATGTCTCCAGAGAAGGAGACTCCACAATGAGAGACCCTGCAGGTTCTCCAGCTGCTTCCCATCTGGGCCAGTGTGTGGCCCCTGCGCAGCCGGGGACCAGGGCAGCCGCTGCAGTGCAGCTGGGCTGTTAAAACACAGCTCGGGGCCCCACGAGCGTTGCGATAGCTCCATGGGTTGGGCTGGGGGAAGGGAGCAGCAGCGCAGGAGATCCTGGTCTGCACAGGGGAGGCACCCAGTGAGCTGCGGGAAGCAGAGAAAGCATCAGGCTCCCTGCGGTAGGTGCCGATGGGGTGTCCCGGAGCTGCTCCTGGTGCTGGAGCATCTCTGGCCGGTGTTGGTACCTCCTGCCCTTCTTCCCTGTCCGGCCACGGCCCCAGACATGTGCTGGGCTGTGACTTGCCTGACTCCCTCCCTGCCTACAGCAGCACCCCTGTCCCAGCCATCGCCCCCCAGCACATTTGTCCTCCCCATCGTGCTGGGGTGTCCCCCTGGCCTGGCCCCTGGGGCTGCCGCACCAGAACCCCCATGGCAGGCAGGTGGGATCCGGGGACCCCTGCTCTGGCTGCACTGCAGCTCGGGACCCCCATCTGGATGAAGGTTCCCCCAGCCAGCCCTGGGTGCCCTCACCTTGTGCTGGGAGCCCAGTTGGTGTCAGCACTAAGTGACTGGGTGAGTTTTCTGCCTCTGGAAGCCCCGGCTGGCCGCGGCCGCCTGGTTCATTATCATCATCTAATAACAGATGATCTGACTCAGTTTCATGTTTCCTCCCCTAGCAAACGGAGCTGGTTCCTGCTCTGACCCCGCAGCTGCTGGATTCTCTAAAATTAGCCCTAATGATGCATTTTACTGAGATAATTAATTAGCTAAACAGGGAGAATTGAGAGCGGAGCTGCTTCATGGCTGCTAATTATCTTTTATTGTGGCATCTTCACAGCAAATAAAGAAATATTGTGATTATTTTAAATGCTGTTTTCATTAGCTGCTGCTCTCGTTAGCGCAGCGACGCCTCCATCCTTCCCTGGCAGCCGGAGCCCTTGGGGACCCGGCACCAACCCACTGCAGGACTTCTTCCGACCAAGGAGCTGCAGTCCTAGGCTGAGTCAGTTTGTGTTGGGCGCTGTCAGCCAACAGGCAGGAGGGTGTCAGAGATGAGAGCTGGGAGCACCAGGGGCTCCCTGCTGCGGCTTGGGGTCTCCTGGATAAGGGCCAGAGGGGGGGACAGGGGTGCTGCCCCCCTGGCTCCCCTTCCCCAGGGCTTTCCTTGCTCAGCACTCACCACCCAGTCCTGAGCCCTCACCCAGTGACAGGACAAGGCTCAGCGGGTGTGAGCTGGAGCAGAGGAGGTTCCACATCAGTGTGAGAAGGACCTTGTTCCCAGTGAGGGTGCCAGAGCCCTGGCAGGGGCTGCCCAGGGGGGTTGAGGAGTCTCCTTCTCTGGAGACATTTCAAACCCCCCTGGACTGTTCCTGTGCGACTAGATCTAGAGGATCCTGCTGGGGCAGGGGGCTTGGACTGGCTGATCTTTGAGGTCCCTTCCAATCCCTCATGTTCTGTGATGCTGTGATCCTGGAGCAGCCACTGGCACTTTTCTGGAGCCTGGTATCAGCTGGGTGCTCTGCAGAACCCCCTCCTATCAGCCGTAGGCGCTTCAGGGCAGCAGCGCTGGAGCCTTGGGTCCTGCTGCTTCCATTGGAGAGCTCCTGCTTCAGGAGCCAGAGCAGGGTGCCGAGTCCCCTCTGCGCTACCCAGCACCCCAGGGTGACAGTGACTGGGGTCCAACGGCTGGGGAAGCGCCATCTGCTCCTTCGGCAGAGATTGCTGACCCTCAGCTCTGAGCCCCACTGCTCTCAGCAGTGGCGCAGGGGCAGCGGCTCTGTGGGACTGGGGCTGGGCTGCGTGGAGAGACCGAGGAGGCAGGAGTGTCTGGTCAGCTGCCCTCTCTCTCCATGGTGTGGAGACAAGTGGTGGCAGGAGGGCCCTGAACAGGGGGGGCGCAGCCTAAACGTGGGCAGCTGAGGCAGCAGAATGGCCGAGCCAGGAGAGTCTGCAAAAAGCAGAGAGAAGGGCAGAGCACTGGGGCAGCTGCAGCCCCTGGAAACACCTGGAAAAGCAGCACCGGGACCCACAGGGCAGCAGGGGAGGAGCAGCCACCGCCACTGACTTCTTGCCAGCAGACAGCACAGGGTGCAGGAGCCCAGAGGCACAAGGTGCAGCCTGTACCCAGCTGAGCCCTCCTCTGGACTGAGTGCTGGTGCCCATCTGGATGATCCCCTCTGCCAGCAGCTGCCCACGAGGAAGGTAACAGGACACAGCCCTTGTAGACAAAATAGGAGGCAGATTTTCCACCTCAGCCTCTCCATCTCTGGGCCAGGGGAGCAGCAGGGCTCCTGGCAGCGCCCTGGCACATCCCAGCCATCAAATAAGTGAGAAATGGGGAGTGAGAAGACCATTTGACAAGTGAAGCAGGTGAAGCCTTGTGGGGACCAGGGCTGATCCCACACTGGGTGCCCAGAGGAGGTCAGGGGACAGAGGAGACCAGCAGAGACCTCCCTGGATGCAGAATCAGCTGGAGACGGTGGGAGGAAGATGTGCTGGGACAGAAATGGAGCCTGAAGAGCTGAGGGCTGTCAGGTCCTACTTGTGAAACTGCTGCTGTTGCTTCTGGCCAGGGCAGCTCTGTGGTAGCCACTCACCCAGGGCCGGCCGGGCTCCAGGGGAGGCAGCAGCCAGTGCTCATGGAGCTCGGGAGCAGCTCGGGAAGCGCCTCTCTCGCTCATTAACTGGAGGAGCGACTAGGGGGAGCTGAGATCTGGCGGCTCTGGAGCACCGGCAGCCCCAGAGCTCCCGCCGCGGGGCAGTGCCGGGGCTTCCACCGAGTGTGTGGAAGACTGCTGCTGGCGGAGCTTCCTCCTCCAGCTGGAGCTGCTGCCCTCGGGGTAGCCCTGAGGTTGGCTCCTGCCGCTGCGGTGGGACCGCACGGTGAGGGGCTGCTGCAGGGAGGCAGGAGATGCCGCACGTCCGGGCTGCCTGCTCAGCCTTTCCCAGACCCTTTGCCCAGCGAGACCCCAGGACGCTGGGGTGCCTCTGCCCTCCACCAAGGGCTCCAAGCAAAACCCTCCCAATGAACCTGGTAAACACAACCGGTGCTTTTCCTGCTGCGACTGCAGCCTCCACCTCTGCTCCCGACCCCCAGCAGCATTCAGTTGCTCCTCTGCTTCAGCACCTGTGGGGTGGCTGCCCTGGTCCTGGATGAGGGCTACCACCACCGAGGAACATCTTTCTCTGCCTGGGCTCTGCTGCTGTTGGCCAGGGGGAACCCACTGTGGCTCTGCCCCTGCCCACAACACGGACACCGAGTGCCCGGGCAGCACAGGAGCAGCACTCTGTGCCAGAGGGTTAGTTCAGTCTGCAAACGCCTGCCCCTTCTTCAGCCTCGAGGGGCTCGTTCCCTGCTGCCGAAGCCAGTGCTCATCCCTGTGGCAGCAGCTCGCCCAGCATGGGGTGACTGCTGGGCACATGTGGCAGCACAGAGCGCAGCTGGGCAGTTCTGCTGTGGCGTGATGACCAGGGGCTGGAAATCGCCAGGGCTCCTGCCCAGGAGCAGTAGCTCGGCTGGTCCTCGCTGGCTGGCATGGCTTGGCACCACAGTGCTCCTGGGCAGAGGCTGCTGCTGCTGCTGCAAAGTCCCTGAAGCCCTGGGTAGCCCAGTGCCCTCTGCCAGAGCCACACACAGCATCTGAGGGCCCCATCTCTGATGGGAGTCTCAGAGCTCGGTGCTCCATGTGCACCCAGGCACAGCGCCGCAGGCAAGGGTCTGCAGGTCGTCAGGGTGGCAGGTGCTGGGGCAGAGCCACTGCTGCAGTCACATAGGACACAGCTCAGGTCACAATCACCCCCACGTCCTTCTCTTCAGGGCTACTCTGCAGCCAGTCACTGCCCAGCCTGTATTTGTGTTTAGGATTGCCTTGACCCAGATGCAGGACCTTACACTTGGTCTTGTCGAACCCCATCAGGTTGGCTTGTGCCCACCTCTCCAGCCTGTCCGGGTCCCTCTGGATGGCACCCCTGCCCTCCAGCGTGTCTGCTGCACCACACAGCTTGGTGTCTTCAGCAAACTTGCTGAGGGTGCACTCAGTGCCTCTGTCCATGTCACCCACAAAGATGTTGAACAAGACTGGTCCCAGGACTGATCCCTGAGGGACTCCGCTTGTCGCTGGCCTCCCACTTGGACATGGACCCATCGACAACCACCCTCCGGGTGCGGCCATCAAGCCAGTTCCTTACCCATCTGGTGGTCCACCCATCGAGTCCATGTTCCACCAGCTTGGAGACCAGAATGTGGTGCGGGACAGTGTCAAAGGCTTTGCTGAGGTCCAGGTAAATGACATCAGTCGCCCGCCCCTCATCCATTAATGTTGTGACCTGTTCATAGAAGGCCACCAGGTTTGTCAGGCAGGACTTGCCCTTGGTGAAGCCATGCTGATTGTACCCTCTTCACAAATCTCCTGGCTCAGCAGTGCCTCCAGGAGGATCTGCTCCATGATCTTACCGGGCACAGAGGTGAGACTGACTGGCCTGCAGTTCCCTGGCTCCTCCTTCCCACCCTTTTTGAAAACAGGAATGATGTTTCCCCTTTTCCAGTCAGTGGGGACTTCACCAGACCGCCATGACTTTTGGACTAGAATAGAGAGGGGTTTAGCAACCTCATCTGCCAGTTCTCTCAGGACCCTTGGGTGTATCCCATCAGGTCCCATGGACTTGAACACTGTCAGGTCCTTCAGGTGATCACGAACCTGATCTTCACCTGTGATGGGCAGTCATTCCTTGCAGTCCCTGCTGTTATTTTCCATGACTCCAGGAGTGTGGCTGGAGGCCTTTGCAGTGAAGACCGAGGCAAAGAAGTCATTGAGAACCTCAGCCTTTTCCATGTTGCTTGTGACCACCTCACCTGTTTCCTTTCTGGGGGGGTCCACCCCTTCCCTGGTCTTCTTTTTACCATTCACATACCTGTAGAAATTCTTGGTGTTCCCTTTGACCTCCCCGGCCAGGTTCAATTCAAACTGTGCCTTGGCCTTTCTAACCAGCTCTCTAGCTGTCTGGGCAGCTTCCTTATCTCCCCCCCCCATTCCAGCTGTCCTCCCTTCCACTCCTTGTGGAGTTTCTGTTTGTGTGACAGAAAGGTGCTGGCACCGACAGAGCCACTGTCCCAGCAGGACAGGCAGCTGCAGCTCAGCCTCTGTTTCTCCTGCTGGCACCCTGCAGCAGCCAGCGAAGCTCATCGTCGTGCTAACGGTCTCACTGCTCTGTTCTGCCCGACTCGCTGCCGCCCGGCTGCGATGCCACCGGTGAGCACCCTCACGGCCCTGTTCCCCATTCCCGTTAGCGTCAGCTGGAGGGACCCAACAGTAGCAGGTTCCCTTTTTACGATGGGGCACATTTGTCCATCGGGGCCACAGCGGCTGCTAGTCACGCAGTGGCAGCACAGGAGCTGGGGCAGGCGGGGAGGGCCCTGCTGCGTGTCCCGGTGTGAGGAGTCCGGGGTGTGCTGAGCCCACAGGGGACACTGTCCTGCCCACAAGGACACTGTCGCCGTCCCTCTGCACAGAGCCCAGAACCGCTGCTCTCGCTGCTGCTGCCATCAAGCTCTGTGATCACGATTAGTTTTTAATCAGCGTTGTCTTTATTGTTGAGAATCACATCGGGAGGCAGTGACCCCGAGTCTGGAAAAGAGGAGGCTCAGGGGTGACCTTATCGCTGTCTATAACTGTCTGAGGGGTGGTCGTAGTCAGACAGGGGTTGGTCTTTCCTCCCTGGCCGCTGGAGACAAGACAAGGGGTCATGGTCTTAAGCTCCATCAGGGGAGGTTTAGACCTGACATAAGATTGTTCACTGAAAGAGTGATCTGGTTTTGGAATGGGCTGCCCACAGGGGTGGTTGAGTCACCGTCCCTGGAGGTGTTCAGGGTTAGGCTGCATGAGGTGCTGAGTGGCATGAGCTAGATGACAGATGTTAGGATTGCTGGGTTTATTTGGATTTAGGTTGGACTGGATGGTCTTTAAGGTCTTTTCCAACCTTACCAGTACTGTGATAGTGTGACTGCAGAGCCCAGAGCTGCTGGCAGTGGGGTTGTGCTCCTGGGGGTGCTTGATCTCTGTTCAGAGGAGCATCCTGAGCTCACGGGGGCTACGTCCTGCACCCAGGAGGACCTGGAAACAGCCGAGCTCAGGATGCGATCCTGCTTCCCAGAGAGGTTCAGGGGGTTGAGCGTGGGTGTCAAAGGGTGCTGGGGCCACCCAGTAACTGAGCCGACACTGGCCCTGCGAGGGCCCAGGTGGGAATGGGCCCAGTGTGGGACTCGGTCCTGTTTGCTGTCACTAGCCCAGGACAGTACTCGCCTGGGGACTGATCATCCTGTCCAGGACACCGCCAGCCCCACTGTAAATCCCAAGGCAGCTGTGGGCTGGGCTAAGGCAGGGCGGGCAGAGGTCACTCCACTGCAACCCTGACACCGACTGTGCCAGCTCAGTGCTCTTCAGGGGCCGCAGAACCGAGCAGCCCCTGAAGCACCGGTGCTGGACAAGCAGAGCCCTCGCATGCAGGTGGGGAGCCGACGGCCACCCACCCGCCCTGGAAGGGCAGTTCCAGTGGGCTGCTGTCAGGTCCCTACGGGCAGTGCCTGGAGGTTCAAGGAGCAGGAACTGGGGACCGTCCCGAGAGGTTCGGGGGGTGTCTGGGAAACCCCTTCCTCAGGGTGGGGGTTACCAGGCCACGGCCCGGGCCGGCGGGCGGCCGGGGGTGGCGCTGAGGCCCCAGAGGGGACAGAGCCATGGCCGCTCTCGCCTCGAGCCTGTAGGTGCGAGAAGAAGCCCCGGGGGCAGCGGCCGGGGGGTGCCCGGAGGAGATGCGGAGAGGGCTGGGCGGCCCTTGGCCGTGTCCCGCGTCTGCTCTGGCACTTCCGGGCACCCCCGGCCCCGGCAGCAGGGCCACCCCTCGCTGCCCGGGAGCGGGACACGGGCGGCGGCCGGGACGGGGTGACCTCGGACCGTGCGGAGAGCGGCCCTGTCCGAGCGGGGCGGCCCCGGGACTCTGGCGGTGCCCGAGTGGGCGCCGGTGCCGTGGCCAGTGCCGGGCCCGTTCACATCCGGGGTCCGCGCGTGGGCGGGGCGGGAGGCGCGCGGGGGCGTGGGCGCAGCCAATGGGCGCCGGGCTCTCATCGGAGCAAACAGCAGCACAATGGAGCGAGCGGCGCGCGCGCTGCAGCCAAGCTTGACGCGGGCGCCACGCGACTGACAGGCTGGCCGGCCAATGGGCGGCGGAGCTCGGCGGAGAGCGGCCAATGAGCTGCGGACGAGGGCGGGCCCGGGCGAGGTTCGGGTGTCCTTGCGGGGCGCTGGGCTAAACTTCACCAAATAATGGCTGTTGGCGCCGGGGCGGTCGTGGAGCCATTTTAGGTGAGTGCGGGCCCCCGGCGCGGCGCAGCCCCAGCGCCGCGGGGACCGGGGCCGGGCGGCGGGGCCGAGGTGGCGCTTTCAATGGGGCCGGCGGCGCGGGCGGCNACTTGGCGGGCGGGCGGGAGAAGCGGGGCCCCGGGGGCGGTGGCGGCGGAGGGGTGTCCGGTGAAGGGGCCGCCCCGGGCCCGTCCCCGTCTCTGTCCCTGTCCTGGCCTGCGCGGGCCCGTCCCGCAGCCGCCGGCGCTGACATTGCGGCCGCGTCCACCCGCG
>VXBP01005427.1:781508-894597 GCA_013400115.1 Rhinopomastus cyanomelas | reverse complement strand
CGGCGCCCGCCGCCGCGCGGGGGGGGGGCGGGGGGGGGGGGGCGGGGGGTCTGGGCAGTCGTTTCGCCCTGAGCAAGGGGCCGCGGTGGGCGCCCCGGTTCTCCCGACGTCGGGCGTCTCCGCCGCTGCCCTTCCTGCCCGGGGAACGCAGCGGACGCGATGCGGGCGGTTCTCGGGGCGGGTTTGTGCGGGGTCCCCTCTGCGACACCGGGCCGCCGCTTCCGCCGTTGGGGCTCCCGCGGGGGTCGGGGCTGCGGGGGGCGATGCGGCGGCTGCGGGCTCCGCAGGTGGCGGCGCAGCCGGTGCTGCCTCTCGCCCTTTGTTTACCTCATCGGCGGCTCCGCCGCGCTGCTCTGCAGAGGAATCCTTGCTGCGGTCCAGCTGGTGATGCGGGGAGCAGCCGCAGCTCCGCTCGCTCCGGGAGGCGGATTCTCCTGGCCTCAGCGGGTTCGCTCCTCTCGGGGCTCCCGGCCGCTGCCGGGCTCCTTTCCCCGCCGGTTCGGTGGAAACCCGCTTCCTCAGCCGGGACCCTGCGTCGGGCCGTTGTCTGTCTGGGTTTGGGAAGCTGGTTCTGCCCACAGTCTCCTGGTCGCACGAGTGGCCCTCGGGAGGTGAAGCCGATGGGGCGCTGCCCCGTGGGTGCTTCCAGCTGTGAGCGGGGATCCCCAGCGCCTGTCAAAGCGTCCGCGGGTGCCGTGTGCCACGCGGCCCGTGTCTGCTGTTCCCCCTCAGCCGCAGTCGATGGGCAGACTTGGGGAGGCAGATGCTGGCTGTCCTCCCCTGTTGTGGAGGTCAGAGCCCGTCCTGCAGCCCGGGCCACTCTGTTGTCTCGTTCCTTCCGGCAGGAGTGTGGGTTGCCTGGGTGCAGCCCCTTGCTGGGCGCTGACACGAGTATGTTAAACAAATGGTGGATCTGTGACCCCAAGGCAGCTCTTGTGCGGTTTCTGGGTGCTTGCAGTGGGTGAATGAAGGTGTCAGCACCCCTCGTCGCCTGGTTCCCAGCGCTGTGCTCTGGTCTGGCAGCCTGTGTCCTCCTAATGGCTTGAGTTCACTTCTCTGCTGTCCCGGGGTGGCTCTGCCTGAGCTACTGTGTGGGAGCAGCTGGCCCTGGGCGTGCTGGTGTTAGCCCTGGTGGCCAGCCTGTGGGTGTCTTGTGGGTTGCTGGAGGCTCCTTTCTCGCACTACTTGTTGTCACGTTTCATTGGCAGGAAGCAAGTCTTTGCCTCCCCCCACCAAGAAGTACAGTCCCAGTGATTTTAAGGTTTAATCTTCTTAGAGAGTTCTTCAATGTTTTGTCCAGAGCCTGTAGCCGGTGGGTGATACGGGGCATCTCGCCGCAAGGTCGGGGTTGTTTCGGGACGGTTCGTGCCAGCCGGTGACCGTGGTTTGCCCAAGGGGGAGGCTGAGGGCTCGGCCGCCGCGTGGGCCTCATGTGTTTTCCAGGGAGCCGCAGGGCCTGGCCTGTCTGGGCTGTGCAGAGATAAGAGCTGCTGTCGTGCGGGAGAGCCTTGTCCTTGCAGGCGGGGGGAGAGGGGTTGGTGGGCCTTGTGCTTCCCTTGGTGCAGGAATGTGGGCTCAGGGTGCTGGGACTGGGGGAGAGGCTGCTCTGAAACAGACACTGGACACCTGGTCAGGCTTCAGGGAGCTGAGAGGCTTGTTTCATGGCTCCTCTAAGGAGCAGCGAAAGGGTTGCTGCTCTCTCACCCCGTTTCTTGCTTGGGGTTGTGGAGCTGGTGTTGGTGACTCTGTCCTGGCCGGTGGAAGCAGAGGTAGAACTGCTGGGGTGCAGTGAGCTGTAGAGGCCAGAGAAGGTGCTCAGGGCAGATGGTCTCTGTGTGGTCCAGCGCAATGTTTGCAGTGGGCAGTGTTGGTGATGACACGCAGGGGTTGTAGGTGGGTTCTCAGCAGCCTAAACCCTGTGGAAACAGCGATAACCTTCACCTGGGAACGGTGGCAGTGTCAGCGCCTGTGTTGCCAGCTGGTGCTGGTGAGACCAAACCCTCTGAGGAGCTCAGCACCTCAGTGTGGCCGTGTGCTCACATCCCCTCCAGCCATCATCAGGCACCAGCCCTACATCAGAGCAGGGAACGCGGTGCGTGGGGGTTAGCTCGTGACACGAGGAGACTCTGGTTTTGCTTTCCAGTATCGGAGGCTGGTGCAGTGTTTTCTGTGTGATAGGACAATGCCTTCGACTTTCCCTTATATGGGAAAATCTGGTCTGCAGCCTCACAATCTGCCAATATGTGGCTATTAATTTCTAGCATTGTTGGGTGGGATGTGTCCAGGAGCGGGAGATACCTGGGGCTCGGTGGCGGTGCTGGAGGCAGGTCCCAGAGACGTGCTGGGGGAAAGGTTGTGGCTGCGCTCTGGGGAATCCTGAGTGCACGCAGCTCCACGCAAGGGCAGCTGAAGGCCGGGAGAGTTCGGTGCCTGGTGTGGGGCTCCTGCCCTGCGCTGCTCAGCTCGGGGGGCTAGAGTGGTGTTGGTGCTGAGGAGGCCAGTGCTTGATGCACCTTCTGTGGCTGGGGTTGAGGGGAGCTTTGCGGGGAGCTCGGTGTCCCTGCTGCAGCTAACTGCCCTCGCGGGGTTCCCAGCCTGCGGTGGGGACCCAGTCGCTCCTGTTGGTCCAGGAACGGAAGTGAGAAGTGTGGGAGCTGGAGGGGTGTGTGCAGAGGTGGGTGGGGTGCCGATCGGGAGAGCGGGTGTTAGCATGCTGACGGGGTGCTGGCTGGGCCCAGGGGTGCCCATCGCGTTTCCAGCCCCATTCCCAGCAGGGTTGCTGCTCCGCAACAGCCTGACAGTGAGGGTGCTGGCAGCTGCCCCAGGTGCAGCCTGTCCTCTGCATCCTGCCTTTGCTCTCCACAGCCCTTGTGTGTTGCTGGGACAGGTAGTGTTTTCTCGTTGCTGGTGCAGGGCGGTTGCTGTTGTGGTTTGGTTTGTGTTGATTTAACTGTTTTAACTGCTGGGATCGAGTTTAGGTCCTTCTGCTCCCTGCCTGGAGCTCAGCAGCTGTGGGGAGCCTGGGTTAACCGCAGGTAACTCACTGCTTCCTTCGGGGTGATGGTGCCAAATGTGGGGGAATGTTACGCACGTGGGTGTCACCAGCTGGGGTGTTTGTGTTCGCTGGGTGTTCCCTGGGCTCTGTGGAGCCCTGCTCTGCTTTAGTGTGAAAGGAGGTGATGCCTGGGGTGAGGCCAGAGCTCCCACAGCCCCGAGAACTGGAGGTGATGCCTGGGGTGAGGCCAGAGCTCCCACAGCCCCGAGAACTGGCTGTGTGTCCCCACAAGTTGGCAGGTGGGTGCCCGGGAGGGACAGGTGGGAGGTGGCGGTTTTGTTTGTGTCTTACACAGTCCTGACTCTGGTGTAACCAGCAGCTGGGGAGCTCTGGCACAGGAACACGGTGGGCAGGGGGTCTGTGTGCTGCCAGGGACCTCAGGCCCCGCAGGGAAGGGCAGCAGCTGTGCAGGGAGGCAGAATGGCTGCTAGAGCTCCCTTCCCCAGGACATCTCTCATTTGCATTCTCTGAAGGCAGAGCAGGACTGCAGCTAATTGAGCAGCCACCAGGCCTCCACTAAGCTGCTGAGATCCTACTCCCTCTGTGTTGCACCAGAGCTGGGCACTGGTTGAGGGGGGGCAGTGGAGCTTCCCCCACAAACCCTCCCCGTGTTCAGCCTCCCTGCAGAACTCAGGAAAGGTGCCGTGTGTGTCTTGCTGCTCATTTGCATAGAATCATGGACTGCTTTGGGTTGGAAGGAACCTTGGAGCTCTTCTTGTTTCAACCCTCTTCTGTGGGCTGCTTCACCTCTGACAGGCTACAGCAGCCTCAAGGCCCTGGCCAGCCTGGCCTTGGCTTTGTGCTTTAGCTGGGGCTTCGTGGCCACTGATGAGGGGGAACCCCTGTGCAAGCAGCGGGGCGCTTGCAGCTCAGGTTGGTGAGGCGTTGGTGCTTGGAGAGCCACTGATGCCTCGTTATCTGTGTGCACCAAGGTGGAATTAAGGCAGCCCGAGACATGGGAACAAACCCTGGTGCTGTGCTCCAGACAGGCTGTGGAAGCTGCTGTTTGTGCGTGAGCCGCTGCCGGGGCTGCCCCGGGTCCTGTGCCCAGAGCACCTTTAGCCCTGGCTGTCTGCCCCGCGGGGGTAACGGAGCTGGGCGTGAGGTGAAACGGAGCCGCGCCGGTGTTGGGTGGCTGCTAACTGAGGACTGAGAGAGGAGAGCTGCTCTCCCTGTGACTTCTGCGTGTGTGCATGGAGCATCCCGCTGCACCCTATGCCCCGCGGGGACACGGTGGGCTGTGGGAAGGCCCCACACTCCTCCCCTGCTCGGGGCACAGCCCTTTCCCGGGGGTGTTGCTCAGCCCCCGCAGGGTGCCCCTCGCCAGGGTCTCTGGGCTCCTCCTGCCATAAAGGCAGGGTTCTGTCTGTGGTGCAGACACTGCCCTGCTTGTTCGGGGCGATGCCGTGGGAGGAGGCTGAGGCAGGGCTTGTGCCTGCTGTGGAGGTGCTGAGGTTTGTGGTTACCCTGCTGCTTGGGAGCCGCTGGTGGCTGCTCCACCCCTGTGCTGCAGAGGGTGAGGATTCCTGGCTGAGATTAGCATCGCTCTTCTGGAGCAGGGCTTTGGAGTGACGATGGCTCCCGAGTGCGGAAGGAGGAGCGAGGAGTGCGGTTATGAGGGGCACAGGCTCTTGTAAGCTGCAGTAGGGGTAATCTCAGGGAGAATGGCCTCTCCAGGAGCCCTGCAGCAGGGCCACCTGGGATCGAGTGGGCACAGCCGTGCTCTGTGTGTGGAGATGGGCTCGTCTGAAGATGCTGCTCCCTGCTTCCTAGATGGGCTCTGCTGGACGGAGGGTGACAGTGGGGCTGAGGAGCTCTGACGGTGCTCCTGAACCCTTCCTTGGGCCCAGCTTGAGCTCCTGCTCCTTGAGCTGGGGGAGGGAGCAGAAGTGCCTTTCTGGACCTCCTTGGTGCCAGGTCCTCCAGAGGTGTCTGCTGAGGGAAGAGGAGACTCTGTTCCCCTGTCGGCCTCCCTGTCGAGAGCCAATTCCTGAATGCGCTGAAGCCCTGGGAGGTGAACGTGGGTGAACTCAGGCCTCACAGGCAGTGCAGGAGGTGTGGAGGTGTGTGAGGCCGTGGACCCGAGGCCCACGGGGCTTTGTGTGAAGGGAGTTCTTGCTCTGGGTTGCATCAGCAGCGTTTGCTGCCTTTACTGCCCCTCCTGTTCTCTGGGGTGCAGGAGAGCCCTGGTGCTTCACCCTGACAGCTCTTGGGCCTGGGTTTCTGCCAGTGGCTGTTTTGGGCTGAGGTTTGCCAGCTCCTCTTAGGAGGTCCAGGCAGGACAGACACCAGGAGCCTGGGACTTCTCCCGGGCTGCAGTGAGCTCCCCGGCTCTGGTGGTTTGGGATTTTGCCTTCCTGGGTGCTGAGGGGCAGCTGAGCTCCCTGTGCCATGGCTGGGGGTCCTGCCCGCCAACCTTCCTGCCCGCTCCTGGCCCGGCCCTGTCTCTTGGGGCGCATCCCCGTGGGCTGCTCCCTGGATGAGGCAGGGGTGGGATGGCACTGGTTCACCTCTTCTGTGCCGTGGTTGCAGCAGGAGGGAAACAGGGTATCAGGATGTTGTGAGGCAAACGGGGCGTGGGGACAGCAGCTGGATGGTGTTGGGGCGGTGGTGGCAGGGACCGTCTCTTGGAGGGTGCAAACAAAAGCCCCGAGGGACTGATTTTCAGCAGGACAGGACTGCAGTGGATCTGGTTGCTGTTTGGAGCTGGGGCTGGTGTTGCTGTGCTCTGGGTGCCAGAGGAGCTCTCGATGTGTGCGGCCTCGGAGCAGCCCTGCAGTTGGAAGCTGGGGCGCGGGGGGCTCTGGCTGCCCCTGAGGAGCCATCTGCAGTGTGACAGAGCCACTTGCCCACAGCCTGAGTTTGCCGTGAGGGGAAGGTCTGTGCTTTCAGGAACGCTGCCTCATGTCTTGGCCACCTGCCCCAGGGTGGCTGGAGCTCGCTGCTCTCCTGTGCGTGGCCCTCCAGCAGTGACCTTAGAAAAGGCTCTGGGGTTTGGCCGGCTGTCAGGCTCCGCTGGCAGAGCTGCCTTCGTGCACCTTTCGCAGTAACACGGGTGTCCTGGGCTGAGTTATGGTGAAGGCGGCATCTTTACAGCGATGGTGACCTTGAGCAACCGAGTGAAGCTCCGAGCACCTGTGCGTGAGGAAGAGGAGGCTGCGGGGAAGATGTGCCGAGGACACAGGGGCGCCGGCTCCTTCTGGAACCTCGATGGCCCTCCTGACAGCTGGAGCAGGGGTCGCCCTGTTGCAAGGAGCCTCTGGAGCGGCTGCCAATAGCTCCTGTGCTCCTGCAGATCAGGAATCTGGAAGAGGCCTTTCTTAAGCTGCTGGGAATTCTGGCTCCTCTCGAGCGCTGCTTCAGGAGGCTGGTAGGAGCTGAACCGATCCTGTCTCTGCCGGGGGGCGACAGCTGGGCCCTGCAGGAAGAAGAACCTCCTTCTAGCCCCAGGGCTGTGTCCTTGGAGCTGCTTTGCTCATGTCCGTGTGAAACGTGAGGGTTGTGCTGTCACTGACCTGAGGTTTGGCAGTCCCTTTCCCTGTGCCCCTGGCCCTTCTTGGGAGCAGTCCCAAGCTGAGGAAGAGCACTTGCCCACCAGGCATTTTTTGGTTGCCCACACAACATTCCTGCAGCTGACTGCCATTCTGAGAAGTGATGAGCCCCTGGCTGTCAGCTCCTGCCCGCCCTGGCTGTGAGGGGAGGGAGAGCGGAGTGGGGAGCTCTGGGAGCACCAGTTTGCTGCAGGCTGGGCCAGGCTGCACAGCTGCAGCCTCCTCTGTGGCACAGGGCTGGGATCCTGCGCTCCCCCTTGTCTTGAGGTAGGAAATGAATCGCTGGGAGAAGCTGGGAGGCTTTATGGCTGCTGACGCTGGGTGCCCCGTTTGCGTCCTTCCGGGGGGGCTGGGGAAGAAGTGGAAGGGGAGTTGGGTGCTGGAGGAGTGGCTTGTATGGGGTTGGTGGGCAGGGCCATTCCCCGGGGCTGTGTAAGGCAGAGCCCAGCGTGTGCGGTGAGGAGCAGGGCTCTGGAACATGCCACAGCAGTGCAGCAGGCTCTGCTGATGCGGCAGGAGCCTGGGCTGGCCTGGCACACGGGCCCTGCTGCTGGGTGCTGCCCTGGGAGCTCCGCTCGCACTCACCAGCGCACCCTGGGCACCCTGCGGGTGGTTGTGGGACTGCTGGGTGCCAGCTGCGGGGTGGGCAGGCTCGGCCTGCTGCCCTCCTCTCCTCCTCCATTGCTTCAGGGCTGAGCTGCAGAGAGCTGGTTTGTTTTTCCTCTGGTTTTTGCATTGCTGATGTTGAGGATTAAAATCCACTGCCATGAGGAGCGATCAGGAGACAACCGCACAGGCGAGAGAAGCCTGCCGGCTTCCTGGCAGCTCCTGTGTGTGGTGGGTGCTGTGGGAGGGGAGGGGGCGCAACCAGAGCTGGGTCCATCCCCACTCTGACTCCACAGTTGGCCACCTCTCAGCCCCCTGAGCCACTTGGGAGTGCTGTGACCTCTTATTCCAAGCCGCCCACGAAGATGAGAGAAGGACGTTCAGGGATGAGCTGAGAGCTGCTTTCCCTCTGTAGCAGCAGGCTGGAGCGCTGCGTCTCCCTGTGCGTGCCGGCCTGTCTCTTGATGTGCTGTCACCCAGAGGTGTTTCCAGCTGCTCTGCGGGCTCCTCTCCCCTTGAGCCGTTGGTCTGTGCTTGCTGGAGCCTGGGCGAGCCCCTGGTTCTCAGCCCACAGCACTGGGCAGCTTTGACAAGGCTGCAGAAGGTCACTGTGGCTGTGGGCTCTGGGTTAGGAGCCACGTTTGAAAGTCTCCAAAAGGGAGCTGTTGCTGTTGGTGCCACGTGAGCCTGTCATGAGAGTCATGAAGCGCAGCTGACTGTAGCTGCATTCCCGGGGGCTGCCT
Organism: Rhinopomastus cyanomelas; assembly: GCA_013400115.1. Taxonomy (NCBI): domain Eukaryota; kingdom Metazoa; phylum Chordata; class Aves; order Bucerotiformes; family Rhinopomastidae; genus Rhinopomastus; species Rhinopomastus cyanomelas. The sequence goes on along the minus strand of VXBP01005427.1, from coordinate 886,642 downwards.
GCAGCCGCCTGTGCTCCGCGGGAGCCCACAGAGCATCCTCTGTGCGCCGGCAGCGCCCGGCCCCGCATGACGCGACTGTCGCCGTGGGGCTGGCAGGGCTCACGGAGATGGGCTGATGCTGGGCAGCATCGCTGCGCTCCTTGTGCGGGTGCTGCCGACCCCTCAAACCCCTTTCCTGTTCCCCTGTAGGGCAGTGTGGCTGGGTGTCATGGGAGGGTATGGTGTGGCATCTCTGTGGGCACTGGTGCTGGGCTGCGTGGCCTTGGCAGTGGGTCTCCATGCCCCTGGAAAACGTGGCTGATGCTGGCCCTGCCTCTTTGTGGGTTTTTTGTGAAGTGTTTTAGGAGCAGCAGTGCCCGGAGCACCCTGCGACTGCCCTGGGGCTGCCTGTCACCACCATGCTCTGCCCAGCCTGCCCTGGACACCCTCCTGATAGAGTTTGTGGTTCTTCTGGCTTCTCTGCGCTCCTTGTTCTCCCTGGGCTCTGCCCTGCTGTGTCTGTGTGTCCCACTCAGGACAGTGGGGCCTGTGCCCCATCCCCGGCTGGGCCAGGCAGTGGGGAGGGAGAGCTGAAGCCGCTGTGGTGCCCGGTGCAGCCCCTGCAGTCAGGGGAGGGTCTGTCAGGCCAGGGCTGGGGCTGCCTGTGCTCGGGCGGGAGGGCTGCTGTGCTGTGCTGCAGCTGCTCCCCGGCCCCGCTGCTGCTCTTGTGCTGAACCAGTGGGTTATTTTTAACTCGGGAAGATGACGGCCCGGGTTTGTGTTCTGCGCCCTGTGTGGGGCTGGGAACGCGGCTCATGGGGCCGGTTCGGAGGCTCCTGCCCCACAGCCCTGCCAGCTGCGGTGCTGGGGGAGGCTGCAGTTTAAGCCCAGCTTGCAGGGTGCATGCACTGAGCAGCTGCAGCCAGTGGCAGCCCCACTGCGGTGGCCAGCACGGACCCTGCTGCCAGGGAGCTGCCTGTCCTACTGGAGGAACCACTGGCCACTTTGCTGGGCCATGCCAGCCCTCCCTAGCTCCGCTGGCCAGGGCTGCTGGGGAGGAGCCAGGCAGAGCAGGGTCACTCTGGCGAGGGTTTCTCTTCCCCTTCCTGGCCCAGCCCTCCCAGTGTTCTGCAGGTAGTTGTTTCCCGGGGCTGTTGCTCCACCTGTGTGCCCCATGAGCAAGAGCACCCCCGTGAGCAGAGCCCCTTCTCCTCTCTGAGCAGCCCACGGGAAGGTAGTTGCCGGGTCCCTCTGGATTGCAGAGAGATCCGCGGGCTTCAGGCTCGGCAGAGCTCTGCCGGCTGCGACGTGTCTGCGCAGCCCTGCCTGGAAGCAGCCATTGATAAGGTGGCGAGAGCCACACAGCACCGGGGGACTGCGGATGTCTGTGTCTCTCTGCCTGTGCCTGGAGGCGGGTGTAGCTGGAGCCGAGCGGCTGAAGGACGGGGCCGGCCCTGAGCGCTGCTCGTGGTCTGTGCTGGCCGGACCTGTGGGATCTCTGCTGCTGCCCCCCAAGGTGCGGGTGCTTCGGGTGGAGATGACGGCTGGCGCTGGGCTGTGCCCAGCTCTCTCGGGGCTTGCTGTCTGCTTTGCCACCAGTGATCCAGCCTGGCCTGACGTGCCGCTGGTCAGCGCGTGCTGACGCAAGGCTCCCCGGGCTAGGCGGGGGGATGTGCCGTGAGATGCTGATGTGGTTCTTGTGGCTCTAACCGGTGCCAAGTGCCAGGACTCTGGGAGCTCCTGCAGCAGCAGCAGTTTTAGGGGCTTGTCCCTGCAAAGCCTGAAAGGTTTCGCGTGACCCTTGACCCTGATACCAGCCCTCCTGGCTTGGTGTCATCTTGCTGTGGCAGGGAGCGGTAACTGGCTGCTCTCCCCTCTCCTGTCAGGGTTGTTGTCAGGCAGGAGGTGCTGCTCCTCCGTACCTGAGCTGAGGGCTGCTGCTGGGGGCACAGCAGCTGTGGGGAGCAGGGCAGCTCTCGGGCTGCCAGGGCTGGAGCAGCACCCCTTCCTTGGCTGAGGCACTGGGAATGTCCCCATTGCCCTAAAAAGGTCTGTACCCACAGAGACAGCCCCTGACGCCTGCACAGGGGTTGGCATGTGGAGCAAGGAAGGAGCGGGACCCTTTGTGAGACAGTTGCCTGGGGTTGCCCTCTTGCCTGATGCCCCTTGGTGCCGCCTTGTGTCTGGAAGGGCTGGGCAGGGCCCTGTGCTGGGGCTGTGGGGGCTCCTGTAGCTCTGTGCAGCTGGGAACACTGGTTCCTGCTCTAGAGACCTGGATCTCCTCAGCAGTCTCCTCCAGCCTTCCTCAGGGCAGGTGCCTGCGTTGTGCTGGCGACCGTTTGCCATGGCTGAGGCCTGAGGATGAGATCTGAAGTGTGCAGTGGTGCAGCCCAGCGTGCAGGGGGCTCCTCCTGCAGCCTGTGGCTGCAGCCCTGGGCTCTGCTCCTCACTGCTGTGGCTTTGGAGCATCCTTCAGTGCAGGATTCCTACCAAGAAGAACCAGTGAGTCTTCTGAGTGTCCTCTGACAGAGCTGGCCACGGCCCCTGCACCTGCACGTGCCCTTGCCCTTCAGGTGACTGCTGACCGGTCTGGCTCCCTGAGGGCTGCAGCTGGGACTCTGTGCTCTGTGGTGGTCGGAGAGGATGTCAGGATGTGAAGGCAGGAGCCAGGAGAGCAAAGTGGGAACACGGAGACAAAGCTCAGAGCAGCTGCCTCCCGCCTTTCCAGGCCTCTCCGTGGACGGGGCTTCCCTGCAGGAAATGGGAGTTGAGCGAACCTTCCTGGTGCGGAGCCGCTGCTGGTCCCGCAGCGCTGCGAGAGGCTGCGCCGAGGGCTGCTGGCTGCACTGGGGCTGTGCTTGGCACAGTTGTGGTCGGCGAGGTGCCATGTGGGGGGCCTGGGGAGGTGTGGAGAGGGAAGGGCTGGATGTGTCCCACAGAGAGAGGGCTCGACCCTGCAACGCCCCTGGCTGCTTTTGGGGGCTGTTCCCTGTTCTCGTGAACTACAGAGAGACGTTCAAGTCCAGCTGCTCCCCCAGCACTGCCAGGGCCTCAGTAACCCCGCCTCTCACCCCACATCTCCATGGGTTTGCAACCCTGACAGGGACTCTCCCTCTGCCCTGGGCAGCCTGGGCCAGGTCTGGACAAGCCTTATGGGGCAGAAATGGCTCCTCAGGACCAAGCTGAACCTCCCCTGGGGCAACGTGGTGCCTTTTCCTTTAATCTGGTCACTTGTTCTTTGCGTGGAGAGACTAATCCCGATCCTGCTCCAACCTCTGGAATTTCAGGGAGCTGTGGGGAGGGAGGAGGTCCACCCTGAGCCTCCTTCTCTCCAGTCAGACCTCTCCAGTTCCCTCAGCTACTCCTCGCAGTGCTTGTGCTCCAGCCCCTTCCCTTTCTTGAGGCATGCTGCAGCCTCTCGATGTCCTCCTGCAGTGAGCGGGGCCCAGAAGGTTGATCCTCACCTCTGCGTGTTCCATGGCTGGAGGAGAGCGTTCTGCCACTGTCGTGGTGGTGCTTGAGCTCGGAGTAGCCCAGCCACTGCAGGAGGAGATGCGAGAGCCCAGCGGCAGGGCCTTCAGCCAGCACATCAGCGGGTGAAGCTTGCCCCGTTGCCGGCTCTGGGAGCACGTAGCCTGTGCGCTCGGGCCGCTCCTGGCTATGGCATGCTGCTCGTTCGCCAGGGAGCCCTTCGGAGTTGTGGGCCGGTCTGGTTACAGCTCATCCCCACAAGGTACGTGCTGGTGTAATTCGGTCTTTGCTGGCGTTGGGATCTCTGCGCCGAAGCTCCTCGGCACAGTCGGAGCAGTCCTGGCCCTGCTGGCGCTGTTGTGCAGTGCAGGTCTCTGCGCTGCCTCAGGCTGCCTTCCTCACCAGGGTCTGGCCGCAGCTGCGGTTCGTGAGGAGGAGGAGGTTACAGGAGCAGGCAGGTCAGATCTCTTACCTACCCTTGCGGAGGTTCAGCCGGGCTCAGCAGAGCCCCGGTCTCGGCAAACAGACGGTGGGGGTTTAGAAGTGCAGTTTGTCACTGGGCGCTGTTCCCCCTGCACCTGAATGACGGGGCTGCTGCGGCTGCCGCTGCTACCTTCTCTCTCCCAGGCCTCGTCCTCCCGCTGCTGAGCGCTAGATCGGGACAGCCAGGCACTGCTCTGGTAAATGTGTCTCCCACCCCACGTCTTGGCAGCCGCCTTCCAGCCCGCTTGCAGCAGCAGCTCCTGTGCTCCTGTCCCCTCCACTCTCCCGTGTGGCAGACCAGAGACTTCTGTCATCGGGCCCTGCGGCGTTTTCCTTGGCAGCCGCTGCCCAGCCCTGCTGCCACTGCAGCTCAGGCTCTCCCAGCCCTAGTCCCCAGGCTGGGGGAAGCTCCTGAGCCGTTTCCCAGGCCAGAGGTGCCACTGCAGCTCCCACTTTGCTTTGGCAGCCCGTTTCCATTCCCGCTCCATCCCTGGCCTCTCTTTTCAGTCCCAGGTTACTCGTACCTCTGGCTCTAGGACCCCTCAGGCTGCAGCTTTTGTCTCGCAGCCCTGACCTTCCCTTCACATCTGACCCCCCCCCCCAGACCATGGTTGTGCCAGGCTGGGTGATGTGGCAGCTCCTGCCTGGCTCTGGGCTCACTGCCCCGCTGTGCCCACAGGGACAGTCCTGATCCTCCAGTTTCTGTTAGCAGTGCAGAGCAGGGCTGAGGTCCTTTCCTCAGGGCTCCTTCCCTGCTGCCTTAGTGCTTGATGTGGAAATTGCTTGAATTTCTTTTCCCCAGCCACAGCCTGAGCACACCCCAGACCCCAGCCTGGCAGCTGAAGGGCTCTCAGCTGGCATTGCACCTCCCTGGAGAACAGCTGCTGGGCACCCAGCTCTGCAGCCTGTGAAGTAGTTTTAGGGCTCTCTGTGGCTTTTAAAGAGGAGTTCAGGGAAGAGCAGCTGACGGTGGGATCCTGAGAGCCTGTGGTGAGGGGTCTGAGCACCAAGGCAGGTCCTGACCTTGACTGCCCCTCTGAGTGTGCCCATTGGTGCCCTGTGCCCCTCACCCTGGACAGGATCCTCTTGGTGCTGCTTGGGGAGGGGGTGTGGGAGTTGCCAGGGTTGTGTCGTGGTGGGAAATGTCCAGTTTCCTATTTTCCTGGTGTGAAACTGCAGCCTCTGAGATGGGAATTGTTTCAGGGAAGCAAGTGTGAGGTCTGAGCCTCTTGAAACCCCTTCCCTTGCCTTGGGAAACACACGACCTCAGGGCTGTGTACAGAGCCACAGGCTCAGGGTCCCACCGCTGTGCTGCCCTGGCCTCGGAGTGCTCCCAGGAAGCTGAAAATAGTCAGTGCTTCCCATCCCTGGGGCAACTGTTCAGTCTTCTGGCCTTGGCTATTCTCGGAGCTAGCAGCTGGTGGCCCAGGCAGGGGCTGGGGTGCTGCAGACCCTGGGGTCCTGGGACGGGCTCTGTGGGCAGCACCCTGCCACCCAGTGTCCTGAGCGCTGCCTGTCGTTGCCCCAGAGAGGCGGATGCGAGCGACCCTGGTGCAGAGCTGCCTGCGCTGTCACGCGGGGTGATGGGTGCCAGCGGCGTTTGTGCTGGGCTTCTGCACCGACGAGTGGGAGGGGAGTGTGGGGGTGGCAGCTGGGTGCTGTCTGTGGGGGCTTCGTGCGTCCGTCACTGCCGCATTGGGGCTTCTCTCTTCCGGGGTGCTCGGAGCTGTGGGGTGGGGGTGTCACAGCAAGCACCCTCCTGGGCGGTGGGAGCAGCAGGAGGACACTGCTGGCTGGGCAGCGGTCGATGAGGCTGGCGAGCACCGGAGCTCTGCTCCCCTCGCAGCGTCCAGCCTCCCCGGAGGGAGCGCAGCCCCCTGCCCTGGGAAGCGCTCTGTGTGGCGGCTGTGGGATGGCTGTGGACTGTGTCTGCCAGGGGTTTGGTGGGTTAAGGGGCCGCAAAGAGCTGGTTCTGGCGCTGGCCAGCAGTTGCTAGGGATTGCGTTTGTCTTCTCCGTTCTGTGCTCCCAGCACGGCAGCCGGCGCCGTTTCTGGTGGCCTCGAGGTCGCAGCGCTGTGCTGGGCTCCTCACGCGGTCACAGTGGCTCCAGGGGATGCCTGTGGGGACACTGGGACATGCTCAGAGCGTTCTGCCCCAGATGGCCATCACCCAGCCCTGCTGCTGGCCCAAGGACTGCTTGGAGGTGACCTACTCTGTGGGGATGTCTGCTGATGGAGCCGCGCGCAGACGGGACAGGCGGTCGCTCCCTGCCCGAGCTGCTTTCGCAGAGCCCCTGTAGCGTTGCGCTCACGGGGGAGTGTTTGGGACCACGTGGTGGGAGCCCTTTGCCTGTCCCCAACCTTCTGGGAGCTTGTGGGCCATTAGCCCAGGGTGGGGGCTGAGGCCCCATCCCTAGATGCATTCAGAAGTCACTTAAATGTGCTGCTGGGGGTCTGGTTTAGTGGTGACCTTGTAGAGTGGGGTTGATGGTTGGACCCGATGATCCTGGGGGACTTTTCCAGCCTGAATGTTTGTGTGATGAGCAAGCCTCAGACTCTGAACTGGGAGCACCAGTCCTCCAGCGCGCCATTGGTGGCAGGGAAGAGGACGCGGTCTCTGCTCGCGGTTGGGCTGCTGCTGTTGGTGCAGGAGTGGAATCTTTGGCAGTGCCCATGGCTTCTGCACAGGAGCACTGGCAGCAGTGGTAGGAAGTGCAGGGTCTGGTGCCAGGGTGTCTTGTGCCTTCAGAACAATAAAAACCAACCCCAGGGAGGCGGCAGTAACCTGCTGGGCCCCACATTGTGTCACTGGTGCTGTGAGTGGCAGCAGGGGCAGCGGTGCTGGGCCTGGTGCAGACTGGCAGGGCTGGTGTGGGACATCTGTTATCTTGGGTTGAAAGGCGTAAGAACTCGAGCTTGGGGAACAGACCTTCTCCCGGTGCTAGTGGCTACGGAGCTGGATCCAGCAGCCCAGAGCCTTGCAGGGTACCAGTGAGAATGGAGAGCATGGTGATCTCCATCAGAAGCCATGAGCTCTGGAAGATGGGGCTGCCTCTTGGAGATGGAAGGTCTCTTTGGTCTGCAGATACTCAATTAGCATGGAAATGGCTCATTAGATGGGGTCTCTGTGTTCCAGTGGCAGTGGTAGTGCTCCCTGGCTCTGGATGCTGGAGGAGCTCCTGGTGCTGAGGCCAGGGGAGATGCTCTGAGTGCAGCTGGCAGAAGACTGTGACCCCTGCCTTGACTTGTATGGGGGCCTGCCGTGCGTGTCATCACAGTAGGTGTCTCTGAGCCATCTCCTGCTGGTCTGACAGGGGCGTGGGCCCGGTTTTGTCGGGGCAGATGTACCCACTGGCTCCAGCATCATGGCAGCAGTGGTGTGTGGTGGGGATGGTGCCATCCCGTGCCTGTCCCCAGCTGGAACAGGGGGACGGAGGCTAGAGAAGATGGATCTGCTGCTGGTTTGGGACTGCTGCTGAGCGTGAGGCGACCCAGCCCTGGCATCGCTGGTTGTGCCAAGCGATGGGGCACCAACAGCTGCCCACGTAGGGCTTGGCACGTCCAAGCAGCTCTGTGTGGGGACAGACACAGGACCCGTGGATGTTGCATCCCGGCTCTTTGAGGGGGAGCTGGCTGAGAGCAGTGTCTGCCTGCTCTGTTCCTGCCTGTCCCTTGTGACCCGTGGCCTGTGCCAAGAGCGTTTGGGATTGATGAGGGCTTGCGGGCTCCCTGGGAGTTGTAAGTGGGCAGCCTGGTCCAGAGGTGCCCCGGGAGGACAGTGGGGAGCTGCTTTGGCAGAAGGGTCAGGGCTCTCCTGCTCTGTACAGCTGCTTCCAGCATCACCAGCACACACCGGCTCCCTGTCCCACTGAAGCACTTGTGCCTGGCTTCCTGCTGTGGGAGATGGGCTTGAGGGGCTGTGGCTCTGCTGGGGTGGGGGCTGCAGATGCCCTCACAGTCTCCCTCTGGGCTGGGGACTCTCCAGCTGGCCTCTGTCGCCGGTGCTGGCAGCTGCTGCAGCCCATGCGGGGCGATATCTTGGTGCTTGGGCACAGCTGCTCCTACAGAGCCTGCCAGGGGCTGTGGCCGTCGGAGACAGCCAGGCACTGGCCCTGTCCCAGCGCTACTGCAGGGCTCACTGGGGTCATGGGGTCCGCTCCTCATCTGTCATCAGCTCTCCCGTGGTTGTAGGTCTCCAGCTGCCGCATCCTTTCCCATGTCTCTTCCTGCTGCCATTGCTGGCTGGCAGCAGCTGATTTCTTGGCAGCTTCCCTTTGTTGCCGCAGAGCCAAGAGTGTCCAGCACGGCCCTCAGGGCTGCCTTTGGGGCCCCAGGCAGCTGGAGGGGTCTCTGCCACCCCCTAACTGCACCGCTTCTTGCTGGGATGATGACTGTGAGGTTGGTCCTGCCTGACAGGGTCTAGGTGGCACCAAGGCGGGGGCGGTGTGGTGGGCTGTGCTGGGGCTCCTCACCAGGGCTCAGCAGAGCTGGTGGCCCTTAGCTGGTCCCTGAGCGTGTCTCACTGCTGCTGCTTTGTTGTTTTGAGGGCACTGGGGTTGACTCCACCCCATGGAGGGTGATGGAGATGGTTGGAGGGACGGATGGATGGGCGGACAGCTGGAGGGATGGATGGAGCACCTGACCTTCCCAAGGCCCTTTACTGTAAACGTTTTCTGTGTTGTGTCTTGCAGAAATAACATTGACCCCAGATTTGATGATAATGAAAATTCAGAAAAAAGAGAAGCAGGTTGGTGACCCTCTCCCCTCCTCCTGCCCTGGCTGGCGAGGCCTGGGGACCGTGTCCTGGGTGCGAATTGGTGCAGTTGATGGGGGGACGCTGCATTTGCAGACAGGGCTGTGGCTCAGCACCCCGGGTCTGACCTGAGCTGCAGCTTGGAGTGGGCGAATGTGAAGGGGCAGCAGAGCAGGGAGGGATCATCTTCAGCCATGGGAATGCTCTGAGTTTGGGTCTGTGGAGGAGCAGCCCTTCTCTTCCCTCGAAGTTCCTCGTCCTGGCTTGAATTGCATCACAGGTGTGTTCCAGAGCCAGGTGTTAGCTGTGCTGGCTGCTCAGAGCAGGGCATGGCAGGACTGGTGCCTGAGGGGAGGCTGAGCAGGACCTGGCCAGGGAGCCCTCCCTTGCTCAGGCGTAATCCCATCCCGCCAAGCTGCTGCGTGGGATCAGAACTATCTGCTGCTTCCACTGGAGATTTATGAGCCCGTGGTTGTTTGCATGGACTGTGTGCAGAGTGAGAAGTGGCTGCCGGTGCTGATAAGGGGAAGGACCTGTTCCATGGCTGGAGACGGGCTCTGCCTGCCCGGCTGAAACGCGGCTGGAGGTGTAAAACAAGCGGGTCCGCCCTGAGCTGATTTGTGCCAGTGCTGCTCTTAATGGGAAACTATTAGTGAGCTGAGCTGGGGGATAAATCTGTTGGTGCTCTTCCCTGACCACCCTGGAGCAGCCTCCCGGTGCTGTGAGGGCAGCTGTCACGGCAGGGTGGCCGGGAGGAGGAAGGTCCGGAAAAGGGTTCTGAGGCTGCAGCAAGCCCGGGGCTGTGGGGGTGGGAAGGTCTGTGTGCACTTCTCTCTGCGGGGAGATTGTCGGGGTGAGGAGGCAGAGCCAGCCTCGAGCTGAGGAGCTGTGGAGTGTGGCAGGTCCTGCACACCGGTGCCACTCGGCCACCAGGGCCTGGTGCAGAGCAGGATGAGCAGTCAGGTCTGTCCTGGGGCTCAGGTGAGCGGTGCGAGGAACAGCGGCAGGTTGGGAAGGCTTCTGACAGTGGTGCCTGTCCTGGCTAGCAGACCTTGGGAAAGAAGTCTGCACTGCTCTGCTGGACCAAAGCAGCAGCTTTGGCTGCCCTGGAAGAGGGACCCCGGGGTGCTCTAGTTCGTGGTGGGTGTGGTCCCCTCGCTGAGGACGGCTGCTGCCTTCACAGGTCCATGGAGCAGCCTCTCTGCAGACAGTGGCCCCCAGGCTCTCGAGATTCATGTGTGTCTGCGCGTGTCCCCCTGGCAGCCTCTCCCGAGGCAGCTCCGTCCTGGCTGTCCTGCAGGTGTGGGTTTGGGCCCGTGGTGCTGGTGGGGGCTGCCGTTCCCTCTCCTTTCCCAAGCCCCGGCTGCCCTCTTTGAGTGCCTTGTCCTGCATGTGTCCATGGCCAGTGGATTCTGAAGCCTGGGCTGGGGTCTGGCAGCAGGCCCTGCCAGGAGGGGCTCCCCTGTGTGCCGCTGTGATGCCCCGCAGCTGTGCCAGTCTCCCGCTCCCACCAGCCTGGCTGGGCGTGCGGGGCACTGCTGCCGCTCCAGCTGAGGGGGACTGTGTGTGCACAGCTCTTCCTCCTCGGCGACGTGAGAGGATCGGTCGGGTTTGTCACCAAGCCGTGACTAACGCGAGTCCTGGTGCCTCCCTCGTGACTTGGGAGGCTTCGTGCCCGGCTGCCTCGTCTGCTGGGGGAGGTGGCACAGGGGCGCCTGTGTACCCGCGGGGGCAAGCAGCGGGTTCTCTGGGAGGGCTTCAGCAGCTCCAGGTTCACTGTGTCCTGCTCCTCCCTGGGCGCCAGAGGGTCTTCTCATCCTTACTTGTGCTAGGCTCTGCCGCGGTCCATAACCTGAGCTGAAGCCAGTGCGGTTTCCCCCGGTAAAGTCTCCTGCTCTGCAGCCGTGGCAGCGCTCCTGTCCCACACAGCCTGCAGGAGCAGAGCAGCTTGGGATGGGAGCCCTGTGGTCCCCTAGCTCCTGCCTTCCCCTGAAGGGAGCTTCTGGCTTTGCAGTGTGGGCTGGGGGTGGTGGCAGGACTTGCTCCCCTGCAGTGCAGGGGGACAGCGGGGAGCAGCCCTCTCCAAGGCTCGCTGCATAAAGCGAAGGGTTTTCCTTCGTTCTCCGGGCTTAGGGGAAACGTGGTGTCTCACCCGCTGCGGGAGCAGCTCTCTGGGGCTGGAGGGAGCGGGGCAGCGCTGTGTGATCCTCCCTCCTGGCTGGGCAGAGGGCGCAGGATCTTCTGCCCCATCCAGCCCAGCCCGGCCCCTTCTGCTGAACCTCTCCCGTGTGCTTGGGCCCAGTTTGTCTCCCCTGAAGATGCCCTTCTCCATTTCTCCATTCTCATCGCTCCTGAGGACTCCCCTCCCGTAAAGTACCGGTGTCATCCTGGCCCCCCGTCCCTCCTCTGCCTTCTCTTTGCAGCTGCTGCTCCCCTTCCCTGCTCCTTTGCAGGCAGCTGGCACTGGCAGAGGGTGAGTGGTTTGGATGCAGCTCAGCCCGCAGGCAGTGGGGCAGCTGCGTGGAGAGCGCTGCTGAACCTGCCCCCTCTGCGCGCTCTGCACCAGCGGGGCTTTCAGACGTCCTTCGGGTCCCTGACAGCCCAGCCCCGCTCCCTGCCGGGGCGCTTGGAGCAGGCTGAGGGGGCTGTGTGACCCTCAGGCTGGGCTGGCTGTAGCATCTCGGCTACTGCGGGACAGGGGAGGGAGCCCCTCGAGGCCCGGGGCAGGAGCCTCCTGTCTCCCGGTGGTGATTTCCCCTAAGTCCTGGGGAAGGACTTGGGACTGTCAGTGAAAGGGCCACTGCAGCCCCCCCGACCTTGGCTCTGCCCTCGGCTCGGGCCGCGCAATTGCCGCCGATCCCTGTTAGCCTTCACGGCCCTCGGGAGCGCCTCTGACCTTCCGTCTCCTTGGGACGGGGCTTTGTGCACCGGCCACTGCCGAGGGACTTGCTGTCCTCTGTGCAATGTAGTTTGGGGAAGACTCCTCCAGAACGAGGGCTGTCCGGGTGGTCCACGGCAACGGGGAGTCGTTGCTCTTGTCACCAAACCTGCCAGCTGGGCAGCACGCGGAGCCCAGCTCAGGATGGAGGGGTGTGTGGGGCTCTTGATTGCGCTACCCAGACTCTGGGGGCGGGCAGCATCTGCCAAACCGGGGTGTCCGCAGCCTCACCCCCAACAAGCGCCCCAGGGACACCAGCCCCGTATGAGGAGCTGGGGCCGTGAGGAGGCTGTTCAGCGTCGGGGCATGTTCCCTCTAGTCAGTAAACTGGGTGAGGTTAAGAGTCGCTCAGATGTGGTGTTGGGGGATCTGGTTTAGGGGTGACCTTGTAGAGTGGGGTTGGTGGTTGGGGTCGGTGACCCCGGGGTCTTCTCCCACCCAAGTGATTCTGTGCTGCTGTTAAAGTTGTGAGAAAAGGCCACGTGTTCGGAACTGAAGACACAACTCGGGGCAGCAGCGCAGAGCCCTTGAGGACCCCCTTGCTAAGGGCACAGACTGATAGTCCTTCCCCCACTGTGTCAGGGCTCGACCCTCTTCAAAGAGGAGTCGCTAATAGTGGAAAGAAGGGGCTGAGGTGTGGGGTGCTGTTGGGAACGGGGTGCAGGCAGAGCCAGGTGCTTTGGGCTGCTCAGTGAAGACGCTTCTGAGCAGAGCAGAGCGGGCTCAGGGCTGTAGAGGAGCCTGACAGGATGCGGGGAGTTGCCAGCCCTGCACCGGCTGGACTCGGGCCCTTCCCTGTCCCAGCGGGAGGCAGAGGGGACGCAGGGCCGTGGCAGGACGGGGAGCTCCTGCGTGAAGGACCTGCTGGGTGCCGGTGGCAGTGGGCTGTGGAGCTGGGAGGGAGCACAGCGAGGGCTGGTGCTGCTTGCTTGGGCTCCTGCGAAGGACAGGCCGGACAGACTGAATCGTAGCCGGGGAAGCAGAGGAGCTCGTTGCTGCCTCTGGGAGCACCGAGCTCTGGCTGCAGCCTGTGCTCAGCCCCACCGTCCTGGCTGCGCGGCAGGAACTTCCCATTGACTCGCAGGAGAGCGGCTGTGGGGGCAGCAGCCTGTTCCCTGCCCCTCTTTGCTTCTGCAGCCTGGGGAAGCCCTGGCCATGAGCTGCGCGGGCCCACAGGCCAGTGTGTGATGGCTCTTGCACAGCACAGGCACAGCACAGCTGGTGCCAGGAGCTCGGGCTGCTCCAGCTGGAGGCAAGTGCTGGTCCCTGGGGCCGATGCTAGTGACAGGGTGGGCTCAGGCAGTCTCTGATCGACTCCTGGCCGGGAATCGGTTCCCATTCACTTTCAGGGCACGTTTGGAGAGCCTGTCTGTGCCGGGATGGCTGCTGTGCCCTGTGCCAGCGTGGCTCCTCTCCTTGTGCCGGGACGGCTGCTGTGCCCTGTGCTGGGGTGGCCGCTGTGCCCTGTGCCAGGGTAGTTCTCCTCCTTGTGCCAGGATGGCTACTGTGCCCTGTGCCAAGGTGGCTCTCCTCCTTGTGCCGGGACGGCTGCTGTGCCCTGTGCTGGGATGGCTGCTGTCCCAGGGCGCGGGCACCAACTGGCAGCGGCAGAGTGCCAGAGGCAGCCGTGTGTGCACAGGGCGGTGTCACGCTGTGCCTGCAGCCCTGCTCGCCGCAGGTGGCTGCTGGGGCATCGGGGGACTTTTCCCTTTGCAGCCTGTTTCATCTGGTCCCCGATGGCTCTGCCAGTGCCCTGCGGGATTGGCGCTGGCCCCGGCTGTCCCCTGGAAGGGCTGGGCACTGTGTGTGCTGGGCGCTGGCGTGAGAGCCGATGGGCAGAGCCCAGCGTGTTCCTTTCCCGTCCTCGCTGCACTGAGGCTCCTGCCTGGCCCTTGGTGCCTCTCTCGCTCTGCTCTCCAGGTGCTGGAGGGAGGCTGCTGCTACCCAGCCCAGGCTCCTGCTGCTGCTCAAGCAGAGCTGGGCCCTTGTCTGCTGTCGTGGCCATCTCAGAGCACCCAGGGAGGAGCTGGGACCCTTCAGTGCTGGGAAGGTCTTGGCAGACACCGGCAGAGCCAGAGCAGGATGAGCAGCTCCACTCTGCTGGGCTGGAGGAGCCCAGGCACCAGCAGCTCCCAGGAAAGGGGTTGGTCCAGACCTGACTTGTGCCCCGAGCTCTGCCTGGATGGACGTGGAGGGAGGGACAGAGGTTAGGGGTGACCTAGCAGTGCTGGGTCAGGGTTGTCCGTGATGATCTCCAGGGTCTCCTCCAACCGAGGAGCTCTGCCGGCATGCGGGGCCTCGGCCCCGGTCCCCTAACGCCAAGGGGACGCTGCTCGCGCTGCGCCTGGGGCTCGGAGCCTCTGCGGTTCCTGTCCTGCGGCAGCCTCACCCTGCTCTCTCCTCCCGCAGCCGCCGAGTGCAAAAGCACGAAGCTGCTCCCCGATGTCGGCCGTGTGGGAGGGCCGGGCACAGGACCCCTTTGGCAGCGGGGAGGAGCAGGACCTCGAGGTGCCCCACCGGCCCAAGGCCACGGACGCGGGTGGCAAGTGCCAGTGCCCCGAGGAGGAGCCGAACGGGGCTCCCCAGAAGCAGCCGAGCACCCAGAACGGGATGCAGGGCAGCGGGGGCACCGGGGTCAAGAAGAAACGGAAGAAAAAGGATCTGGGAGAGCAGGAAGGGGGAGAGAAGGCAGCTGTTGAGGTGAAACCAAAGAGGAGGAGAGATCCTAAAGAACCAAAAGAGCCCAAGAAGCCCAAGGAGCCCAAGAAGCCGAAGGAGCCCAAGCAGAGGGAGGTGGCCAAGAAGCCCCGGAAGCCTCGAGAGCCCAAAGCCCCCAAGGAGCCTAAGGACAAGAAGAGTGGCTCAGAGCCAGCCGCCCGAGCCAGGTCCAAGAAGAGCAGGTGGGTTCCTTGGCCTTGGTGCCTGCTGTGCAGGGGGCTGTGGGCTCGCAAGAGCTTGGACCAGGAGCCGGGCTGGGCCAGCACACTGCAGGGGACACAGGGCCCGCTGGGCTAGGACAGGCCCTGGCCCTGCAGGAACAGTGTGGGCAGGGGCGCTGCTGGGCGGGGGGGCCTGGCAACACCCCAGATCTCACAGAGAGCAGAAGAGTCTTGTCCTCTCCTTGGTCTTTGTGCCCTGGGGGCAGAGGGGTCTTTGGGACTGGGAGGGGCTGCATGGTGCCTCTCTCCCCTGTTGTGGGGCCGGGGCAGAGGGCAAGTGATGCTGGGAGCTGTGAGGTGTCCCCGGGTGCCCCATGGGAGCAGAGCCCTGAGTGGGTACCTCTGGCTCTGCCTGGTGTTCCTGGGACAGGATTTAATTGCCCGTGTGTCTTGGCAGCAAGGACACCCCCGTGGAGAAGAAGAAGAAAGGGAAGAGGAAAAATGAAGTCCCAGTGGACAGTTTGGATCTGGATCAGGATCTCTTGAGCCCAGCTGTGCAGAGCCCGGAGGAGTCTGCCGAGTCGGCTGACAGCCAGGTATGTCCGCAAGCCTCGGCTGGCTGTGGGTGGGTGCAGAGCCATTCGAGAGCACTGGGTGCAGGGTGTGTGCCGCAGGAGGAGGTGCTGGGTCTGCCCCAGCACCGCCTCTGCCACCCGACGCAGAAACGCCGCTCGGGACGGCAGGTGAAGAGGAGGAAGTACAACGAGGACCTGGACTTCAAAGTGGTGGACGACGACGGCGAGACAATTGCCGTGCTGGGGGCCGGGCGAACCTCCGCGCTCTCCGCCTCGACGCTGGCCTGGCAGGCAGAGGTAGGACTGGACGGGGTGCTGGCGTGGTGGGAGCCCCAGCCTGGGGCGCCGGGGCCGCGGTTTCCAGCAGTGGGCAGGCAGCAGTGCCAGAGGATGCCCGTGGCTCTCTGGGGCCCTGGGGGCCATGCGGCTCAGCGGGGCGGTGGGAGCGCTGGTGCGAGGCAGCACGGGCACAGAGAGCGGCCAGGGGCAGATCTCCGCGCGGTGAGCCGGGCCAGAACGCTCTGCCCTCCTGTCCCCAGGAGCCTCCCGAGGATGATGCAAACATCATCGAGAAGATCCTGGCCTCCAGGATGGTGCAGAAGGAGGTGAGTGGGAGAGATGTCAGTGGGGCTGCAGGTCTCTGGGTAGAGGAGGCGGGACCTGGCTGCTTTGTGCAGCAGGAATGTGAGACACAACCACGGCTGCCTGTGTACTTGGCCCTCCACAGGGTGCTGCTGGGATGTGGATGGGACGGGCACCTTCCTAGGATGGGGATCACTGTGGTGCCCTGGGCACAAGGGAGCCCCTGGAGAAGAGTTAGGCCTAGGCTGATGCCCAGGAGGCATTTGAGTCCCCCACCTTCCAGGGTGGTCTCACACCACATTCCCCAGGGCCCTGGAGCCCCTGGGCAGGCAGGACAGCGGATGCCTGGCTCTGTCCCCACTGGGGCTCTGCCTGCCAGGAGCCTGCGGCAGGCAGGGCAGGGCTGGCTGTGCCCAGACTGCAGCGGGGGCCCTGTCTGCCCTCGCGGTTGCTAACTTGCATTCCCTTGGTTCCAGGCTCATCCTGGAGGCCTGACGTTCGAGATGGAGGAGTTTTATGTCAAGTACAGGAACTTGTACGTGCGCTGCTGTGCTTGTGCACTCTTCCCACATGGGCTCCGTGCATGCAGGAGCCAGGGCCGGGCTTCTCCCAGTCTGGGTGTGACGAGGCTGGGTGTCTGTGGGTGGCTGGGAGGGCCCCACTGCTGTCTCCTGGGTGGGATCAGAGTCCCCCCCCAGTCACAGTCTGCTGACAGATTCCTCTTTCCTCCACAGCTCCTACCTCCACTGCAAGTGGGCAACGCTGGAGGAGCTGGAGAAGGACCCGCGGATCTCGCAGAAGATAAAGCGCTTCCGGAACAAGCAGGCTCAGATGAAGCACATCTTCACCGAGGTGAGGGCCGGGCTGTGCCGACCCCCACAGCCCTCAGGGGCACCCAGACCTGACCCTGCCCTCCCGAGACCAGCTGCAGAGCTGCACCCCAGGTCTTGCGGTGACCTGGCGGGACTCCCCATGGAGCTGTGCTGGGCCAAGGGAGCAGCTGTGGCAGTGGCCAGAGTCACTTGCCAGGCACTGCCAGCCCTGCGAGTTGCTTGGGGGGAAGATGGGCGGAGCAGAGATGCTGTGGGAGAGAGGGGCCTGTACACATGTGGGCTCCACTCCGTAAGCGGATTAGCCTTGGTTAATGCGAGAGGTGCTCAATAATTGATCTCGCTGCGCCAGAGGTAGCTGCTGGATCTCCTCAGCTGCCCCCTGCCAGTGTGAATCAGGCTAGCAGGAGCTTCTCAGGTGTTGCTGGAGAGCTAGGGTGGGGCTGAGTTTCTCACTGCCAGGTCTTCTTCCCCAGGGTGCTGAGGCAAAGCCTGGGCTGGAACACACTGGGTCACTGGCAGCGCAGCTGGGAGCAATTGCTCTGCCCTGGGCCTCTGTGGGGCCTGGGGGTCTCTAGCACAGCGCCTCGCTTTCCTCCTTCCCAAGCCCTAGACAGTGTGTCTCTCTGAGGACCTCTGTGGTCTGAAGTTCCTGGCAGGAGGGTCAGCCCGGCCCAGTTCGGCAGTGGCTGTTGCCTGCGCGGGAGGCAGCGAGCAGGGGCTGCCCTTCACAGGGCAGGGGGTTCGTTGCAAGCCCTGTGCTGCGGTGGTCGCGGCTCTGCTGCCACAGGTAGGCCCAGGGCTGTGTGCTCGGGGCCAGATGGGCTGGAGAGGATGTTCCTGCCTCCCAGCAAGGGCAGCAGGGAGCCGGCGGCCACTCTGAAGCAGGAGCGGTGCCTTCTGCAGGCTTCCTGCATCCTCCCTGCCCAGAGACAGATGTCAGTGCCTGTGTCCAGGGCACTGCTGTGCTGCAGCCAGCAGCTCCTGGGGGCAGATGCCCTGCAGCTGTTTACTCTGCCCACCATCTGTTTAACCCTGGAATCACCTTGATCGTCCTCTCATTTGATTCTGCAGCCTGACGAGGATTTGTTCAACCCTGACTACGTGGAGGTCGATCGAATTCTGGAGGTGGCTCACACGAAGGACCCTGACACCGGGGAGGTTAGTCGCCTGCCCCATGGAGGGAGTCAGGGAGGGAGGGAGTCGTGGCAGGAGGCCCAGACCCCGAGTGTGTCGTGGGTCCCCTCTGAGCTCTCCAAGGCCTTCCTAGCCTCGTGCAGCCCGAGCCCCATCCCTGGGGTTTCATGGCACAGGGCTGTTTGGAGGGTGTCTGCCCATGGCCATCGCTGTGCCCACACACTGGGCTCTGTGGCCATGAGCCTGGTGCTGGTGCTGAGCCCGTCTCTTCACGCTGCAGGAGGTGACTCACTACCTGGTGAAGTGGTGCTCCCTGCCCTACGAGGAGAGCACCTGGGAGCTGGAGGAGGATGTTGACCCGGGGAAGATTAAGGAGTTTGAAGCCCTCCAGATCCCCCCTGAAGCCAAGCACACGGTAACGTACCCAGAGGTAACGTACCTGGCTGGCAGCTCACTGCCCGAGACCGGCAGAGCTGCAGCGCCAGCCCCGTGCCCTCCCTGGGGTGGGCTAGTTGGCAGGATCTGTGGGGGCCAGGGCCTTGTGTGGGGGCCAGGGCCTTGTGTGGGGGCCAGGGCTGTCTGTCACTGTTCTGATGTGTCCAGCTGCACAGCCCCAGGGGCAGGGTCTGGCCCTGCTGCGTGGTCGCCTCGTCCCCCCATGAACCACGCCACTGCTGTCCCTTCCCAGGAGCGGCCAGCGTCCGACGCCTGGCAGAAGCTGGAGAAGTCCCGGGAGTACAAGAACAGCAACCAGCTGCGGGAATATCAGCTGGAGGGGATGAACTGGTTGCTCTTCAACTGGTACAACAGGTGAGGAGGGGCCGGGGTGCTGGCGGCAGGGCCCTGCCTGTGCAGCCATGGCAGCGGCAGAGGGGGCAGACACAGGGGCCTGGCAGTGCAGCTGCTGGGACCTTCCCATGCTGGAGCCGGAGCAGTGGAGTCTGGTTCAGCCCTGCCACCGAGTCCTTATGAGTGTTCCTCCCCGGTAGTTGCCGATGAGTTCTGGAGACAGCAGGGCTTGGCTGTGGGTCTGGAATGCACCTGGTGTGTGGTCAGTGGCACTGTGTCAACGCTGCTGTGGCTAGCAGGTCTGGGGACGTGATAGCCCTCTGGGGCACTGGGGAGGTCCCACCTCAAATGCTGGGATCAGCTTTGGCCCCTCAGTCACTCCCAGAAGGACACTGGAGGGCTGGAGTGTGTCCAGAGAAAGCTCCGGAGCTCTGAGGAGCGGCCGAGGGCACTCGGGGATCTGAAGAAGAGGAGGCACCTCTCGGCGTCTTTCACGCTGGCCTTGAGTCCATCATCTTAGAAGAAGCTGGGTGGTCTGGCTTCGCCAGGCTGGTTTTGGGCCACTGTTCCGGTGTCCGCAGCCCCCGCACACGGCAGGGTCAGAGAGGTGTGGCTGGTGGTGATGTGCCTGCTGCCCCACTGAGGGGTGGTGCCTGGATGGCTCCTGCCCAAGAGCCACGTTCAGCTGCCCCATCCCTCCCCGCAGGAAGAACTGCATCCTGGCCGATGAGATGGGGCTGGGGAAGACAATCCAGTCCATCACCTTCCTCTCAGAAATATTCCTGATGGGCATCCGTGGCCCCTTCCTCATCATTGCACCCCTCTCCACCATCACCAACTGGGAGAGGGAGTTCCGCACGTGGACGGAGATGAACGCCATCGTGTACCACGGCAGCCAGATCAGCCGGCAGATGATCCAGCAGTACGAGATGGTCTACAGGGACGCGCAGGTGACTGGCACGCGCAGCTCGCCCCGTTGGGGGCAGGGGGAGGGATGACTGGGCCCAGCTTGCCTGGCCTGTGCATCTGCCCCGAGGCAGCGTCTGGTTTGAAGAGGCGCAGCCTGTGGCCGGCGAGGAGGCAGCCGGAACCCGCCACTGTGCGGGAGAGGCACCCGGGGAAGTGCCGGCTCGGAACCAGGTGCTGGCAGGGGGATCCCGCTGGACCAAGAGCCTCCTGCAGCACTGTGTGTGCTTGGTGTCTCCCTAGGGCAACCCTCTGCCAGGGATCTTCAAGTTCCAGGTGGTGATCACCACCTTTGAGATGATCCTCGCCGACTGCCCGGAGCTGAAGAAGATCCAGTGGCGCTGCGTGGTCATCGATGAAGCCCATCGCCTCAAGAACAGGAACTGCAAACTCCTGGAGGGGCTGAAGCTCATGGCTCTGGTGAGCACCTCCTGGCACAGCTCACGTGGCCCAGGGTCGGCCAGGGTAGGCCAGGGGTGGTCGTGCCCCACTGCAGATGCTGCTGCCAGCTGCTCAGGCCCAGTGCCGGGACTGGGAGCTCCCTGGCAGAGGGGAAGCCATCCAGGACCCACCAGGTCACTGAGGCGGTGCCAGTGGTGGGAGGCCCTTCAATGGACAGGGCACTGGTGCCCTGCAGCGGTCACAAACTCCTTTCCGCTGAAGGAGCGGGAACCCGCAGCCTGCCGGGTCACCCCGGGCCGCCCCAGGAGCCTCCAGGCTGAGCGTGGCCGCAGCCCTGCGCTGAGCAGGGCTGCAGCTCCTCATGGTCAGGCCTCCAAAACTGCTAGTGTGATGGCTCCAGCTCCCACAGACCCCGGCAGACTCCATCTCCTCCTGTTGCACAGGGACCCGCCTGGTGCAATGCTTCTTGTTCCTAGGGCACGCTGGGCTGCCACACGTTGGCACCGGCACCGTGGCCAGCAGAGCCTTCTGGGGAGCTTTCCAGGCCACCCAGAGAGCTCCTGAGGCTGTGAAACAAGGGCCCTTGGCCCCAGCCAGCAGGTCTGAGCTCTCAGCCTGTTTTCTGCCTGTCCCCAGGAGCACAAGGTGCTGCTGACAGGGACCCCTCTGCAGAACTCCGTGGAGGAGCTCTTCAGCCTCCTGAATTTCTTGGAGCCACAACAGTTCCCCTCAGAGACGGCCTTCCTGGAGGAGTTTGGAGACCTGAAGACAGAGGAGCAGGTACCCAGAGGAGTGATGCTGGCGACTGTTACCACCAGGCCTGGCACCTGCTCGGGTCTGAGCTTTGTGGGTCCCAACAGGACTCCTCATCAACAGGGAGCAGCAAAGTTGTGGCAGAGCCCCCAGAGCTTTTGAGAGAAAGAGCAGCCTGTGTCAGGCAGGTCTGCCCCACCCCCTGCTCCCTGTGGCCCCTTGCAAGCCTGGGCAGAATAGCTCACCCCACCCGCAGTTGCCTCAGGTCTGCCCTGAGGCCAACAGGAGTGCATCAGGAGAGCAAGGAGATCCCTGTGGCAGTTGCCCTTGTCAGGGAGCCCTGAGCAGCGTCCAGAGCTCCCCTGAGTGCAGGGCCTGAGAAGCAGCTCTGCCCCCTGTGGGAGCTGCTCCCTGAGGGAGCAGGCCTGGGCACGTTGGGCAGCTGCCACCTCAGCTGCTGTTGGAGCTCCAGCGGCGCTGCAGCAGGCGGCAGAAGCCTGTGCAGCCCGTGGCCAGGGCTGCTGACTCACACAGGGAGCCCTGTGCTCGTCCTGGCTGGCAGCAGAGCAGCTGCCTGGGGTCCTGTGCAGTGGGTTTCCAGCCTGGGAAGGCTCTAGTGTCGCGGGTGCCTCTGCTGTGGGCAGCACGTGCTGGCCGTGCAGGGAGAGCAGAGCCTCTGTGCTTGCGCTGGCAGGTGAAGAAGCTGCAGTCCATCCTGAAGCCCATGATGCTGCGGCGGCTGAAGGATGATGTCGAGAAGAACCTGGCCCCCAAGCAGGAGACCATCATTGAGGTGGAGCTGACCAATATCCAGAAGAAATACTACCGCGCCATCCTGGAGAAGAACTTCTCCTTCCTCTCCAAGGGCGCCAACCAGCACAACATGCCCAACCTCATCAACACCATGATGGAGCTGCGCAAGTGCTGCAACCACCCCTATCTCATCAACGGTGAGGGCTGTGCCCGGGGCCGGGAAGGGTGGGTGTCGCTGCACTGCCTGCAGAGCTCCCCTAGCCTAGGAGCTGGCTCGGGCCCCCCTGCCATCTGCTGCCAGTGGAGCTGTGCCTCATGTCCAGCTTCCCACGAGAGCTGAGGGAGAGACTCGCTGCGTCTGGGGGTGGGGACCCTCTGCAGCGTTGCAGCCTGGCTCCCGGTGAAGGCCGGGCAGAGGGCTGCAGCCACGCTCCAGCGGTCTGGTGGAGGTCCTGTGGCTGCTGTGGGGCCTTGCTGGGGCAGCTGCACCCGCAGCTGTGCTGAGAGCTCACAGCCCTTGTCCCCTGGCAGGGGCGGAGGAGAAGATCCTGGAAGACTTCCGTAAGACGCACAGCCCGGAGGCCCCAGACTTCCAGCTGCAGGCGATGATCCAGGCGGCCGGGAAGCTGGTGCTCATCGATAAGCTGCTTCCCAAGCTGATCGCCGGCGGGCACAAGGTGCTCATCTTCTCGCAGATGGTTCGCTGCCTCGACATCCTGGAAGACTATCTGATCCAGAGGCGGTTAGTACGGGCTCCTGCCTTTGCCACAGCTCCTGCACATCGCCTCCGCGGGGCACAGCGGGTGCCGAGGCGGAGCAGCCTGGCCTGGGCTCTGGCTGCTTTGTGCCCATGAACCAAAGGGCCCCAGGTACAGATGGTGGTGGGTGGGTGCAGAGACCCCAGAGCTGCCACCTGCCCGTCCTGTGTTGTCTAAGGCTAGTCCTAGCAGTGGCCACGTGCAGACGGGCCCTTCCCTTAGTCCTGGGCCCGTCCTCTGTGTGTGGGGTTGCACTGATTTTTGCATCTTACAAGGGGAGGCTTCTAGGTAGAAGCAGAGTTCACCCAGGCTGGGGGGCCCTGAACCCCGTCTTGCGCACAGGGCCAGCCCGGGGCAGGGGGTAGCAGGGAGTTCGTGGGGCCCTGCTGTGATGCTGCCTCTCCCTCGGGAGCAGATACACCTACGAGCGCATCGACGGGCGGGTGCGTGGGAACCTGCGGCAGGCCGCCATCGACCGCTTCTGCAAGCCCGACTCGGACCGCTTCGTCTTCCTGCTGTGCACGCGGGCGGGCGGGCTGGGCATCAACCTCACCGCTGCCGACACCTGCATCATCTTCGACTCCGACTGGAACCCGCAGAACGACCTGCAGGTATCGTCACGTGCTGCTGGGGGGCTGCAGGGCAGCAGCACCCTGCTGTGCGGGCCTGGGGTGCCAGCAGGCGGCAGGGGCAGGGCGTGGGGATGTCACAGGGTGGGTCGTGGAGCAACACTTGGTGCTGAGTGGGACGAGCTGTCGGGGACCCTCATCTGCAGAGAGCCCTGGCCCCGGCCTGAACCCCCCTGTCCCTGCCTGTGGGTGCAGAGGGCTGCGATTCCCGCTCTGATTCCACCGTCCTCGGCAGAACCCGGCCGGGTCGGCCACAGGCAGTGGGTGAGGGTGAGCTGGTGGGTGGGCGCCGACCCAATGGGTGAGTGGTGGGTGCTGGGTGCCACAGCCACGCGGTCCCCATCCTGCTGGGCTCACTGTGCCCTCCGCTCCCCCAGGCACAAGCTCGCTGCCACCGCATCGGGCAGAGCAAGGCAGTGAAGGTCTATCGCCTCATCACCAGGAACTCCTACGAGCGGGAGATGTTCGACAAGGCCAGCCTGAAGCTGGGCCTGGACAAGGCGGTGCTGCAGGACATCAACCGCAAGGGCGGCACCAACGGGGTAGGCGGCTGCCGGCAGAGCCGGTGGGGCTGGGGAGAGCTCCGCTTCGCCTGTGCTCACCAGCAGGTCGGAGCAGACACGTGGGAGGGAGAAGCCAGTCCTGCACCCTCGCACTGCTGCCCCAGGACCAGGCAGGCGGCTGCTGCTCAGCCTGAGGGGGACGTGCGGCGCGTGTCTGGGGCGCGGCAGCAGAACGACCGACAGACCCTCAGAGAGCGGTCCAAGGGCTCCTCTTTGCTGCAGCCGGGCGAGGTGTGGGGTGGCTTGAGGCACCTCTGACCACTGTCCTGGGGCAAAGGGAAGAGTCTCCTCCTGCTGGCGGTGCCCAGACAGCTGGGCAGGCTGGTGATGCCCCTGTTTTGGGCAGGTTCAGCAGCTCTCCAAGATGGAGGTGGAGGACCTGCTGCGGAAGGGGGCCTACGGTGCTCTCATGGACGAGGAGGACGAAGGATCCAAGTTCTGCGAGGAAGACATTGATCAGATCCTCCAGCGCAGGACACAGACCATCACCATCCAGTCAGAGGGGAAGGGCTCCACCTTCGCCAAGGTGCGCTGGGCTCTGCCGGGAGGGGACAGGGCCTGCCCAGGGTGCTGGGGGGCAGCTGGGAGAGAGGGGGGCTGTGCCGGTGGGAGAGGTGCCTGTGCAGGGGCCAAGCTCTCCTGCCTGCCCCACTGCGCCCACGCGTGAGGCCGGTGCTGTGGTGTGTGTGGGCAGACAAGGAGCTGCTCTCCTGTCCCGGCTGAGCAGCGCAGGGTGGAGGATCTGCTCTTCTTATGGGCTGAGGGCTCCTGGGAGACAGTGAGCTGTGCCCAGAGCTTGTGGGTAGGGTGAGGCCTCAGCTCGGGGGATTCCAGCGCAAGGTCAAAGCCTGGGGAGCCACGGCTGCAGACAGATGTGTTGGAGGTCTCTGTGTGGGGGCAGGCACAGCGGGGTGGTGGGTTGTACCCTGGTCATTCTTCTGTTTTCACCCCCAGGCCAGCTTCGTGGCGTCGGGGAACAGAACAGACATTTCCTTGGACGACCCCAATTTCTGGCAGAAGTGGGCCAAGATCGCAGAGCTCGACACCGACGCCAAGAACGAGAAGGTACGGGCCAGCCCCTGAGCCCTGCGGCGGCTCCGGCACCTCGAGCCACGGGCTCCAGGCAGAAGCTCAGCGCGAAGGTGTGAGTGAGGTCATCTGGGCTGGTGCAAGGGGTGTTGCGAGAGGAGCCGTGGCTTGGGCGGCTCTGGCGGTGCTTCCCCCTGTTCTCATGGTGTCAGCTGCCCCCCGGTGCTGCCTGTCGGGGATTTCCCGTGTTCAGCTGGACACCAGATGCCTTCACCCAAGCCCCAGAGGTTGTTTGAAGACTGTGTGGGTCAGGCTCTGTGTCCTGGCCTTGCTTCGGAAACAAACCTCTTCAGAGGCTGAGTGCGGCCAGGGTTGGCGGGGGCTGCCCGGGGCGTCTCCTGCCTGGGGGAGCGAGTGGGGCTGGCTCTGGCTTGTGCCTCTCCTTGCTCCCTCAGCGTCCACAGCCCCGCTCTGCGGCCGGTGGGGGGGGGACAGGAGCAAAGCCGAGTGGACCTGGCAGGTCTGTCTCTTCACCATGGGCTGCCAGTGGAAGGTCTCAGAGTCTTGCTCTTGCTCTCAGCAGCAAATTGGCTCCTTCCCAGCAGTGGCTGTGGCACCTGGAGCTCCAGCTAGCCGGTGCTGGGCTTCTCCTGGTCCGGTAGCAGAGCTGCCAGCCATCCCCATGCCACAGGGGAGCCTGGCCTGGAGCATGGCCAGGGGGTTGCGCCTTGTTCTTAGCCCCTGCAGAGCACCTGGGCTGAGTCTTGAGCCACGGTGGGGCAGGTGGGGGCTGCCTGTCGGGGGCACAAAGGGACAGCAGGGTCCCGTCTCTCTGGCCTCTTTGGGCTCCTCACTGAGTACAGGCTGCTGAAGGGGCTGTTAGAGTGCAGTGAAGGGGTGGCCCACAGCTCTGCAGAGAATGGGGAGAGCTGGGATCCAGCATCCAGGCAGGTCCAGACTGCTCCCCAGAAGCACTGCGGGGCGAAGGAGAGCAGGCAACTCTGAGCGACGCAGTTCCATGCCGCTGCCTCCCACTCTTCCTGGGGTGCTGCCTTTGCTCTGCAGCCCGTGAAGCCCCTGATGCCGCGGTGCCGCTGCGGCGCCACTGTGCCCACACAGCTCAGGTGCAGGCCTGTGATTCAGAGCCGAGTCAGCAGCTGCTTGTCAGCAGTTTGAGCCCAGAGGACGTGGCTTCCAACTTGACGCTGTGCTGCTGAGCCCATGCTGCCTGGGAGCTGCCTCTGCGCAGGGCTCCGAGCGGGTGTCCCAGCAGGAGGGTGGCAGCTGGGCACAGGGCTGCAAGCTGGGAGCGGGGTGTTGGTGTGGAGAGGACTCTGCTTTCCGTGGGTTCCTTAGTGCCCCCCACCTGTGCCCCCAGGAGAGCCTGGTCATCGACAGGCCCCGCGTGCGGAAGCAAACCAAGCACTACAACTCCTTCGAGGAGGACGAGCTGATGGAGTTCTCGGAGCTGGACAGCGACTCGGACGAGCGGCCCACGCGCTCGCGGCGTTTCAACGAGAAGACACGGCGCTACCTGCGGGCCGAGTGCTTCCGCGTCGAGAAGAACCTGCTCATCTTCGGGTGAGTCCTGGCCCCTCCAGCGCCTGGCCGCAGCCTCCCACTGCCCCGGCTCACACTTGGGCCGTTGGCTGCCCCAGTCACTGCTGGTCCTGCCAGCACTGTCCCTTCCTTTCAGCTGCGTCCTCCCTGGGCCCCCAGCGAGCTCCAAGGAGAGTTCCAGGGGCAAAGCGTGAGCTGGTGGTCAGCCCTTCCAGAGTCTGTTCCTGCCTCTGCCCTGGGCAGACCCGTCCCCGTCTCTGGGGGCACATCCCTGAGCAAACCCCAGCGCGGGTGCAGTTGTGGTTACAGGGTCTGCTCCTGCTGTTCCAGCTGGGGACGCTGGAAGGACATCCTGACGCACGGGCGGTTCAAGTGGCACCTGAACGAGAAGGACATGGAGATGATCTGCCGGGCGCTGCTGGTCTATTGTGTCAAGCATTACAAGGGGGACGAGAAGATCAAGAGTTTCATCTGGGACCTCATCACGCCCACCAAGGACGGCCAGAACCAGGCTCTGCAGAACCACTCAGGTACTGCTTGTTCTCTCTGCTGCTGCACCTGGGCCCGGCGCTGCGGTGCCAGCCCGCGGGACCCGGGCTGTGGAGCTCTGTGTGGAGCTGATGGGGCCTGAGCACTGGGACCCCACGGTGACAGTGGCTGATGGAACTGGCCTCCCTATGGACCCTCAGAGCCAGCAGCAGGGCTGGCTGGGAAGGGGGAGACTGTTTCCCAGCTGAAAGTGCCAGGACTGGTGCAGAGGACTGGCCC
Source organism: Rhinopomastus cyanomelas (assembly GCA_013400115.1). NCBI lineage: Eukaryota > Metazoa > Chordata > Aves > Bucerotiformes > Rhinopomastidae > Rhinopomastus > Rhinopomastus cyanomelas. The sequence continues at coordinate 860,045 of VXBP01005427.1, read as the reverse complement.
CCAGCTGGCCTGGAGAGCCCTGTGAGGAGCAGAGCAAGAGTGAGGGACAGATGGTGTGACGAGGGTGGGACTGCCGTAGGTGGTGACAGGGAGCTGCGGCTCCAGTGGGGGTCACGCATGCTTTGGGGCCAGAGCCCCACCACATCTGGGTGCTTGGCAGACCGACGCAGCCAGGAGCTTCTCCATTCTTTCCCGCCTGCAACACCTCCATGTGCTCTTGGCCCAGGGAACACTGGAACCATCCAGCCCAAGCTCTGGAGTGGGAGGAGAGCAGGAGCCTGTGGTGCAGTCTGCAGAAGCCGACCTGCTCCAGGCCTGCCTGGTGTCCAGAGAGCAGCAGCCTCGCGCGCTTTGCTGGGGCGCCCTGGGGCTGTACCGTCTCAGTCTGGTATCGAGGGGCTCTGCTCTCAGCCAGCCCCCTCCTGCCTCCCACCTCGGAGGGGGCCACGCAGCTGAGGCAGTGGTGCTTGCCCAGTCTCTCAGGCCAGTTCAGCACTGGGATGGGAGCCCACCAGTGCCGCAGTCCTTGCCCACTGGTGGGGCTGCGCACTCCCGCAGGTGCCGAGGGCACGGCGGTGCTCTCTTCTTCCCCAGCGTCTCCAGACCTGACGGGTGGGTTGGCACAGCTCACCCCTGCGCACATGGGCAGGAGAGGACTCCTGCAGCTCTCTGCCTCAGGGAGGCAGCTCGTCCCTCCCTCGAGACTCTGAGCAGGAGGGGCTGCACCAGGAATTGTTCCCACATTCTGCTGTGGACTTGCATCTCGTTTCAAGGTTGAAACTGCCTTTGGGTTCAGTCCCAGCCGCTGGGTCTCGTTTTATCTCTGTCAGCCAGATGGGGCTGCCTTCCGCTTCCCTCGATCTCTGTGCCAAGCACAGAGGCCCCCTGCAGTGACCTGCTTCCCTCCTCCCCGATGCTCAGAATAGGAAACCGATCACATTGCCAGGACTGGGTCCAGGTCTCTGATGCTTCGGGAGCTTCTTGTCTGAGCTCCTGTCCCAAGTCCTGGTGGTGGGTGTCCCCACAGGGTGAACTTCAGAGCCGCCTGGTGCCTGGGTAGGGTTCAGAGCTGTGCCCAGAGACCGGGGTTCCTTCTGCGCTGCCGTGTGGTGTCTTTGTACATCAAGGGGCCGCGTTGTCCTTCAGGCTCAGCCCTGCTCGCAGCGAAGCCTTTCTGTGGGGGTTCCTGGCTTTTGTCCAGGAGATGGAGCCTGCTCTGCTCTGCGGTGCCCAGTGCCCAGGGGCTCTGCACGGCTCCCTCCAGCCCCTGCCCCTGCCTCCCGGCCCAGGGGGCCGCGGCCCAGAGCAGCCCCTCGCACTCACCGGCTGCCCCTTGTTCCTGCAGGCCTTTCGGCCCCAGTGCCCAGGGGCAGGAAGGGGAAGAAGACCAAGAACCAGATGCTGCTTCCTGAGATCAAGAACGCAGACTGGCTGGCCACGTGCAACCCCGAGGTCGTGCTGCATGACGACAGCTACAAGAAGCACCTCAAGCAGCACTGCAACAAGTGAGTGACACCCTGACAGGGTTGGGGAGTTGCAGGGGGCTCAGCCCTGCGGGTCCCTGTCTTCTAGCTGCCAGGCCCTCTGGGTTCTCCTCTGGCTATCGGGGCTGTGTTCAGAGACCTGACCTCCGGCTGCAGGGGCCAGTGGGTCGCAGGGCTGGGCACTGGTGTGACCCCACATGGCCAGTGTCCTCCTGCTTTGAGGAGCTGGATCCTCCCTTGTTGGGAAACGTGGTGTCGAGCACGATTCCCTGGCCCGTGGAGCCCCTCCTGCCCAGGCTCCAGTGACGGCTGCTGGGTGCCTGGGCACCTGCTAGCACGTTTCTCTGCTGCCCTCCCACAGGGTCCTCTTGCGTGTGCGGATGCTCTACTACCTGAAAGCTGAAGTGCTGGGGGAGGCTGCAGACAAGGCCTTCGAGGGGACCCCGGCCAGGTAGGGACCCCACTGTGAGCCCCCCGTGGTGCTTCTTACAGAGGTGTCGGCAGCTGAGCAGTGCTGCAGCCTCGCCTGGGCTTCAGGGGGCTCAGACCTCTGCTCAAGTCCCCAGGTCTTGCAGAACCTCTCTGCTGGGCAGCCGCTCCGAGTCCGAGCAGGGCTGGATCAGCTCTGAGGCTGCAGCCCCAGCCTAGGAGGTGCTGAGGACCTGTGGGGATAACCTGCAGCTGCAGGGAAACAGGTCTCCTGGAGCAGGGGCTGCTGCCTTCCCGGCCCAGCTCCACTGCAGGAGCCTGTGCAGAGGGGACGCTGCACCCCCTACCCCCCAACATGGGCCGATGGAGTTGAAGTGGTTTCTCCCAGGGGATGCTCCAGTGCCCTGGTGCTGGTGGCTGGGAGGAGAGAGGGGCTGTGCAGCCACTCAGTTGCTAGAGAAGAGAAGCGGGGGGAAGGCAAAAGGTTGTGGTGGGGCCAAGGCTCCATCTCTGACCCCAGGGAGATGTGCCCACCGCTCTGTAGGGGAGCCCAGGCCAGCGAGGGGTGGCTCTGCCTCCCCTACCCAGCAGTGCCCAGTGCGCTCCAGTGCCTGGAGGGCTGGGAGGGAACATCCACAGCTCATCCACCACAGGGAGCTGGACGTGCTGCTGCCGGACATCGACTATGTGGAGATCCCAGTGGACTGGTGGAACGCCGAAGCCGACAAGTCGCTGCTCATCGGAGTCTTCAAGCACGGTGGGTACCCATGGTGGCCGCTGGTGTGTGAGCAGGGCCCGAGCAGAGCACCTGGCTGCAGCTCCGGGACCTGTATGGGGGCAGAGCTGCGCTTCTGCACCGAAGCCACACGTGGCCAAGGCAGCTCTGCCCACCACTGGTGACCGCAGCGCTGCCAGCTCGTCCGGGTGCTGGGCTGGGTGCAGGGGACGCCCAGCCCAGTCTGGTGTGCCAGGAGCAGCATGCAGTTGCCACACAGCGAGAGCCTCTCCTGGCATCCCGGCGTGTGTCCCAGGGAGGGGGTTGAGTCGCCACCCCTGGACATGTTTGAAGATCATCTGGATGAGGTCCTGAGGGGTCTGGTTTAGGGGTGACCTTGTAAGGTCAGGTAGGTGGTTGGACTCGATGATCCCAGGGGTCTTTTCCAACCAGAGTGATTCTGTGAGTCATGCGGCTTCCCAGAGCTGCGAGCCGCTGGCCCCCAGCTGCTGCCTGGCACAGGGGCTGTGGCCAGCCGGGCCAGGCTGCTGGGTGGGATGAGGTGCGATGGGATGGGATGGAGCGCGAGGGCTGACCTCTCTCTTCACCGCCTGCAGAGCAATTGGCAGCTTTGGGGAAGGTGCTCTGAGCTTCTGAGCACCTTCTGGGGGCGGGAATTGCTCCCAGCAGCACAGTGTGAGGGCGAGAGCTCCGACCCGCAGGGCAGGGGCTGGCCCGGTGCCGCCTGCCTGCTCTCCAACGGCCGCGGCCGTTGCAGGTTACGAGCGGTACAACGCGATGCGGGCGGACCCCGCGCTCTGCTTCCTGGAGAAGGTGGGCATGCCGGACGAGAAGCTGCTCTCTGCGGAACAGGGCATCGGCGACGGGGCGCAGGACGCTGCGGAAAGGTTGGCAGGGCGTGGAGCCAGGCTCGGGGGGCAGAGCGTGGGATGGGCTGCGCCCAGCGAGGAGGGGGGACAGGTCGTGTGCCCGATGGGAGAAAGCAGCAGGGAGGGGCTCCCCAGGGCGAAGTCCTCTGCCCCCTCCTGCCACTGGCTGGCACAGTCCAGGGTGCTGTGCCCTGCTCGGCACTGATCTGCTCTTTCCCCCAGGGGCAGTGTGGAGAAGGAAGAGGGCGGTGGAGAAAAGCTGGAGGGGCCCAAGCAGGAGGTGAGTGGGGTTCACAGTGATGATGCCTGTTGGAGTGTAGTGTAGGGGAAAGGGACTTGGGGGTCCTGGTGGACAACAAGATGACTATGAGCCAGCAATGTGCTCTTGTGGCCAAGAAGGCCAACAGCATCCTGGGGTGGATCAGAAGGGGGGTGGTTAGCAGATCCAGAGAGGTTCTTCTCCCCCTCTACTCTGCCCTGGTGAGACCACACCTGGAGTATTGTGTCCAGTTCTGGGCTCCTCAGTTCAAGAGGGATGTGGAGCTGCTGGAGAGAGTTCAGCGTAGGGCAGCGAAGATGATAAGAGAGGTGGAACACCTCCCTTATGAGGAGAGGTTGAGGGAGCTGGGCCTCTTTAGCTTGGAGGAGACTGAGGGGTGACCTCATTAATGTCTACAAATATGTGAGGGGTGGGTGTCAGGAGGATGGAGCTGGGCTGTTCTCGGTGTCATGTAGTGATAGGACGAGGGGCAATGGGTGTAAGCTGGAACATAGGAGGTTCCACATCAACCTGAGAAGGAACTTCTTCACGGTGAGGGTGACGGAGCACTGGAACAGGCTGCCCAGGGGGGTTGTGGAGTCTCCCTCACTGGAGATATTCAAGACCCGACTGGATGTGTTCCTGTGTGACTTGGTCTAGGGGATCCTGCTGTTGCAGGTGGATTGGACTGGATGATCTTTTGAGGTCCCTTCCAATCCATAATGATTCTATGATTCTGTGATTCTATGCACGGCTCCTGCCAGGCTGCTCTGTACCCTGCCCTGCCCTGTGTGCTCAGCTCCATCAGCGCTGCCGTGGGGCACTGGGCAGCTGCAGGGCCCCTGCTCTGTGCTGGCTTTGCCCTGCCCCGCGCTGCCCACATCATCGCCGCTCGCTGGAGCGCACCTTCTGCTGCTGCCTCCGTGCGGCCCCTGCGCCGCTGGGCAGCATCAGCCTCCGTGCCCGAGGGGGCTGAAGGCTGCGCACGCTTGGGTTCGGAAGTCGTGGAGGGTCCTGGCAGAGGAGTCGGGGTGGCCTCGTAGTGAGGGATTTCAGACGGTGGTGCCCCCGAGCTGCCACCTCCCTGCCCGCACTGACACATGTGCTGAGGGCACCGGTCGTGGGGCCCTGCTGTGCTGCCACCCTGCACCCTGCCAGCTCTGGGTGGGCTGCAGGTCGGGGGTTCTGGGGGCGCTGCAAAACCTTCCCTGATGGCTTGTGTCTGCGTGTGCAGGATGCGGTGGCTGCGGCGGTGGGTGAAGCCAGCGAGAAGCGGGACGAGGCAGCTGCAGGTGAGGCCGCATCTCCAGCAGCGTCGCGTGGGGCTCCCCTGGGGTTGGCTCAGTGTCGCCACAGCCGGGCGCTGAGGCAGGGCCTGGGCTGAAGTGGTGCTGCTCTGAGTGTCAGGGTCTCGGAGCAGAAACCAGGGCTGGCCGGCCTCGCTGCTGAGCAGGGAGCTGCGGTTCTCTGCAGTGTGTGACCTGGTCTGGAGCTGTCTTTCCTGCCCTGACCCTGTCCCTGGAGCCCAGGATGCCCGCTGTCCCCTGTGGGAGCGGGAGGGCGCTCTGGGAGCTGACATGCGGGAGCCTGTGGCCTGGACCGTGAGTTCAATACTGATGTCCTCGCTGGTGTTTGAAGCCCAGGATGGCTCCGACTCAGACAGATCCTGCTGGCCTGTCTCGTCTGCTCTCACAGCCAGACTGCGGAGGCTCGTCACCGTCTACCAGCGTTGCAACCGCAAGGAGCTGATGCCGCGCACCGAGATGCTGGTGCCCGGTAACCATGGCTACTGGCTGCAGGACGAGGTGTTCCGGAGAGCCTCCGAGATGGACAGAGAGATGCAGAAGAGGTAGTGCAGCTCAGGAGCCTTTCTGGAGCGGCTCCGAGGCACCGCAAAGCCTTCCCCTGTGGGTTTGCCCGGGTAGATGTCGCCGTGACTGCCCTCGCAGCCCAGCTGGAGCCCTATAGCTCTGGCCCCTGCGGCCTCTGCTCTGTTCCAGCCCTCCTGTCTCCCATCTGCCCTTCCTCTGGACCTCTTGCAGCTGTTCTATCCCCTCTTCACGGTGGCTGAGCTGAGGGCACCGCAGCAGCCTGTCAGTCTCACTCTTTAGTTCCGTGGGCTGTCTCTGGTGGGGCCTTCCCATGGGAGCAGGAGTGTCCTCAGCTGTTTCCCACCAGCCTGAGGCCTTTCAGCACCCCATGTCTGGCTCCTTCCTTCGGATCGTTGGTTTTTCTGTCATCTTTCTCATCACTCTCTTCTGGAGTGAAGTGCCCAAGGGCCCCAGGACCCTGGGTGGTGGAGGTGCTGGTCCGGATGTGTTTTGCTCAGTCAGGCAGCACTGTGGGTGCTGTCACCCCATCTGCCCTCCCTCAGCATCTCCCAGGACCACTGGTGCTGGCTCAGAGCTGCAGCTCAGGGAGGCTGGGGTTGTCCCAGCTCTGCTCAGCCCCAGCACTTGCCTGTCTCTGCTGTGAGGAGTTCCTGCCCCTGTCCTGCTGTCCAGACCCGGCTCCCTTGGCTGAGGCTCTGTTTGCCCAGGGCACCCTCTGCCATCTCTGCTGGATTGTTCCTGGAGTGAGCCCCGCAAGGTCAAGGACCCCTCAGGGGGTCCAAGTCAGAGCACAGGTTGTGCTCAAGCTGTGCTGAACCCCATCACCATGGTGGCTCCTTCAGTGGGGAAGAGTGATCCCTGCCTCAGCACCTAGGAGGCCCCGGGAGTCAGCAGGGTGGGTGGGGGTGCTCCTGGGCCCTTACGGCCGCGGTCCCCGGTCGCAGAGGCTGGGCCAGAGCCGTGCGGGCAGGACCTTCCTTTCTGATTGCCGGCGCAGAGGCGACGAGACGGCTCGGTGTGCAGGAGGGGAGGAGGCGAGGGGGGTCTGTGCCTGCACGGGAGCTGTGCTGGGGGGTTCTCCAGCAGCCCAGAGCTGGTTCAGCAGTGAGCAGGAGCCAGAGGGCCCCATGGCCTGGGCTCCCCTCCCCACGGGCCGCAAGCAGCGGGAAGGCAGGCTGTGGGGTGTCCCCAGAACTTCTGGGTACTAACTGGGTAGGGTAGTCCTCTCTGAGCCCATGCCGTGCCGCCGTGGTGCTCATGGCTCCTTCCTGCCCCACAGGTGGACCAGGAGGGAGCAGGCAGATTTCTACCGGACGGTCTCCTCCTTCGGGGTCATCTATGACCAGGAGAAGAAGGTCTTCGACTGGACTCAGTTCCGAGCCATCTCTCGGCTGGAGAAGAAGACGGACGAGAGCCTGGAGAAGTACTTCTGCAGCTTCGTGGCCATGTGCAAGAGTGTCTGCGGGCTCCCGCCGTGGAAGGAGGATGGTGAGTGGGCATCGCGTGGCCTGCAGAGGCTGGGTCACAGGTGGTCCTGCTGCTCTCGTGGAGCGGGAGAGCGAGGGAGGGCTTTCAGGGACAGTCTGTGGGCTCGCAGCAACCACGTGGGAGCCCTGGCACCACTCAGTGCCACCGCTCCGGCACCAGGGGAAGGTGGGGAGCCCTGGGGGCTCCAGCCCCGGCTCTCACAGGTCTCACAGAGCCCCCCGTGAAATCACAACCAATGTTATCCAGGACAGCGGCCTCTAGATGTGAGGGAGGAGAAGCAGAGAAGTAGCAGGTCACATCTCCACAGCGGAGCATCTGCATCGCCGCTCTGGCTCTGCTGGCGCTGGGCAGAGCCTGCACAGTGCCTGTGCTGCGGTGTTGCTGGCCGCAGCTCTGCTGTGGGGCAGCAGGAGGCTGAGCCCGCTGCAGGAGGCCCGGGCAGCCCGGCCCGTGCTCTGGGCTCCCGGTCGGTCTGTGCCTGCAGAGCCCCAGCGCACTGGCACCGGCACCGTGCAGGACAGAGAAAAGCTCCCCCAGCGCTGCTGAGGCTCAGAGCGATTCGCTGGCAGCACCAGAGAGGGTTTTGTCTAGGGCCCACCAGGTCTGTCTCAGGCACAGCTCCTTGGGGTGTCGGTGCCTTAGCGGGGTGTTGGCGTGGGTTGGGCTACTCCCTTCCTCGAGAACCTGCTGAAGGGCTGCTGGAGGCTCAGACCTGGGGAAGCTGTTTCAGCAGCAGGTCCAGCTCTGCTGGTGCTACGGGGCTCGGGCAAGACCCTGAGGTCCTCTGCAGCTGCTAGCTGTCGCAGTCCGGCTTCTGAAGTCGAGGAAGTTGACTCCTGTAGGTCCACTTGGTAGCCAGTGGGACGGAAGTGGGTGAGACTGGGAGAAGCTGCCCCAGCGGTGGCTCCCAGCGCTCCCCACCACCCTGCTCTGCCTCTGGGGGAGCCTCGCCGCTCTGCATAACAGGGCCTTGGCTTTTCTGTCCCCGCCACAGGCGCCCCGGACCCCGACATCTACGTGGAGCCCATCACGGAGGAGCGCGCGGCCAGGACGCTCTACCGCGTCGAGCTGCTGCGCAAGGTGCGCGAGCAGGTGCTCCGGTGCCCGCAGCTCCACGAGCGGCTCCAGCTGTGCCGGCCCAGCCTCTACCTGCCCGTGTGGTGGGAGTGCGGCAAGCACGACCGCGACCTGCTGATCGGCGCCGCCAAGCACGGCCTCAGCCGCACCGACTACTACATCATGAACGACCCCCAGCTGTCCTTCCTGGACGCCTACAGGAACTATGCCCAGCACAAACGGGCCGCGCTCCCGGGCCCGGAAGCGCTCTGCTGCCTGTACCAGGCCAGCTCCAAGCTCTACGGGTCCCCCCTCTACAGCCAGGGCGACCGGGCCTGCGAGTCCATGGAGAACGAAGCCGGGGGGCCGGTCCAGCTGGAAGCCGCCGACACCACGGTGGCCCATGGCGGGGGCAGCCCTGCGGGCACCAGCTGCGACGCCTTCATGTCCAAGGTCCGGGACATCATCTCCAGCAGCTACGATGAGAGCTCGCTGCTGGACTCGCTGGCGGGCGCTGCATGCGACGAGAAGGCCTGCAACAGCGAGCGGAACTCCCTCGCCCGCGACAGCCCCGGCTGCGCGGACCTGGCCGGCGGCATGGCCAAGCTCTCTGAGGGCAAGCTGGAGGGCAACGAGGACCCGTCCAGCTGCGACGGGGAGCCTGCGAGAGACGCTCCCTTCCTGGAGGGCCTGCGGGCGGGCTGTGAGCCAGCGGCTGTTCGGAGTGAGGGCCCTGAGCCTTCCACTACCACTCCGGAGGGCGGCCCTTTGCACGGCGTCCCGGCACAGCTCTGCACGGCCCTGCGGCCGCAGGGGGACCTGGCCGGCCCCGGTCCGGGGCTGCCTGCGTGCGGGGCTGCCGAGGGGCTGGTTGGAGTGGGGCTCTACAGCCCCAGCCTTCACAGCTACGACATAAAGGGTCCTCCGGAGCAGAGGTTCATCAGCCTGCTGCAGGAGAAAGGACTGGGGGCAAAGTCGGGGCCAAGTCAGAGCCACAGCGAGGAGGAGGAGGAGGAGGAGGAAGAGGACGACGATAACTCCGAGGTGGCAGCAGATCTGGAAGACCTTAGTTGTCCCGGGAGCAGGGCTGCTTGTGGCCCGAAGGCTAACGAGCTGGGAGGCGAGGAGCAGAGCTCTGGGCTACCCACTCCCGAGGACACTTGCCCAGAAGATGTGACCAGTGAGAGAGAGTCCCTGGGGCTGGGGACGCCTGAGGGGCTGCGGGAGCTCGGACCCGCGGGCAGGGAGGACCACAGCCTGGATGAGGAGAGCACCCTGCAGCACTCGCCGGGCCAGGCTCCGGGCCTGCCCACCCCGCTGCTGGGGACCCCTGGGACAGAGCCCCCCCGGGCTGGTGGGGAGCCCTGGGGCCGAGGGGCTGAGGAGCAGGCAGGGGGCAGAGAGGCCCCACACCCTGAGCTCCCGGGGGTGAAGCAGGAAGAGTGCGAGAGCAGAGATGAGGAGGAGAACGCCAGCAGCAGCCACAGTCACAGTAGGTCCTGAAGGGTCCCGAGTTGTCCTCAGAGCCCCCTTGGTTGGGTCTCCTCAGCTGTGGTGGGAGGGACTGGCTGAGCCGGAGCCCTGAACGGATCCCTGGTACTGACGGGGCTGCGTTTGCCGGCGGGGCTGGATGCAGCCACCCTCAAGCCCCAGCAGCCCTTCTGCCACAAGCATCCCATGGAGCACAGGGTGCCCATCCTGGCATGGCACTGCCTGGCCACTGCCAGCAGCGTCTTCTGGGAATCCCTTCCTCACCCTCCCGGCACACAGGGGTGCTGGGGATGGGACCAGTGTGACACAAGCTCCCCAAGCCCTCTGGAAGCCGTGCGGGCACCTGCTGTCACCTGAGGCTGCTTGGCGGCTGGTTGAGGGAGGGCTGGGGCCCTCGTGGGGCCATCTGCTGCCGGGGTGGGAGAAGCAGGGTGGTGATGGGCTCTGTTCTCTGGAGTGTGCTCAGATGGTCCTGACAAGTACTTGGAGGAGGAGAGCAAGAGTTCGGCCTTGGCCCTGCCCGGGGAGCTGGATGACCTGCAGGACGCCCGGGCACCCACCATAGCCCAGCTGCTGCAGGAGAAGACTCTCTACTCCTTCTCCGAGTGGCCCAAGGTGAGAGGAGAGCTTTGTCCCAGGGTGCTGCTGCCCAGCCCTGCCCTGCTGCCCCAGCTCTGAGAGGGCTGCACTGCCCCAGAGCAGTTCCCCACCGAGCTGAGGCTGCTGGGGCTGAGTTTGTCTTTAATCCTGTCTGCATCCCAACCCACCATCCTCCACTGGTGTTTGCAGGACCGGGTGATCATCAGCCGCCTGGACAACATCTGCCACGCCATCCTGAAGGGCAAGTGGCCTTCCTCCACGCAGCAGTTTGAGACACAGGGCCTGCTGGCAGCTCCGGCAGTGGCCAGCAGCGCCGGCGGCAGGAGCAGCTTCGCCGAGTCCGATGCCCCCGAGCCCAGCTTCAGTAACGGGGTGCTCATCTCCCAGGTACCAAAGGTGAGGGAGGCCCTCAGCCTGCCGACAGGCTGGGGACTTGGGTGTGCAGCGGCGGCGGCCCCTCCGCCAAGGGCTCCCACGGAGCTCCCCCTGCTCCCGGGCCCCTCCTGGGAAGCTGCTGTTCTGAGGCTGCAGAGGCAGTTCCAGGGTCAGTGCCAGGGCAGCCGGGGCGGCCAGAGCAGGGAAGGGGGGCACGGCCCTGGTGTCCCGCGGATCGGGCTAGAGGAGGGGTCGCTGCCCCGACGCTCACCGGCTCTCTGTCACCTCCTCTCACCGATGGACAGAGCCTGTGCCACCCGGGCTTGTGGCACCCTGGGAGGTTGGAATGGGGGGCTGTGATGTGCCCGGGGAACGGGTAGGCAGAAGAGCTGGGTTGGTCTGCAGAGCTCTGCTCCCCGGGCGGTGGGAACAGCCGTAACCCTCGTGTGCCTCTGATACGCGCAGGAGGGTTTCCTGACCCCCATCTTCGCCAAGGACGAGCGGAAGCACAGGAGGCCCTATGAGTTTGAGATGGACAGGGACGCCAAGCAGAGGAGCTTGGAGCAGCTGGCGGCAGCCCACGTTCACCCGCCCCTCGTGCTGAATGGCTGGCGGGACGCAGCGGTGGACTTGTCCAGAGGCTCTGAGAGGTCCCCAGGGAGCTCCTCTCCTTTCCCCCTGAGCACCACCATGCCCAAACTGGGGACTGTGAACACGCTGCAGGGCTCCCTGGGCATGGACCTGTCCGGCATCCTGCAGGCAGGGCTGATCCATCCTGTCACGGGGCAGATCGTCAACGGCAGCCTCCGAAGGGACGATGCTGCCATGAGGAGGAGACGGGGCCGGAGGAAAAATGTGGAAGGGATGGACCTGATCTTCTTGAAGGAGAGGCCTCCTCCAGCCAGTCTGCAGGTAGGTTGGTGCTCCCCAGCTTCACGCAGCCCCCGTGGAGCCAGCGCCGTCTGTGTGGTGGTTCCACACTCCCCTGCCAGCTCGGCTGCCCATGGTGCTGTGAGACTGCAGCAAAGCCGGGCTGGGAGCAGGTCCTGCTCCAGAAGGAAGGCAGTTTTCCCTCTGGCAGCAGCAGCGAGCTCTGCCAGGCAGCGCTACTTAAGAGGTTGTCTGGGGTTGGAAGGGATGGAGACAAGTCCTTGGGTGCACTGAGGCTGTGCCCAAGGACCCGCTGCACCGTTTATCCTTCTGCCCTGGAATCCACATGGACTGGGGCTCTGGGAGCCAGGCCAGTCCTTGTAGACCACCTGTGGGAGTGATCTGGGGGCAGCTGGTCCTCTTGGAGTTTAGGGTCTGTCCGGGTGCATCTCCCAGCTCCCTCCGTGCCACCGGTACTGGGGACCGAGCGGAAGCGTGGCGGTGGTGAGCGGAGATGTAAGGGACAGGCACTGGGAGAACGGGTGCCATGGGAGCTCTGCTTCTTCAGGAGCAGCGTTTCAGCTCGTGCTGCTGATGGGCTCTCCCTTTGCTGCCCCTGCTCCAGGATGTCCAGGAAGAGCAGCCGCAGCGCCCCCAGAGCAGTCCCCTTCCTGACGGGCCGGTTGCTGCTACCTCAACTCCCCAGCCAGTCCCAGCTGCAGTCAGCCAAGCGGAGAAGGTCCCCAACAAGAGTCTCCTCGACTGGCTTCGCCAGCAGTCCGACTACTCCCTCGATGTTCCCGGCTTTGGCACAGTAAGGGTGGCTCCGGCGACAGCGTCTCTGGGCCGGCTCAGGGCTCCTGGAGGTGTACCCCAGCACAGCCTGTGCTGCCCGTCAGGGTTGTTCATCACGTGTCTGGGGGTGCCCTGTAGGGCACCTGCTGACCCCTGTGCGCCTACCCCGAGGTTCATTCTCTGACTCTAGTGCATCAGTCTGCTCAGCGCAGTTGGGGCTGGAGCGGGAAGAGAAATGGGAGCAGCGGTTTGGGAAGCTCCAGCTCTGTCTGTGGGACCCCCAGGGGTTGTTTCAGGCAGTACTGCTGGTTCCCAGGCAGGAGGCCACCGCCTCACTTTAAAAACTGGCTCCCGGGGCTGAGTTGGGCTGCAGAGGCTGTTGGCACACAAAGCAGAGTGGGGAGAGCCAGGGGCAACCCTTCAGCATCCAGCTCCCGGCTTCAGAGGCCGCCTGGTTCCAGGTTCAGGTTGTTCAGCCTGTGGTGGGCAGAGCAGAGGCTGTGAGCCCGACTGAGAGGAGAGGTGGTGGCAGTACAGGCTGTGCTTTTTGGTCCTGGAGGGTTCCCTGGAGCTCACAGGGGTGGCCGTTAGGGACCAGGAGCGCAGCCCTGGCAGGGCGGTGCTGTTCCCCCTGCAGAGGTTCCGCAGCCCAGTGCCAGGCTGCCGGGAGCAGCGCAAGAAGCAGCGGGGTGCAGAGGCCAGCGTGGGGCTGCCTTCCCTCTCCTTTCCGTGGTCCTTGCCCCACTGGTGCTCGCCCAGTTCCCCCAGCACCCTGGGCCAGCCCTGGGGGATCTCCTGTCCCAGCGCCACGTCCCGTGCGGGCAGGATGGATGGAAGCTGCTGTGGGGCGCTGCGGCGGGCTCCGCCCGCTGAGGTCAGACCCAGCTCAGGGCTGCCCTGCGGCCCTGCCATTCCTTGCTGGTCACGGGCCACAGCTGGGCGCTCCGCAGGTGGCGGCTCTGCAGGGCTCCGATCCCAAAGGACCTGGGCGCGGGAGGCGTGCGGTGGGAGCGGTGGGGATGGGGCTGGGGCGGGGAGCGGCTGAGCTGGCCGGAGGCGGTGGCGATGTCGCGGCCACACGGGGTGCTCACAGCACCCGCTGCACTCCCCTGCTCGCGGTTCCCATCCTGGTCCTAGGCTCACGTGGCCGTGGGGGCCAGCTGTAGGGTTGGAGGGGAATCAGAGGGGCTGGTGCAGTCTGAGCGGGGTTCGCCTGGAACCCTTTGAAGCCACAGGAGTCAGTGGCGCTCTCCTGGGAGCCGCTCCTGGAGCCAAGAGCAGCTCGTGCTGCTTCCCCCAGGGCTGCGGGGACCCCGTGTGCCCCCGGAGCTCTCTCTGCCACCCTCCCGCAGGGCTCGCGGCTGCTCAGGCCGGTTCCGCCGCCCGCTCTCACTACTGCTGTCTTGTTTGCACCCCAGAGTTTTTCAGACAAGCCCAAGCAGAGGAGGCAGCGCTGCAAGGACCCCAGCAAACTGGATATCAACTCGCTGACGGGAGAGGAGCGGGTGCCTGTGGTACATAAGGGTACCGGACGGCGGGTAAGCCACGGCCTGTTCTGCACTCTGCCCCGGGCTCCTCCGAGGCTCAGCAGACCCTGAGCTCGGCCCCGGCGAGATGGGACCCGGGCAAGCCTGTGGAAGGGACAAAGTCTAGAGCAGGGCGCTGGTCGTGACACAGGGCAGCCTCAGAGGGCTCCGACCTGCCAGACAATGACTCTGTGCGCGAAGTGAGGGACGTTGGAGCCTCCCCACTTGCCAGGGTGGCCAGACCCCACAGTGGCAGAGGGGTCTGCCCTTTGGCCCTAAAGCTGCCATCGGCACAACCCTGGCTGGTGCTTGCCCCGAGATCTGGCTGCTCCCCAGTGCAGTGGGCCCTGAGCCAGTAGCTTTGCTCTGTTCCTCCTTGTGGGCTGGGCTGCAGGAAGCAGAAGCCCTGGGGGGGGCTTTGTGTTCCCAACTGAGCAAGGAGCATGTGTTTGCTCTCAGTTCAGTCTACAGGGCGCCGTGTTCACCTCTCTGAACGGGAAGCGCTGTTCGGGGACCCTTTCCACTCAAATCTGGTTCCCGATCACAGCCGGGACCGCGCTGGGCTGGCTGGGGGGTGTGACAGCAGCCCCATCTGAACCCCGGGGCAAACCCTGAGGCAGAGGGAGGCTGCCTCAGCCCCGGCAGCCTTGTCCCTCTGTGACGCCCACGCCGGCCTGTGGAGACTGGGTGAAGTGCTGGGTCCGTCCCGCTCCGAGCCAGCTCCTGTAGAAGCTCCATTCCTCCTTCATGGGGAGGGCGACGGGGCAGCTAGCAGAGCCTTTCCCCGGTGCCGCGTGGCTGGGGCAGCAGGCATCTCCCCCCCAGCGCCTGTCCCCGAGGCAGGAGCCAGGGCGGGGATGGTGGTTCTTGTGTTGCTTTACCTGACTTTCTGCCGCGGAGGTCACCCTTGTGCTGTGTTTTATAGTTAGGGGGAGCCACGGCACCAGCCTTGAAGGAGTTGCCCAGGTGGCTGGATGCAAACCTGGAGTATGCTGTTGCAGCTGACTGGGCTGACATTGTTAAGCTTTCAGTAAGTTAGAGCTTTTGGAGCCCCCTTCTCATGTCATCTTCTCTCCCTCCTCCCCATCCCCACAACCTGTCTCCAGTGAGGATCTGGGAGCCGCGAGGCCGGGGAGGGGACGGCCACAGGGAGCAGCGGGAGGTTGGGCTGCAAGAAGGGGGTCGGTGCCACGGTCCGGAGAGCCTTGGGGCACCTCGACATAGCAGGGCTGAGAGGAAGGCCCGGGCAGCAGGAGCCCCTCTGGGTGCTGGGCGGCAGAGAGTGGACAGAACACAACCTCCCCGTCCAATTCACTCCTCTCAGCCGAAGCTTCTCCGTCGGCTCCTGCAGCTCTGGGCTTGCCAAAGGCCCTGCAGGCCACCCCTGGCCACCAGGGAGAGGGGCAGGATGGAGCCTCTCCACATTCATTCGCCCCCTTCATCCCGCCAGTCCCTGCCAAGCGCCTGGCAGAGCCGGAGGAGGAGCTCTCTCCCCTCCCATAGTCAGGTGCTGCCAGCTCCCCTTCCCCACCCTGCGAGGTGGCTGCATCCCAGCTGCCCCTGCAGCCCGTCTCCGCCGCTCCCTGTCCTTTGGCCGCAGAGGGGTGTGCGGTGTCCTGCCAGGGGCTGGAGGAGCCGCGTGGCTGGGAGGTCTGTGTGGTTTCCAGTGCAGTTGCAGTCTGTGAGCCGTGGCCTGTCCCGTGGCAGGGGGCGGGCTCAGTGCCACTGGGACTCACGGAGCGCCCGGCCACGGCCCGGCTCTGGCCACTTTCATTGCAGCACCCGAGCCCCTGGCCTTGGCCTTGGGCGAGCGCGTCGCCCCAGCGTGCACATGGGGGCGGTGGGGCTGCGCGGGCGCTCGGGCCGGCCAGGGGTTGGCTGCCCCACGGCAGTGGGAGCAGAGTGGAGGGTTCTCCCGTGCGGGGCAGCAGCTGAGCCCTGCAGGCTGCCGGGGTCCTCTGGCTGGGGAGGAAGCGCTTGGGGGTCAGCGGGAAGCGCTCGTGGTGCCCGATCTGTCCCTGGAGAGGGCTTGGAGTGTCGGGGCAGCCACACAGGGATGGGTTTAGCTGTCTGTGCTGACGACGCTGAGAACTGGAGCTGTATCCTGCCCGCTCTGGGTGCCGGCACAGGCTGACCTGTCATGGCCTCGGCCCTGTGCTCCCGTGTCCGGGCGCTCGGAAAAGCCTTTGTGGAGCAGCTGCGGCAGGAGCTCTGGGGCCGCTCCCCGTGCACTGTCCATGCAGCTTTGCTGTCCTGCGGGGCTTCAGAACGCGGCCCTTCGCGCCTGAAGGACCTGTGGCTGCTCCCGAAGCCGCGGCTGGCGCCGGGGAGGGAACTGAGCTGCCGTCCGGCGCTGGTGCCGCTTCACGTCAGGAGAGGGTGCTGGGGGCTCCGCCAGATCGTGGGTCCGTTCCCTCCCTGAGCTCCGGGTGCTGCCGCATCGTGTCGGGGCAGCTGGGCTCCGAGCAGCGTCCCTTGGGAAAAGCCGCGGTGCCTCCCCAGCTCCACGTCACGCAGGTCTCGCCTGGGGCACAGCCACACGCCGGAGCCGCGGTAACCACCGGCCGTCTGTTGTGTTCTGCTTGCAGGGCTACTTACCGGAGAGCAAGTTCAACCGCATCCTGACGGAGCCCGTGCTCCGCGACGCGGGGCAGCGCCGCCGGGGCAGGCGCCCCCGCAGCGACCTCCTCAAGGGCCCTGGT
The DNA here is from genome assembly GCA_013400115.1 of Rhinopomastus cyanomelas. Classification (NCBI taxonomy): domain Eukaryota; kingdom Metazoa; phylum Chordata; class Aves; order Bucerotiformes; family Rhinopomastidae; genus Rhinopomastus; species Rhinopomastus cyanomelas. Next base: position 843,533 of record VXBP01005427.1, on the reverse strand, counting down.
GTGGTGGCGGACGCCTCTTCCGGCATGGGACCGCTGTTCATGAACGGGCTGATCGCTGGCATGGACCTGGTGGGGCTGCAGAACATGAGGAACATGCAGGGCATCCCGCTGACCGGGCTGGTGGGCTTCCCCGCGGGCTTCGCGGCTGTGCCCGCTGGCGAGGACGTCAAGAGCGCCTTGAGCATGCTGCCCATGATGCTGCCCGGCATGGCCACTGTCCCGCAGATGTTCGGCGTCGGGGGCCTCCTCAACGCCCCCATGACGCCTGCCTGCGCCGCAACGGCACTGACGAGCACAACGAAGGGCGCCGCTGCCTTGGGTGCCGAGAAGGCTGCCGAGGAGAAGCAGGGCGGCCAGGAGCCGAAGAAGGAGACTGTCCCGGAGGACAAGGTGGCTCCCAGCTCCTTTTCTAATCAGACAGAACCCGCAATAACGACCAGTAGTCCTGTAGCTTTTAACCCCTTCCTTATCCCGGGGATGTCTCCCGGACTCATCTACCCGTCGATGTTCCTCTCCCCTGGCATCGGCATGGCGCTGCCCGGCGTCCAGCAGCCCCGGCACGCGGAGGCAGCCAGCCTGGAGAGCCAGAAGCGCAAGAGGAAGAAAGCGAAGGGGGAGCCAGCAAACACGGAGCCAGACACTGTCCCGCCGCCGGAGAAGGAAGCTGCCGGCGGTCAGGACTGCGCAGAGCCGGCGCCGCCCCCGCTGACGGAGAAGGAGCGGGAGGGAGCAGCCGAGGAGCAGCGTGAGGCGGCCCGGCGCCCCGAGTAGGACTTGTGTTTCGCTGACAAAGAAACAGGAACCCAAACAGATTGTGGCTTGTGAGTTTCTTACCCCATAGACTCTTTGTTACGGCCCCGCCCCGCTCCGCCTTCATCCACCCTGTCCCGTGAGTGCTGTTCCTTCCCCGGCTCCCCGGCAGAGCAGAAGCTGACTGGCCACAAACTCCGTGTTGATAGCCGCAGGGTCTTGCCACTTGATTAGGTACCGGTGTTGTCCGGCTAGTTCGGGCCACTTCTCCAGGCTTGTCCCGGCTGTTAGCAAGCCCGTCCTCCCAGGAGCAAACGGCAGCAGAAACAACCCGGCAGAGCAGAGGAGGAGCCTTGGCCCCCGGGTCCAGGCGCTGTGGCGGCTGCGGGGGCGGCAGCTTGGCCACAGCTGGAGCTGATGAACCCAGCGAGTTCGCCCCTGCCTGGGGAGGGCCCGAGCTGGCCCCAGAGCGGTGCGGCGGCTGCGTGTCCCTGCCCAGGGCTCAGCCCCGAACGGCCGGCTGGGCGGTCGGCTGCCCCTCCCTCCGTGGCCACCGGCGCTTTTCAGCCCCAACCGGAGAGGTTTTACACATCTTGCATGAACTTTCGGGGGGTCCTGTGGCTGCAGCTGCCAGCGTTGGGAATGCTCCGCCAGTCCCCGGTGCCCCCCTGGTGCTGGGTGCTGCCCGCAGCATCGCGGTGCTGCCGAGTCCAGGCGGTGCCGCCTCTCCAGCCGGGGCCAGGCCCTGCGGTTTGTGATGCTCTTACACCGAGCCCGAGGTGTTCTGGGGTCTGCATTCCCCACTCCTTGCCCCAGAAGCTGCTTGCAGACCCGGGGTGGCCGTAGGGCTGCGCTTCAGAGCCCCCAGAGCCCAAGTGTCTCGTGTCCTAGCGTTAGACTGTGAAGAAATGCCCTGGCTTCCTCTCTCCGTTCCGGTTGCTGTTGAACAGTATTTCCCAGTCCCCCCACCCCGCTGGGTTCGATGTCTGCAGTTGACGGCCACCAGCCCCACAGCTGTGGGTATGGAGGCTCCTCAGCCGCTCCCTGTCCTCCTTCCCCTCACCCCAGCTTTTGTTCTTCCCTTCACCTGGGCTCTGTCCTGTTGCAGCTCCTGGTCTGAGACTTGAAATGGCCCCCCGGCAGCGCAGGGTGGGGAGGGTGCTGGAGCCTGCCGGCGGCTGCAGCCTCCTGCGGGGTGGTCAGGATCCCCCTGTTTCGCCCCGGTTCCGTTCCGCTAACTTATCAATGGTCCAAGGGTCCGGCAGAGCCGCTGCCACCTGCACTATTTATTGCCGATGCTTCTTGTCGCCGTGTTTTCTACGTGCGGGGCTGCCGGCAACGCGGGGAGAGTGAGGCCAGCGTCTCGGAGCAGCCTGGTGCCGCCGCTCCGGAAGCCCTCGGCCCGTTCCCCACCTCACGGAGCTGCCGCCCCGGTTCCCAGATCAGATGGATTTATTACTGGGTTTTCTAAAGTCTGTAACTGGCCGTAACCGCAGCACCCCCCATTAAATGTTCTATTTAATAACATCCTCGTAGCATAGATCCTGCATCGCTGTCCACAGGTGTCTTAGAAATGCTGCTATTCTCGACGTGACTAACATTCGGTTCCGTTTTGCCTCCAGTGGAAGCAGAAGAAGAGGGTTTTTTCAGCTGTTAAATCCAAAATCGATATAATTTATTTATGTAAAAAAAAATCACGACTGATATATTTTTGAACCTTTTAAGTACTAACTTTCTTTTTATTCGGTAGAAGAACATGTACTTGCCCTACGAACCCTGAAATACAGATGCTATAAAACCCCGACTGTGGCCCCCGCCTCACTGTCGCGGCTCGGCGGCCTTGCTGGCGCGGCCCCCTTCTTCTCGTGCCGGGACGGTTCCTCTGGCGTCGCAGGCGCGAGGGATGGTGCCCAGGGAGACCTGCTCCAGGGGCCAGCCTGCCCCACACCTTGTTCTGCCCTGCGGGACACGGGAGCCGTGGCCCCACGTCCTTGGGCTGCCGCCGGCAACGGCTCTGTGCAGCGGCCCCTCGTTCCCATGGTGCCCGAACCTGCTGCCCTCACACCTGCTCCGGCCTCCGCTGCCCCTGTGGGGAGAGGATCCCGGATAGCTCGGGGGCGCTGCCTCCCCCCAGCCATGAGCAGCCCTCCTGCCCACCTCGAGCCCCACAGCCCTGCCCTGGCCGGCCCAAGAGCTGCCCCCAGGGTTAACTCAACTTGCCCCACAGGCTAGCTGGGGTAGGTTGCCAGGTTACCTCACCCTGCTGCATGGGCTAGCTTGGTTAACTTGCCCTGTCATGTGGGCTAGCTGAGGTAGGTGAACTCGCCCTGCTGCGGGGGTTGACTCACTGTGCCACGTGGCTAACTTGCCCTGCAGCTTATCCCAGGTGAGTTAACTGGTCGTGCTGCGCATTGACTCGCGGGGGTTAGCCGGCTGCGCGTGTGGGTTAGCTCGTGTGAGCGGACTCGCCATGCCCGTGTGGGTTGGCCTGGCTTGCCACGGGGGCTAATTAACTGGTGTGGCTGACGTTGCCGGGCCGTGCGGGTTAACGAGCTGTGCTGTGCGGTTAACCTTCCCCCCCACGGCCCTTCGAGGCAGCCCCAGGCCCCCTCCGAGTGCCCACAGCCCGGCGGCGGGGAGAGGGGCGTGGCGGCGGCGGCGAGAGGGGCGTGGCCCCGCCCGGGCGCGCGCTGCTGCAGTCCCGCCCCTTCCGGCGCCGCCGTTTTGGCGCGCGGGGCGTCAGGGCCGCGGCCCCAGGATGGCCCCTCCGCAGCCGCCGCCGCTCGCCGCCGACGGCAAAGATCCCGATCCCGGAGCCGCCATCGACCGCCTCTGCCGGGAGCTCAACCTGGACGCGGCCAGCGCGGCCGAGGCGCTGCAGGACTTCACGGCGCTGCGGGGCAACTACAGCCTGGAGGTGAGGGGAGTGGGGCCGCGGCCTGCGAGGGGGTCNCGTGAGGACTCTGGGGCAGGAATCTGTCCGGAGTCTGAGGGGTTCCTGTGAGGGTTCGGTCTATGAGGGCTGGGCCGGGCCTCACACCCCATCCCGCTTCTGCAGGGCGAGGCGCTGCACTGGCTGGCCTGTGCCCTCTACGTTGCCTGTCGCAAGAGCCTGGTGCCCACCGTGGGGAGCGGCCTGATGGAGGGCAACGGGGTGTCCCTGACCAGGATCCTGCGCTCTGCCAGACTCAGGTGAGCCCCACCGGGTTGTTCATTGCCCCGACTAATGGCCCTAATGGCTACTTACAGACTGGGCTGGGCTGAAAAGGAGCTCAGAGCTCTCCCAGTGCCAACCCCCTCCATGGGGCAACGACCCCTCTCCCCAGTCCCATCCAATCTTCCCTTGGGCACTGCCAGGGACGGAGCAACCCCAGCCTCTCCGGGCAGCCTGTTCCAGAGCCTCAGCCCCTTCCCAGGGAGGGGTGTCTTCCTTATAGCCCTGGCTAACTAATTGCCTCCTGCTAGCTCCCTCCTCCGCTGAAGCCACTAACTCAGGTGCAGCAGGTCTTCTTGCATCTCCGAGCACCACAAAATACCTGTCCCGAGGTAATAAATGTAAAAGCAACAAATCACCTCTGTTGGAAGTGGAAATAAGATGCAAATCGGTAATTTTCAACTTCAAGCCTCTGCAAAACCACCGGTGGCAGAACAGCAATTGTTCCACCCACGCCCAGGATTCCTCTTGCTTGTTGTAGTTAATTGGATCCAAACAAGGATCCTCCAAGTGCTCCCTTAGTGATCCAGATAAGACTCTGATCTTTGTTGTAGTTTATTGGATTCTAAACAGGGATCCTCCAACTGCTCCATTACTGATCCAGATGAGACTCTGGTGTAGATGAGTCTCCTACCTGATGCAGGGTGTGGGCCGGGCGGCTGGGTGCGGTTAGGGGAGGCAGAGCGGTGCGGTCCCATAAGTACAGACCCTCGCAGGGGCTTCCTGTGCAGGGGCTGCTCTCAGTGCTGGGCTCTGACAGCAGATGGCACAACTGGGCTGCTCTCAGCCACAGAACTACCTCAGGGAGGGGTGCCTTGTGATTGCAGCCACTGCTGATGGGTCCTCTGGAGAGCCCTGGACCTCGTCTGTGATTTTGCTGGCACACAGAGCTCTGTTCAGTCCCTCTGCCCCTGCCCTAGCTGATGCAGCGATGCTGGGAGCTGTTGGATGAAGGCAGTGCTCCCATGCCTGTGCCTTGAAGACAGTGAATGAGCAAAACCACAGTGATAAGAGGAGAAGTGGGTACGATGAGAGTGCTTTAGGAGGCCACCCAATGAGGGGTAAAGCTGTGTGACAATCACATTGGTTCTTAAGGAGCAAATTTATGGGTGTGAGCTGGAGCAGAGGAGGTTCCCATCAGTGTGAGAAGGACCTTCCCAGGAAAGGTGCCAGAGCCCTGGCAGGGCTGCCCAGGGTGTTGTGGAGTCTCCTTCTCTGGAAACGTTTCACACCCGCCTGGCCATGTCCATGTGTGACCGGATCTCGGGGATCCTGCTGTGGGTGGGGGGACGGGACTGGATGGTGTTTCGAGGTCCCTTCTAATCCCTGATGTTCGGGACTCGGTGAAATGTGTTGCATTTAGGCTTTTTAAAGAGTCAGGGTGAAGGAAGCTAGTTGAAGCCCCAAATAAAGCAGCCTTTTCTCTCTTTAAAAGTTTAATTCAGTTTTTTAGCAAAATGAAGAAATGGATGGACATGTCCAATGTGCCACAGGAGTTCCGCGAGCGTGTGGCCAGGCTGGAGCGGAATTTCGAAGTGTCGACTGTGATCTTCAAGAAGTTTGAGCCGATATTTCTGAACGTCTTTCAGAACCCCTATGAGGAACCCGCCAAGCTGCCGCGCAGCAGGAAACAGAGGTATTTCAGAGGTTTCATGTCACATTTCCCTGGGAAGGGCCGCTCATGCCGTGGATTTGTGACAGTTGAGATCATTAACCACTTCTCAGAAGCTTTGTGAAGTTCTGAAGCACCAGGGCCTTGCTGTGGCCTCGGTTCTGAGATGCAGCCGATGCAGAAACGTCCCTGATCTGGCCAGGACAGGGCTCAGCTCACAGAGCTCTGCAGCCTGTTCACCTGTCTTCAGGGCAGGTTCAGCAGGGCTGTGTTTGTTCACCTCCCAGACTCCTCAAGGAGGTGTCCGTGCTCCTGCTGGCCGTGCAGTAGCAGCGGGAGCAGAGCTGGGGCTGGGCGAGGAGCTTGTGCCATCTCACGTATGAGCTCTGCCTATCGGGCCGATGGCTGGAGTGCTTTAGTGGAGCAGCCCAGCTCTGTGTCTGCAGGCAGGAGGGATCGTTGTGCTGCTGCAGCTCTTTGCCTACAGCCATGCACTGGGAGAGGTTTTCTTCATGCTCTGTGCTGCGGTTCCTTCACCAGGGCAGCGTTCGCTGGGGTAACACAGCTTTGGCCCCTGTGGGCTGCCCTGAGCAGTGTCCCTGCTCTGCCAGCTCTGTGGGTTGGAACAGCTCTTCTCCAGAGCCGATTCAGCGGCTGAGCTGCAGCTGTGTGTTCTGAAGGGGCAACTGATGCTTCATGAAGCTCTCCCCACAGTTTGCGCAGCCTTTGGCATCTCACCAGCTCGCACTGAGATGAGACCCTGGCGGGGTGGTGTCTGGGGTTGCAGGCCAAGGCAGCTGTTAGTGCCTGAAGGTTGGGGACTCTCGGAAAGGCTCTGCGAGGCAAGGAAGGAGCCTTTGGTGAAGCAAGGACCTGTGGCTTGGACTGTGCCTTAGTTGCGGAGTGAGGAGACACTGGCCCCTTTGAGCAGGGAAATGCTATTAATCTGTCACTGTGAACAAGCCTCAGCTTCCTGGAGCCTAACACTGACCTGTTCCCCCTTTTCCTCGTTGCCAGACGGGTGCCGTGTGGTGTCAAAGAGCTCTTCAACTTCTGCTGGACTCTGTTTGTGTACACGAAGGGTAGGCTGCCTTTCCCTAGCCGCACGGTCTGTGCGCCGAGCGTCCCGGCCGTGCTCGGTGTAGCCTGACGTTCTGTGCTGTCTCTTGAAGGGAATTTCCGCATGATTGGAGATGATTTAGTAAATTCCTACCATTTGCTTCTGTGCTGCTTGGACCTGACTTTTGCGAACGCCCTTCTGTGTGCAAACAGAAGAGATTTGCTGAACCCGTCGTTCAAAGGTAGCGGGGGGCGGCTCCTTTGCAGCCCCTGCTGCTTCGCGCTCCTGCCGGGGTGGAAGTGAAGCTGGAGGTCGGTTGTCTTTGTGCCCCCTGTCCTCAGGCCTACCAGCGGGCTTCCACACCGCGGAGATGGGAGCCACCGAAGACCCTCCGTGCATCATTGCCACTCTGTGTGAGCTGCATGATGGGCTGTTGGTGGAGGCCAAGGGAATCAAGGAGCACTACTTCAAACCCTACATCGCAAAGCTGTTTGATAGGAAGGTAAAGCTCGCCGGTCTGAAGGCAGCCAGGCCGGCAGCCGTGGACTGGGTCGGGCTGTCCTTCCCTGCACTTCAGCAGGAGCAGGGTTTACCCTCCCGGGTAACGACCTGTGTTCTGAGGTGGCCTGTGGTTTGGCTTCCTCTGTCAGCGGGGACTCTTTGCTGTCCCCCAACCCTGGGTGATCACGTTCTCTTTGGGCCCAAAAGTCATCCTGTGAAACAGTTATGTGGGAAAGCTGAGAGGGTGCTGTGGGCTCTCCTGCTTCTCTTGTGACTCGGCAGAGGCTGAGGTTGCAGCTGTACAGGCTGCTCTCTGAGGTTTTGATCTTGAAGATGGTTTTCCAGGCTCTCTGGAAGTGTCTGTGTAGTCGTTGATCAGGTCAGTGCCTGCCACCAGCGGAGCAGACGTTAGACAGCAGTCCTGTCTCTCAGGAGCAGCTGCTTTTGGAGCTCGGGCGGAACTGGGCTTTGCCCTCCTCAGTCTCTCTTGCCAGTGCCCTGCAGGCCTTCTGTTGAGGCAAAACCAGTCTGGTTCTCCTCCTAAATCCCATTTCCTTTTTAGCTAAACCCACCCTGCCCTCATGTTGCTCGAGCTGGGGGCATTGGGATTCTGTTGGTGACCGATTTCTGCTCTTCTTGCTTAGATCCTGAAAGGAGACTGCCTGCTGGACCTCTGCAACTTCACAGAGAACAAGTGAGTGACAGCTGCTGCTCTTCGCTGTGGGCTCGGGGTCATTTCTGATTCATTTATGCAGTGCAGGCCTTGGACTGTGGTCCTCAGCTTTCTCTTTCCGTAACTAGCACTCTCTTCATCTTTGCCAGTCAGAGCTGCTCTCTGGCAGGAGGTTTCTGAACTCCCTGTGTCACCCATCAGGGGCTCAGCTGCACCACTGCTTCTCTCCCGTCGGGTGTGAAGCTGCTCACCTTTGTGTTCTGACATCTGCTGTGGATCCAGACCCTGGCCCCAGTGTTCCTACACTGCCCCGAGCTGGGGCGTCGCTGCAGGTTCCTCTGTCAGTCTCCACCTGAGGGTGTAAATCTCAGAAGCAGCAGCAGTGGTGAAACCACAACAGAGAGGCAGAGGGTTTCTGTGGGAGCGAGCAGAGCTGTGTTAGAGACTCCTGAACGTCTCTTCTGGAAGCTCACTTAGATGAGGGACACAGGCAGCAGCTGCTGCGTTTGCTTTACGGAGCCCAGAGAGGTGCCCGTGTGTTTGCGCAGTACCCGGCGGCTGGTTCTGGCAGGGGCAGTAGTGCTTTGGGTTGGGAGCGCTGAGCAAAGGCTGGGCAGCTTTCAGCAGCAGCCGGGTGGTGCTGCGAGCCCCGTGTGGACGCTGCTGATGTCTCCAACAACCTCATACAACCATGATGTGGGCAGCGATGCAATGGCCCTGTCCCTGGGTAGCTCCTCAGCTACCGAGTGGGGAAGCCTCTCCCTTGCTCGAGTCCCTTCACAGACCTTTTTCTAAAGGACATGGGGAAGGTGAACCCACGGGGCTCCTGTCCAGTTCCGTGTGCACTAACACAGTCAGTAGGTTGTTCTGTCCCGCTCCCCTTTGTGCTGAAGCAGCAGCTTGAGTTGCTGAGGAACTCTGCAGGCAGGAGCTGTTGGTGGCTCTGAAGTGCTGTGAGAAACCCCCAGGGTTTAGTGACTTGTCTGATTTTTACCCAGACCTTTCATTTTGCTTCCCAGGTGTGAGGTTAAAGCTCTGCAGCCTGTGTAGGGCTAAATGTTCCTGCTTTAGGGTTGGGTCAGCTGGAGTAAAGGGAGCGGAGGATGTGTATGGTGTCTGCTCTGTTGGTGGGGGTTCAGGAACAGAATCCAGCTCTCAGATGCCCCTTCCTGTGAAAGCTGGGGGCTCCGAAGTGACCACCCGGCTGGTTTGGGTGTGCAGGGACCAGGGCGGAGCGCAGGCAGGTTTCTCGGGGTGGGGCCGTTTCGTTTGCCGGCGGAGCTGCTGCCCAAAGCGTCGACGCTTCAGCCGCCCCCTGGCTCCGGGTCTGGGCCCTGGCTCCGCTGGCACCTCGCCTGTGTCCGTGGCAGTGCAGCCTTCCACGTCAAACCTGGGCTTCTCTTCCAGCAAAGCGCTGAACAAAGAGTATGAGGAGTACGTCCTGACCGTGGGGGACTTCGACGAGAGAGTGTTCCTGGGGGCCGACGCCGAAGAGGAGATCGGCACCCCGCGGAAGTTCCCCGTGGACGTGCCGGCAGGGAGGCCGGCAGCCAGAGCTCCCGTGGAGTGTCACCTGCAGCAACACTTCGAAAAGGTGATCCTTTGCTACCTCTTACTCACTGATTCCTCCTGTGAGCATTTTGCATCCTTGAGTGCTGTTGGAGTCCCTGAAGGGTGTTGGAATCTCATGAGCATCCTGAGGGGAGCTGGTGGATGCCCTTCAGCAGACGCTGCCAGGCTAAGGGAAGCAGCAATGTCTTCTCCCCTGTGGCAGTGAGTTGATAGCTCTGGTGCACTCTGCTTTCAGCCAGAAAAGACCCCTGGGTACCTCAGAACAATGCAGAGGCCTTGGGCTGTGGTTCAGGCTTCGTTTGTATCCCTAAGGATCCCATGGAACCCTAACAGAGGGTTGCTTGTGTGCCCAGTGTTTCCATTGAGGACAGGAGAAGTCAGCTTGTGCCTTGCTCAGGACCCTGCCAGTGAGCTCCAGGTTCTCTGAAGGTTTGCTCTGTATTTACAGAGTCCTGGGAAGGCTTCAGCTGGGTTTTAGCCTGCACTGAGCGCCCAGGTTTGCTGGGAGCCTTTGGGTGTGTGGTGGTGGTGTCACCAGTCGTCGTGGTGCCAGAGAGGCTCTGGAAACGGCTCCGCTGGCTGCTTTGGTGGAGCTGCTGCATGACAGAGAATTGATTGTGCTTCCCTGGCAGAAAAGGTCGTTTGCTCCTTCGACGCCGCTGACCGGGAGGCGCTACCTCCGCGAGAAGGAGGCCGTCATCACGCCGGTGGCCTCGGCGACACAAAGCGTGAGCCGCTTGCAGAACGTCGTGGCCGGGCTGAAAAACGCCCCCAGTGAGCAGCTGGTGGCTCTTTTTAAGTGAGTAACGGCCCTGCGGCCGCTCGCACACGGACAGGAGGTCCTCATGCCCACCAGCACTTTCTTCCTCGCACGGGCCTGGCTCTGCTCGGCGCAGAGCGCATGCGCACCCGTGTCTCTGGTCAGAAGATCTCCGCTTTGGGTGGTCCCTGCTGGAGAGGGGCAGCTGGACACCCACCCCGGCTGGTCAGCCCCTGTGTCACTGCGGCTTCGGCGGTGCTGGTGGTCACTTGGCTCCGTCAAAGGCACTGACGCCGCCGCGGGGCTTCTGCGGGAGGAGGGAGAGGTTTGGGTCAGCCAGCTGCAGAGAGCCGAGGTGCAGAGAGCTGAAGGCTTCTCATGTCTCCTTCGTCCTGCTTCAGGTTAACTTACTCCTGAGTTCACAGAGTGCCCTCACTCCTGGCAGCGGCTGGGATGGCTGTCGGCGCCGAGCCTGCGCGCAGCAGCACTCTGCTAGGGAAGGAAGAAGCGAAATAGAGTGGCTGGGCGCTGGCCAGGCTGCCCGGGAAGGGGGTGGAGTCCCTGTCCCTGGAGGGGTGTAAAACCCAAGTAGCCAGAGCACTTGAGGCCATGGTCTGGTCTGGGGGTGGGGGGATGTTGGGTTGAAGGCCGGGCTTGCTGACCCTGGAGGTCCTTTCCAGCCAGGATGATCCCGTGGTTCCGTGTGGTGACGCAGGCTCTCACCTGCTGAGGAGAGCCCCCTGCGACCAACTGCTCTTGCTTTTGCTGGGGGGATTTGGGTTTGGGTTTTGAAAGTGGCAGTTTGTTTGTACAGACAAGTCCTTCTCATGCTCTGCCGCAGGTCCTGCGCCCGCAACCCCCTGGAGGGCATCGTGAGCAGGGTGAAGGAGCTCGGCGAGAGGTTCTGTCGCAGCTACACGCAGCCGACAGACGAGCAGCCGGGATCTCACATAGGTGCGGGCGGGATGCGGATGGGACGTGCACGGGGTGGCACCGAGCGGCAAACCCAGGGCGGTGAAGCGGGTTCACGCACTGTCGTCTCAGCATCTCCTGGAGCAGAGCTGGGTTAACCCAAGATGCATCCAGGCAGAACCTGTCCCTGTCGGACAGGGCACTGCAACCAGTAAAAGATCCCTGCCCAGCAAACCCCAGGGTGCAGCCCCGAGCGAGTAACCAGGGCTGCTGAGCCTGCAGCCGTTCTTAGCAGAAGCTGTCGTCATCCTCGATGCAGAATATGAAGGGACTTGGGACATGGACAGAAGAGTCACGGACTGCAGTTGTCTGCAGCGGTTCGTTGCTCAGAGCAGCAAAGCTCCTTGTCCTGTGAGAGTTCCAGGGCTTTGTGCTGCGACCAGTGGCCTTCTGAATGCACTGGTGTGAGGCTCAGAGCCATGCACGGGCACGCGCTGCTCTCTGCAGCGCAGGGGCTGGTCAGCTGAGGCACCAGACCGCTTGCACAGCCGGCACCCGGCTTCATCTCTGCTTTGAAATTGCAGATTTTGCTGTGAACAGGCTGAAGCTGGCGGAGATCCTCTACTATAAGATCCTGGAGACCATTGTGGTGCAGGAGACACGGAAACTGCACGGGAAGGACCTGACCGTGAGTGAAGAGCTGCAAAGGGAGGAGAAGCCTGTCCTTAGCCCTGTCCAGCAGGGCTGCCGTCAAGCAGCCGCACAGCAGGGCGCCGTGTTCACGGTCGCTGACAGCCGTGTGGCTGGTGGGGCGTTTGCCCTGCCGGGCGACTCGCGTTGAGGGGGCCAGTTCACTTGGCTGTGGCATGGCAGACGGGCTGGGCTTTGCACCGCTACTCTGCCTCTAGCTCTTGCCATCCTGCGCTCCTCTGCCAAGGAGGAGGCTGCAGAAGGACAGTAGAGGCTCTTCTCTCAGGCAGTAGGCTTCGTGGCGTTAGGCCAGGAGACTTGGCCTCATTGCCCAGACCTCAGCCACTGATGTTTTGGGCCGTCTCCTCAGGCTGTCCTGGAACAAGACGTCTTCCACCGCTCCCTCCTGGCCTGCTGCCTGGAGATCGTGCTGTTTGCCTACAGCTCGCCGCGCACCTTCCCCTGGATCCTTGACGTTCTCGACCTCAGACCCTTCTACTTCTATAAGGTAAAAGCGCCAGGGCCGCACGTGAGCCAGGCAGTCTCGGAGGATGGTGCTCGGCCTCCCGCGGTACTCGTGTAGGACAGAGAGTGTGGTCCGGATTCTGTTTGTCCTGAAGTGCACGAGCTGGAGCTGAAGTGTGAAGCGAGAGCCCGTTTTGCTGTGGTCCTACCTGTGGCAGGCTGCTGCCCCTCGCCTGTGGATGTCTGAGCTGCTCTGGCAGGCGACAGCACTGCTCTGCCTGTGCTCGGTGCTCGCGCTGCGAGTGCTCAGCCCTACTGGGACAGCGTCCCTGCGTCAGTGGGACATCTGTCCTCCTAGGTTGCCTTTGGGCAAGGTAGAGGTAGAGGGAGGAGGCCGGAGCAGTCAACCCTGAACGGCAGCGTCAGGTCCTGAAGTGACCGGTACAATGGTGTCGGCAGGAGCGCCGTGACTCTGCTCGTGTGTCCTTGTTCCCACCAGGTGATCGAAGTGCTGATCCGCTCTGAGGACGGGCTCTCCAGAGACATGGTGAAGCACCTCAACAGCATCGAGGAGCAGATTCTGGAGAGCCTGGCCTGGGCTCGGGACTCGGCACTCTGGAGCGCCCTTGAAGCCTCAGAAAACAAGGTCCCCACCTGCGAAGAAGTGAGCGCCTGGCTTTTCTCTGTCAGCAAGTTTGTGTTTCTCTGGCTTCTTTTGTGCGGAAGCCGCGGAAACAAGACAAGCGCTGCAGAAAGGCTGCTGTCCGTGGGCTGGCTCAGAGAAGGGGACTCTGGCTGTTAACTAACCCCAGTGGTTCTCGTTCCCTAGGTCATATTTCCCAGTAATTTTGAAGCCAGCAATGGTGGAGGCGGCTTTGGCCACCTGCCTATGATGCCATTATCTCCTATAGTTCATCCCCGCGTGAAGGAGGTTCGGACAGACCTCGGTGGGAGTTTAAGACGGGGTACGTCCCAGGCTTCTGGTGGGGTTTGGGAGAGGGGGGCCTGGCTTCATTGTTCCTGAAACCCATCTGGGGTTTCCTCTGTGCCAGACGTGCAGCCGCTATCGCCCATCTCTGTGCACGAGCGCTACAGCTCTCCTGCCGCGGGAAGTGCCAAGAGGAGGCTCTTTGGAGACGACAGCCCCAGAGAAATGCAGATAGAAAGGAGCCTGACCGAGGGAACGAAGCTGACCATCGCCCCAGCGTCGAGTGCTGCCGCCGACAACATGTTCGTCCCCCCTGGCCAGACGGTTCTGACCGTGACAATGGCGGCAGCGCCTGGCAAAGCAGGACAGAAGGTCACCATCCCGCTGCACGGTACCGGCTCCTCTCGCTTCGTTTCTCCTCTCTGACAGATGCTCTGCTTGATGAGAGGGTTTGACTAGGGAGGGAACCAATGCAGAGGCACAGCCCAGCTCTTGCGTTCCGGGGGCTGCCCTGGGGAAGGGGAGCTCTGGCTCCAGCAGCCATTGTTCCTTGGGCACTTGGCACTTGCAGAGAGTTTTCGAGACGGCCGCTCACGTTCAGGGCCGGCAGTACTCAAAATGTAGTCATTAGTCCTGCCCGGGGGCAAGAAGTCCTTCTAGTGCAGCAGGGTGAGACGTGTCAGCACGCAGCGCGCCAGGGAATCTGCCGTCTGCAGCGTGAGGAGTCCCCGACGGCTTGTTCCTGTCTGCTGTTCCCAGGTATCGCCAGCGAGACGGGTGGCGTTGCCCTCATCCCCATCGCGTTGACCCTGGGTCAGCCGTGCAAAGCAGAGCCCCAGGCGGGTGACGCGCCCGACGCGCAGCTGTCGTCAGCCGGCAAACCCCGGAGGACGGGGTCCTTGGCTCTCTTCTACAGGAAGGTCTGTGTCTGCTGCAGAGTCCTGTGTCACTGCTGCCTTTGGCCATGCAGAGCCTGGCCTCCTCCCCAAGGGGCTGTTACCTCTCTGGGGCAGCTCTTGCAGACTAGGAGGAGATGAGGAAAGATGTAGAAGACAACCTCTTCCTCCCCTCCCCATCCCCTTTTCGCCTCCCCATGACAAATTTCCTGTGGTTTTGCTTTTGGCAAGCAGCCTCTCTGAGTAACTGCCCAAGAAGCACTGGGAGGTTTCGCTTCTTGTTAGTGCTTTTGCCTCTCCCCAGCAAGGCTGAGGCAGGCTGCAGGTGGGGACAGGGAGCTGGCTTGCTGTGGAGGAGAAGCCTCAGCTCACTTGTTTCCCATTGCTTTCATCTCCACTGTGGAGTGTGGAGAGACCATTTGCTTCAGCTACTCTCTCAGAAGTGCCACACATTCTCTCTGCGGTGGCTTTCTCACTGGAGAAGCTGTTTTCAGGGCTTTTCCCCTTTTCAGGGGGTCTGCTTTGTGACCCTGGGTAGCTGTACACTGAACAGACTGGGGTGAACTGTGACTGCAAACCAATTCCTGGGATCCCACGTGAGCCATGTCCTGTGCTGGAGCATCTGGCTCTGGTGGGGACAGTCTGTCTCCAAGAGCGGAGTGTGAATTGAGAGGCCAGCTGCTGGGCCTGAGCTCCGAAGCGGAGCCCCTTGGGGAGGCTCTTGCCCAGCTGGGGAGCGCAGCGGCCCGGCTGCGGACGTCGGCCGCTCCCGTGCACTTGTGGCAGTGTTCCGGTACGGCAGGGCTGGGGAAGCTGCAGGTTGCCTGTAAGCGCTGGCAATGCCACGGCTGAGGAGCTGACACTCGGTGTCAGGGCGTTGGCTTGGGCAGAGCGGGGAGGTCTTGCAGAGATGGGCTGTCCAGAGAGAGCAGCTCTGCTTCAGGGGCTTCCTACGCTGCAGAGAGGTGAAGCTCACCTGGCTCGATTGCCTCTCCCGTGCGTGTCCCTTCCAGGTCTATCACCTGGCCAGCGTGCGCCTGCGGGACCTCTGCCTGAAGCTGGACGTGTCCAATGACCTGCGCAGGAAGATCTGGACCTGCTTTGAGTTCACCTTGGTTCACTGTGCCGATTTGATGAAGGACAGACACTTGGACCAGCTCCTCCTCTGTGCCTTCTACATCATGGCCAAGGTACTGGGGAGTTTCCGGAGATGCAGGAAGTTTCCTGCCCAGTCTGTTCCCAGTTGCGCTGTGGCTGCTGCATGCAGAGGTGCCAGCTACCAGCCTGTTAGCAAAGAAAAGACTTTCCTTCTTTTCCTGAGGCCTCTCACGGGGAGCTCTGCGCGGGCTTGTTGCCCCATATCTGCATCTCTGTCCTGTTCTTCCCCTTCGAGATCTGTGGCACCTGGTCTAGAGCCACTGCCTCAGGCAGGGACCCTGCAGGGGCAGAACTCTGCTGGACCTCCCAGCCGCACGGGTGGATGGATGGACGTTCCTGTTGCACAGCAGTGCTCTTGGCTTTGGCAGATGGGGGCTGAGGGATCGAGCTGTTGCTTGTACACCTCCAGTGCTCACCCAGCTCGCCAGCACCGGTCGAGGCCTGACTGGGTTGGGTCACAAAACTGGAGTGGTGGCTTGACGGCAGAGCTGATGGCTACAGTGGCCACCGTGAGGTCTGATCCACAAGAGGGAAGCTAAGTGCAGGCGGTTGCTAGGGCCCGTGGAAAAGCCATTCAGAGGGAAGCGGCCTGAGCAGCCCGGCCTTGCTGCTCGCACGTGGTCGTCAGCAGCCTTTGCTTTCCAGGTAACCAAAGAGGAGAGGACTTTTCAGGACATCATGAAGAGCTACAGGAACCAGCCGCAGGCAAACAGCCACGTGAGTGTTGCTGCCCTGGCAGATGCTGGCGGCTGGGCGTCAGCGCTGCGCTCGGTCAGGCCTGCCTCTCCACTGCTTTGCCCTGACTGCCTTCCCTGATGCCCTGCAGGTTTATCGCAGCGTCCTGCTGAGAAGTCGCTCTGCCCTCGTCCCGTCGGACGAAACCCCGAACCAGGACGTGGAGATGACGGAAGGTAGGAACCTGCTCCTGGAGCTCGCACAGTGAGCCTGGCGCTCCTTGCCTCAGCTCGTGGTGTTAACTGGTCAGTTCAGGGATCGGCTCTTGTCGCTGGATTTTGACAGCTGGAGTGGAGGTGCCCACTGTGCTGGCAGTCTCTGAGCTCTGAAGGTCTCTCTTTGTCAGACTCGTCTGGGAAAAGGGGCAGCTCCTCCGGACAGTCTGCGGCAGAGAGCTCCGGTGAGTCGGGAGCGGAGGAGAGGGGAGACCTCATCAAATTCTACAACGCTGTCTATGTGGGAAGAGTGAAGTCCTTTGCCCTGAAGTACGATGTCACGAACCAGGACCATGTGGTGAGTGAAGGGGTTGGGAGCTTTGCTTCATCCAGGCAGCAGACACCGAGCTGTCTGTCCTGGCAGCAGCCCTGCCGGAGCAGACTTGTCGTTTCACCTCCTGAAGATGACCTGGAGGAGCACGACCCCTCCGTTCAGTGTGGTCTGCATTCGGTCCCCTGACTGCCGTCCGGTCGAGCTCTTGAGCCCCTGTGGTCTCTCTCGCAGGTGGAAGCGCCCCCGCTGTCCCCGTTCCCCAGCGTGAAGCAGCAGCCTGTGTCCCCCCGGCGGATCTCCCAGCAGCACTCGGTTTACGTGTCCCCTCACAAGAACGGTGCCTGCTTGACCCCCCGCTCAGCGCTGCTCTACAAATTCAGCGGGAGCCCCTCCAAGGTAGGGAGGAGCAGGGGGCTGAGGGGGGCGGTTGGAGAGAGGGCTGGTGAGTCTCCTGCCCAGGGTGTCCCGCTGCGCTGCTCTGGGTTGGTGGGGAGGGGCGCAGATCCTGGTGCTCAGCACCAAAGGTCGCTGCGAGCCGGGGCCACATGGCAGTGGAGTCGCTGTGACTCGGGGCTGCTTTTTGTCTCGGTCAGAGTTTGAAGGACATCAACAACATGATAAAGCAAGGGGAGCACCGGAGCAAGAAGCGAGCGATAACCATCGACAGCGACACCGAGTCCCCCACGAAGAGACTCTGCCAGGACAGCGATGACGTTCTCCTGAAGCGCCTCCAGGATGTCGTCAGTGAAAGAGCAAATCACTAGCGGTGGCGGCTGCGGTGGGAGCCGCGGGGCCAGAGACAGCCGCTGCCCTCTCTGTTTTGTGCCTTTGCATCCAGGCAGCTGCCGAGGTCCTTGAACAGGGAGCTTTCACCCAACTTCCACAGGATCCAAAAAGCAAGGGCGAAGCATGAAGCGCCGGAGGGCGAGGTGTGGTGATGGTCTTTGTTGCCAAAGGCCACGCTGTGCCTGAGCTGTTTTAGCGAGAGAGTGGTCTGCGTGAAGCCGCAGCGGATGGTCTCCAGCTTCACGAGCTCAGAGTGTAACTCAGCTTCCAGCAGCACTGGTTCTAGCATTGGAATGAGGATGATGGGGATTCCTCAAGCTTTCGGTGCTGGGCAGAGACTGCAGACATGCCTGGCTTTAGCAGAGCGTGGGATCGTTCACATCGCACTGCAGGAGCGGAGAACAGGTGGAGCCTCCGGCCACCGGAGGGGCTGAGCAGTTCCACTGCTGCTCGTGGGCTGCTTCGTCTCCCGTCAGAACCCCAGGGAGGCTGAGGCCGCCGGCTGAGGCCACAACCAGGGAACTACTCAGAGGTGCTGAACTGGACACTGGATGCGTGAGGTGGGGCTGCCTGGGTGGGAACCCCCTTTCCCTGGGGGCAGCCAGTGCTGCTGTGGGAGCTGCCCCTCCGGTGGTCTCGGGGGTCTCTTCCAGCCTGGGTGGTTCTGGGGTTCCCCGCTGGGAGCCCAGGAGCAGCGGTGCCGCAGAAGCAGCTCCTTCATAGGACCGTTCACCCATCGAGCTGGTTCCAGACAGCTTTGGCCACCCTACGGTGTTCGAGTGATTCATTGAACGAACTGGATGCCTTTGTTTGAGGGCTTCCCGAAGGCCTTGGCCTCTTGTGTAGCATCTACACTGTCTGTAAGCCCGCTGGACACGGCGTGTTTGAACGCAGGGGCTGGGTGGCTGCTTGGGGCCTGGAATGGTTGGGATGCAAGACTCCCAGGGTCTTGCAGCCAAGTGTTTGATGCTGAGGGGTTTGGTAGGGTTGGTGGTTTTGTTTTGGCACAGCGGTCCTTGATCTTCCTTCACTGAGGGTTGGAGCCATGGAGAGCCCTGCCAGCTCTGCACTTCCCAGTCCGCGTGTAAATGAACTGGAGAAGCAATGAGTGATGACATAGGACCTGCTGGGTTTGCTCTGTGCACTGGGGTGTTGGATTTGCTTCGTGGGAGCTGCTGTGCTGCAGCTGCAGCGCTGACTCTGCTCAGGGCTCCGGCCAGCAGCGATGCAGGAGAGATGGACTGAGCAGCATTTGTGTGCGGGGGGCCCCGGGCAGTGAGTAGAAGGTTTACAAAGGGCGCTGTCAGGTGTCGAATTAACTACTTAAACATTGGAGGTGCTGGGGTTTTAAAAATCCCAGTAAGGGTGCTTCTGGAAAGGTCTGACTGCAGCCCGAGAAAACAGCCCTACAAGGGACTGGGCTTCACAGAGACTCGTCGGTTCCTTTCAGTTTTATCCCATTTTAATGTTTGTCTTCAGAACTTGAGTGAAAAAGTGCAGGAGAACAGAGCTGTCTGCTCTGATCTGCTTGTTGGTGCTGTTAGGGCCCTCAGCATTGACCTGCTCCAGTCCCTGCGACGCTGCCTGTGCTGGGGGCACTGGGGAGCGCTGGCTGGGCTCAGGGCAGCCGTCACTGTGAGACCAGGGAGCTGATGGGGTTTTGACGCAGCGTCACGGGCAGGTTTCTGCTCACCAGCCTCTCAGTGTGCTCGGAAAGCCAATGGTGCTAGAGTCCTTACTGGTTGTGCCTGGGTATACTGGGTCTTTGCCAGAACAGCGGCTGTGCTGCAGCTGGATGCGGCTCAGGTTTGAGGCTGCATCTTTTCAGGCGGCGGTAGCAGAGCTGCTGCGCAGCTGCAGCCCCGGTGCTGGTGTGAAGTGGCTGGGGGTGCCCAAGTGCCTTCGTGTCCGTCGGTGCTCTGCAATAAACGGTTAGGAAGTCTCTCGGGGGCTGCTGCTGTGTTTGTCGTGGGCTCCTGGCACCTGCTCTCTGCATTCTCGGGGGTGTCCAGGGCCTCCATCTCAGTCATTTCGGTCAGACTCTTTCTCCAGCTGAAGGTGTCACCTCAGTACTGCTGGAAGTGGGTTTGGAGCAGCTCCATAAACCCACCAGCGCTCCCGGGGTCGTTGAGGGCTGACGCTGGGCTGCCACATCCCGAGGGTTGTGCTAAGTTGAGGCTTCCAGGTTTGCTGCTGGGGTGTGGTGGGCGCTGCGGCCGATGCTCTGTTCGCTCCGTTTCCTGGAAGGAAATCCTGTTCCATCCCAGCCCTGCGAGACCCGAGCAGCAGTGATTACTGAACCAGGGCACGTGCAGGAGCTGCCATGAAGGGACTGCAAGGGTGCACAAAGGGCTGGGAGCTCGGATGAGAGCAGCTGCCTGGACGCCAAAGCAGGCTGATAGCTTTTCCCTGCCTTGTAAGCAGCACCCAACAGGTAGGGGTCCCTCACCCAGGGCAGTTCCTGAAAAGCAGGTGCTGCATGAACTCTTCAACTTCCTGGAGTGACCAGCCCAGCCAGTGAGTCAAGGGGTGGATTCTCCTTGCGGTTCCCAGCCTGCCCACAGTCAGGGCTTGCGGCTGCCCCACTCCCTTTTCCCAACCCAGAGAGCTGGGCAGAGCAGGTGGCCTCGGGGTTAACACTGCCAAGTGACGGGGAGCCTCTGGGTTGAGGAAGCCCTGTTCACCCTGGGTGCAGCCCAGTGCAGGTATTGCCTCGGCTGGGGCAGGGAGCTGGAGCTGCAGCAGTCCACTGGGATCCCCTTGGCTTCGGTTACGGGGTGTCCACAGATAAACGGCTCTGTGAGAGCAGAGCTGTGTGACAGCGGGTAGTTCACGCGTGCATGCGGGGCTGGAGCAGCTGGGGCTGTGGCAGCAGTCGGTGGTGTTGCCATGGCCTGGCCTGGCCACCCCTGGGCAGCACTGCCCTCTCCCAGCGAGCTGGCAGCGCTGCCCCACAGTCCAACACAACCAGGAGGGTGTCGCTAGGAACAGGGAGTGGGAAAACCACGTGAGACCTGTGGGGAGGGTGACGATGCCCAAGTGACCCAGCTGTGGGCAGCCCCAGTCTGTGAGCTGTTGTTTAGCCCGCTGTGTTCCCAGAACAAGCCTGTGCCAGCCCTTATCAGACCAGCTGGAGGTTCCTGCGCTGCGAGAGGTCAAAGCTCAGAGGGAAGCTGTGCCTGCGTGACTGGTGGAGCTCTGTGCTGCCTGCATCCTGCTTGTGTGGCTCTGCCCAGGTGCTGCTTCAGGGATCCCCGTCCAGGTAACAGAAATGGAGGCACTCGCCTGCCTGTGCTGGCTCAGACACAGCCCCACGCGGGAATAACCCCCTCCCTCGCAGCCTGTCTGTCACCCCAGGAGTCTGTTAGGAGCTGGTTGGGGTCTCTGCGTGGAGCTGCCTGCGTGAAGCCGGAGCAGGGGTCTGGCCGCTGCTGCTGCACACCAAGGGCAGAGCTGAGCTGGCGCCTTTCTTCCCCCGGGTTCTGTTTGGTCACTGGGACTCGCTGGTCTGTTTGGCCACTGGGCTGCCAAGCGCAGAGCTGTCTTCCTGCTGGTGACAGAAACTGCTCTCTGGGACCTGGTAGCCTCCCACCCTGTTGCTGAGGCACGTGCTCGTCTGTTGTCGTAACAGCAGCACTGACTCAGGGAGCCTCTGGCCTCAGTCCCAGGGTAGTCCTGCCTTGCTGGCTGCAGCCCAGAGCGAGCCCTGCAGCGAGCCTTCCGCTCGTGTCTGGCCTGTATGCAGTTTGTGTCCGTCATGACAGGATCCTGGGGACAGGCTCCGCATCCCTCAGCTCTGTCCCCTCCCGCGCTGCTTTTTGGCTCTGGACGTTGAGCTCTGCAGGGCAGAGGCAGGGAGGGGGCGGGTGATGCCCGAGGACAAACACCAGTGACACTTGGGTGTGGGAAGGGAGAAGGCGTGAAGTTCTCCAGGGGATTAGGGCTCTTCTTGGCTCCCACGGAAGGAATCCCAGCAGACAGCTCTTCTCAGAAGAGGAGCTGTTTCTCTGAACGGGTGTGGTCCCCTCCCCGCCAGGCAGTTTCGTTCTGAGGGTGCTGGCACAGCGAGGATGGGAATCCCAGCAAGCCCCAGAGGGGCTGCAGAGTGACTCAGCCCGGTGACAGAGCGGGCGGCGCGGACTCAGCACAACTTCCCAGCAGGAGCCCAAAAATCAGAAAGCCCAGGGCTTGCCCACGAGAGCCAGCTGCTGTAGCCAGGCAGCTTGCAGAGCCCTCAAGGAGGGGTTTCCTCAGTAGGATGACGGCTCCTTGTGTTTTCTCCTACGTGTCTGAAGGGCACGGAAGTTGTGGTGAGAAAGCAGATTCCGGAGATGTGCTGGGGGTTGATGCAGGTTGGTTGCCACTGGCTGCTCTCACTGCCCCCCTCAGCAGGGCAGGGGGAGAAAACAGAAGGGCAAAGACCAAGGGCCAACAAGAGGACGGGGAGGTCTCTCACCAGTTCCCCACTGGACTCCGGGAAGATTAAATGAACTGACAATGAACAATGAGACACAAACCCCAAAGTGCACCTTCCTTCCCTTTGGCCTGGGCTCTGCTTCTCACTCGACTCACCCGTCTCTCAGCAAGAGGCACCAGGGTGGGGTGTCAGTTCCTGGTGCCTTGGTTCTGCTGGTCCTTCCTCTCTGCGCTCTGCTCCAGCAGGGAGTCCCTGCTGCAGGGCTGAGGCTACCGCTCTGGTGTTCTTCGTGGCCGCAGCTCCCTTGCTGGCTGCGCTGTGGGTCCCTATTCAGGAGTCAAAACTGCAGTCCCCCAGCGGGGCCTTTGCGGCTTGCGCAGGCCTTTCGCAGCAGGGCTGCCTTCGGTGATGGTGGGGATGGATGTTCCTGGGCACCCGGTGTGTGGCTCGCTTCATGACGCCCGTCTGGCTGTCAGGGCTCCAGGAGACCAAGAGCCTGGCCACTGGTGTTGGTGCCTGTGGGGTCCAGGGAACAGGGTCTTGACAACGCTGGGTTCGGTGTCTCCAGTGGCCCGGTCTGAGGGTGAGAGCAGAGCAGCACCGTGTCCCTTGGCAGCGCCGCCGCGGGGGCTGGTGCCAGTGCCCAGGCTGGGCTCTTGCAGGTGCTGGTGGGGCTCTTGGCTCTGGCGGCGCGGCTGGGCTTGTGCCCGCCGAGAGCACAGCTGACCGAGGCCGAGGGTGCTGCTCGCTAACCCCAGATGAAGGCTGCTGGGGTTCCCCTGCGCCCGCGGCGAGCAGGAGCCTGAGCTGGAGGGAGCGGGGCCAGCGCCAGCTGCCCCCGGTCACCCTACGAGCTGCCGGCCCACGGTTCGGGCGCCTCCACGCCCTCTGCGCGGCCCGAGCGTCCCAGGAGCCCCGCCCCCGCGGGCTCCGCCCCCTCTCTCGTGTGAGGCGGGAAGAGGCCCCAGCGGGGGGGGCGGGGCCAGCGCCGGGGGACTTCTCCATCGCGCGGAAGGGGGCGTGGTTGCCCTGCGCGTGCGCGGCGGGGCGGCTCCCGCCGGGAGCGCGCGAGGAGGGCGCGAGGCCAGGAGAGGGCGAGGGCGAGGGCGAGGAGTTGCCCTGCAGCGGCGGCCTAGAGCGACCGCAGCGACCCCGGCCGCGGCTCCTCGCCCCGCAGGGAGCATGGTGCGGGGGCTGCCGGCACTGCCCCGCGCCTGGTGAGGCCCGCGATGGGGGCGGGGAGGTGGCGGCGAGCGGGAAGGGCCGCCCCGCCTCGGGCTGAAGGGGCCGGGAGTGTACGGACAGGGTGACGGGGCTGCGGGCCCCGGCCTGCCTCCTCCGGCAGAAGGCCGTTGCTCAGGAACCGCAAAGGAGTTAATTGAAAATCCCTAGTGAGGGCGCGGGGTCAGGGGAGCAGGAGGGGCCGATTGTGCCCGGCAGGGCCTGCGGTGTCCCCGCGGGGAAGTGAAGGCTCCCCTGGCCCTGCGGTCCGAGGACGACTTCCCTGTGCGGAGCCCCTAGGCCTGCGAACCTAAAGGGATCCCCTGCCCCACCGGGAGGTGCCTCTCCCGGGACTCCGCGCTCCCAGCCGTCCACTTCCTGGTGCTCAAGTGGCTTCTCGTTGCCCCTCGGCGATGCTGCTTCCACCAGACACCCAGCTGCTCCCCGCAAAGGCCGCGTTTGGTGGCCCCGAGGGCGGGTGGAGGCCTGGCAGGTGCCCACGAAGGGATAGCCGTGGTTGTGGCCACTCTCACAGGGTCCTGTGCCCGTGGGACACCATGACTCCACGGTGAGAAGCTGCCAGCGTATGAGGAGGGGATGAGTGGGCCCTGGGGTGGGGCCACGGTTGGGGATACAAGAGCTGGTATCGCTCGAGGTGCCAGGGCAGAAGGGTTGTGCTCCGGAGGCATCCAGCACTGCCGAGGAGCCCTTCAGGTACTGTTGGCTTCCATGGAAGAAAGTGTTGAGCTGCAGCTGTTGGCAGAGCCCAGGTAGGAGCCCTGTGGTCCGGGGAGGAGGGCGGCCGTCTCACCAAAACTCCGAGCAGAGCTCTCACTTCTGCTTGGAGACCTCGGCAGGCTGGCTGGTGGCGTCTGGCGCTCCTCTGGCTGCTGAACGTCGAGTGTCAGGGGGCCGTGTGGGCCGGCAGCCATCAGCAGGTGGTCAGGCTGAGCTGGTGCTGGACACAGGCAGGCATGGCTGTGGGGAGCGGGTGGTGCTGGGGACAAGTCACGCGCTGGTGGGTTTTCCTATGCGAGGTGTTTCCTTCGGTGACACCGGACAGCTTGTTCCTGTTCAGCTGAAAGTGCTGTGAGTTGGCTGGGAAGGTGCTGGAGCAGCGTCCACACGGTGCCCCGAAGATGGCCCCTTTGCTGTCCTTCCACTGCAGTTCCCATGGGTTCATGTTCCGTGGGGCCTGGGGTAGAGCTGGGGGTTTGCTGTAGGGTCTCATGTTGCAGGCAGCGGGTGTCTTGTGCTGCGATGGGCAGGGCAGGCTGGCTGAGCTCTGCACTGGTTGAGTTCCAGTGGATGCTGGAAAGGGGGTTTGCCGTCCTTGTCGCCTGAGGGATGAGGTCAGTGGAGGGGAGCAGATGGGGCAGAAGTCCCTTCCAGCCCAAGCTGTTGATTCCCTGATTCCGAGAGCCCTTCTCACCCTTTCAGCCAGCAGTTCTGCTGGGAATCTGCAGCACTGACCCAGCCGGGCTCTCAAATCCTGGCTGGGGTGGTCTGACCCTGTAGACCTGCAGCAGGAACTCCCCCTGTTGCGGTTTTCTGTGTGAAGAAGTCTGGGGAGCTCTGGTGGGATGTTTGGGTCAGCAGTTGCTCCAGGACTGTGCTGGAGGCCTTGTCAGCTGGGGCCGGTCCCCAGAGGCTCCTGGAGCTGAGGGGACTGGGTGTGCAGGGTGGTGGCTGGGATGTCAGGTGAGGCCTACCCAGGCTGCGCCCCTTCCTTTTGCTGCGCCTGCGCCCGATAGGGTTCCTGTTGTGGACGGGAGGGTGCAGAGCATCGTTTGATCCAGCCCTGCTGGAGGGCAAGTTCCTGGAGCCAGGAGGCTCTGTGGCCGGTGCCTGCCTGCTGTGCTGGGTCTGGCTGGGACAGGGTTAACGGTCTCTCTGGGAACGGGTGATAACACAGGGATGTTTTAGTTATGACTGAGCAGCTCCAGCACAGCCAAGGCCTTTTCTGCTCCTCACACCATCCCAGCAGCGAGTGGCTGGGAGAGGATGCAGCAGCACAGGAGGCCCAAGTGTATAAACTGGGGGAGGCAGTAGGAAGGGGAGGTGTTGGGAGCGATGGTGTTTGTCTTCCCAAGTCGCTGTTCCGCAGGGTGGAGCCCAGGGTTGCTGGAGATGACACCACAGTGCTACTGGCCCTGCGTGCCATGGGGGTGGCTGAGGAGCTGGGAGAGTCGGGGCAGCCCGAGAGCCCCCTGCTAGGGAAAGGGGAACTGAGTGGTTGCACAGACTCCCTGTCAGCTTCGACCTCACGCTGGACCTTCCCCAGGCTGGGAGCTGTTAAATGACTTGGACGAAGCCTCGGGGAGCGCCGAGCACGCATCCCCCTGTGTTTCTAAAAGAAGTGGATGCAAAAGTCCTGTGCCTGCTGGTGTATGCACATCTCAGCTCTGTGTGGGCAGGGAAGCACCTGGAGGCTGTGCTCTTCCTTCTACACCTGACCTTAGGAGGGGAAGTGCTTCAGGTGCTTCTCTAAAGCAGCTGCAGAATTACCTGTTTCCCTCGGGAAGTCGCCGCCCAGGTAGTTCCGTGTGAACCGCAGGCTGCGGGGGCACAGACCCGGCTCTCAGTGTCTCTCTGTTTTTCCTTTGTAGCCCCCCAGCCAAGAGACTGAAAGTGATGGAGAGCCCAGACAAACCCAGGCAGCAGGACCCCGACATCATGAAGGTAGTGCCGGCGTGTAGGGGGGCTCTGCCACCTCTCTCCTTGGGGCGGGAGCTCTGCTGTGGTGCTGCCCTCCCCGTGCAGAGCAGCAAAGCCCTGGGGGTGGTCTTTGAAAAACCACATTAACCAGGGATGGGGTGAGCGGGTGGGCTGCTTGAGGTGTGTGCGGCAGCTCCCTGCTCAGAGGCTGCACAGGGTGGTTTGAGCGGTTTAACCGCAGGCCTGGGCTGACAGGCTCCTCCTCACTTGCGGTGGTGGCCCTGTGCAGCGGCTTCTCAGTGGGGTCTGTTGGTTTGACTCGGTTCTCCAAGGCGTTTTTATCAGCTGTTTTGAGGGAAGGATTTGTCTCCTGTGAGTCACTGCACTTCCTCCGGTGCCTCCAGAGGCCTCTGCTGAGGGGTGGTCGGGGAGTGCTGCCCGTATTCCCGTTGTCTCGGGGTTTGCGTTTTGATTTATGGAAGGGTAAGAAGCACAGGCTGGTGGGGGTCGGGAGGACCCCTGGAGATCTGCCAGTCCAGCCCTGCGCTGTCGTTTCCCCTGCAGCCGCTCGCTTGGTTCTAGAGCCACAGGAGCACTGTTAAACCCAGCAGCTCTTGCTGGGTGCCAGGGTCCTGCTGTAGTGCAGCAGCAGTGTCCTGCAGTGGTTTCCTCAAGCCATGGAGTCACATTCCTGGAGCTCAGGACTTCCATGCCCCCTGACGGTTCTGCTTTGTCTCCTCCACCTCCTGCTGAAGCCCTTCTGGGAGATCGGTAGGGCTGGGCAGGATGTGGCTGATTTACAGGAGAAAAGAAGCCCATCGCCCTCTCCCACCCAACACAAGACCCTTCTGGATATCCTGCACTTGGGGCCTGTTTCTTTTCAGAGCCCGATTCTGAGAGTTGATGGCCCCTCTGTTTGCAGGTCTTTAACGACCCGGTGCACGGGCACATCGAGGTCCATCCACTGCTGGTGCAAATCATCGACACTCCCCAGTTCCAGCGGCTCCGATACATTAAGCAGCTGGGTGGGACCTACTTTGTCTTCCCGGGAGCCTCTCACAACCGCTTTGAGCACTCCATAGGGTGAGGGGAAGGGGATGGGTGGTGTCCTGTGTTTGGATCTTGGGGGGTTCTGGTGGGGTGCCCAGCCAAGGGCTGCCACTGGCTTTGGGCTCTGGGGGCGGCTTTGGTCCCACAGACCCTGTCTCCCTGGGTTATGGGCTCTTCCCCTGTTGCTCTGTTTAGTGCAGACAGGTAAAGAGACCCAGAGGATGGGTTTAGATTTCCTCCCCCGCCCTCTTCCGAGAGCAGCGCCGGCTGGAACCAGCGAGCCCTGCGCGCGCTGGTCAGAGCCCGAGTCCTGGCTGCAAACCCAGGCAGGAGGCCTGGAGTCACAGAGTCGAGCGGCTGAGCCGCTCTGGTGCTCGGTCCAACGCGCTCCCCCCTCCTTCCGCGGCAGGGTGGGCTACCTCGCAGGGTGCTTGGTCCGGGAGCTGAAGGAGAGGCAGCCAGGTCTGGGCATAACCCAGCGAGACATCCTCTGCGTGGAGATCGCTGGCCTCTGTCACGATCTGGGTGAGTAGCCCCTGACGCGGCCAGCGGGGATGAGAGGGCGCCTGCGGGATCGGAGCGCGAGGGCTGGACTGGGCTGCTCCACGCCAGGGTCCCCCTGCTGCTGCTTGGGGACGCAGCCTCGAGCAGCCGCTCTCCACTGCTTTTCGTGTCGCTCCGTAGCGCTTCCGTGTCGCGAGTTCTGCCCTCGGAGGCGGCAGCGCCCGGGGTCTCGGAGGTGCTGGAGTGGAAGTCGGCGCCCGGCCGACAGCTCCGACCGACCTGTGGCTGGTTATTTCCTCGGCTGTTCCTGCCGGGCCACTGCCCTCCTCGCTCCTGCCTCGGGCGTGTTAGTGCTGGAGGTGCTGCCCGCGGCCAGACCTTCCTCGCGGGGGGCGCCCAGGCCCCGTCGAGGACAAGCGGCCCCCACCCTCCTCGCGCGCAGAAGACTTCTGCTGGCGACGCAGTCTCGGCGCAAACTGGTGTCTCCTCTGTCTGCAGGTCACGGGCCCTTCTCCCACATGTTTGATGGGCGATTTGTGCCCCTGGCTCGCCCGGGCTTCTGCTGGAAGGTGAGGGGACCGAAACCTTTAAGGGAGAGTCACTACCTGTAGAGACTTCGGTGCCTGCGAGAGCAGAGCCGCCATCTCCTGCGGCCTGCTGGCGCCGCGGGGAGGGTGCTGGGCGCCGCTGGAAGGCTGCGCCGAGCCTGAGCTGCAGCGCTGGGGGTTCCCTGCAGCACGAGCACGCCTCTGTCAAAATGTTTGAGCACCTGATCGCTTCCAATAAGCTGGAGGAAGCCATGAGGCACCATGGCCTGGTCCTGGAGGAGGATCTGGACTTCATCAAGGAGCAGATCGGAGGGCCCATGGATGAAGCTGCCTGTGAGAAGTCGGTGAGTCTGTGCTGCCGCCCGGCTTGTCCCAGGCACCGCCTTCCCCTCTGCTGGAAGAGGAGAGGGCTTTGGTTTCCACGCTGTTCTGGTAGTGATTTTCATCCCCACAAAAGTCTAGGGCTCCCAGCACAGGAGGGGCCGCGGAAGTGCTGCCAGGAGGTGGTGGCTCCACTAGGCTCCGTGCTCCTGTCTTCCTGAGAGGGTCTCACCTCGACGTCTTCCCTCAGAGGGAGGTTTAGGAGTGGTGCTTGTGCTCGGTGACCACGATTCACTGCAGCCAGGTCTTCAGAAGTGAACGTTTGATGGAAACCTCAGCTGGTGTGCTGGGTGCCTGAAGGAGGTGGTGGTGGGAGGCTGCGTGTGCACGGAGGGAGCTCGGGGTGACGTGGGGATCAGGAGTAAGGAGATGAGAGCTGGCAGAGGTGAGGCAGTGGTGAAGCAGAGTGTGGCCAGAGCTGTGGCGGCCAAGGGCCTGGCTGTGTTGGGTGAGAAGCACAGAGTCAGGGGTGGGACATGAGGACGTGCAGTGCCTCGGGAGACAAGGAGGACGATGCCATGCTTGTTGGTTCTTGCAGCTGCATGAAGGAATTCAGCCCCCTCCTCGCTCCACAGCTCTTGTCCTCTGGTCAAGGACACTGGTTCAGTTGCTCCCAGAGTTACCAACCTACCGGGTGGGGGGTCCTGTAGTGTCAGTCTGGTTCTAGCCAGACCATGTGTGTTGTCCCAGGCTGTTGGCACTTGCCCCAGCTCTCTGCAGCGACAGAGCGCAGTTCTGCCCCGTCAGCACCCGGGGAGGAGCAGGGAGCAGCATCGGCCCAGGGGCAGGGGGTGTCCTGCAGGCCAGTTGTTACCCACCTGCACACAAGTCTTGCTGCTGCTGCCGCTGCTCCCGGGACGGGCTCTTGGTGCAGGTCTGGTTTCCCACGTTGGGATCCTGCCTGCTTGCAGCAGGATAACAGGGCAAGGGCTGCTCTGCCCTCCTGGCCTCTGGCCATGGGGCGCTCCTCACCAGCTGCTTTTGGCACCGGTGCAGCCCTCGGGGCACTGCTGTGGGCAGGCTCTTCCCCGCCTCCAGACCTGCACTTGAGGGCATCTTTGCTGGGCGGGAGGGCTGAGTTTGTGCAGCTGGGGTCTGACTGCTCTGGGGCTGCTGCCCTGTTGCCCCATGGCCGGGTTGTTCCGGGTGGGTCGGGAGCTGTCAGGGGCTGGTTGCTCAGGAAGTATTTGTGCAGAGCCTGTCAGGTGGTGGGGTTGGCTGGTGCCCTGAGGGTGAAATGATCCCAGCTTCCCCCGTGGTTGAGCTGCTGGGGTCCGGTTCCTTTCTGGTGTTTTGCAGTTGCAGACTTGGCTCTTCAGGGTGGGAAGTGAAGTTCTTGTTCCCGTGGTGTCTGTCCTTCCTGCAGGTCTGGGAGGGAGGTCCCAGCTCAGGATTGCTGGTGCCCAGCAGCTCCTGCCTCCCCACATGTTGTCTTTGTGCCCTTTGTTGCCTCAGGGCCAGCTGGTGCCCAGGCAGGGTGGCTCCAGATCACAGAATCCCAGAGCATCAGGGGTTGGAAGGGGCCTCAAAAGATCACCCAGTCCAGCACAGTCCCCCAGCCACAGCAGGATCCCCTAGATCCAGTCACACAGGAACAGCCCAGGAGGGTTTGAATCATCTCCAGAGAAGGAGACTCCACAGCCCCCTGGACAGCCCCTGCCAGGGCTCTGGCACCCTCCCTGGGAACAAGGTCCTTCTCACACTGGTGTGGAACCTCCTCTGCTCCAGCTCACACCCGCTGCCCCTTGTCCTGTCACTGGGTGCCCCTGAGCAGAGCCTGGCTCTGTCCTCCTGACACCCACCCTTCACATATTTATAGATATTCATGGGGTCACCCGTCAGGCTCCTTTTCTCCCAGCTCAAGAGCCCCAGCTCCCCCACCGTCTCCTCGGCAGGGAGATGCTCCCCTCCCTCCATGGCCACTGTGGCTGTGGCTGGGCTCTCCCCAGGGCTCTCCCGCTGCCCTGAAGTGGTCTGTGCGCTGGAATCACTTCTGGTCTTTCTCTCCCTGGCTCTGCCCTGCCCTCAGTGGCCCTACCGCGGCCGCCAGAAGGACAAGAGTTTCCTGTACGAGATCGTGGCCAACAAGACCAACGGCATCGACGTTGACAAGTGGGACTATTTCGCAAGGTGCACATGCTGCCGTGGCTGCTGCGGGTTCCGCTGGGGCTGCTCTGTGGGTGCAGGCCGGCCCCCGCCAACCTCTCTGTCTGCAGGGACTGCCATCACCTGGGCATCCAGAACAACTTCGACTACAGGCGGCTGCTCAAGTTCGTTCGGGTCTGCGAAGCAGAGAGCCAGAAGCACATCTGTCCGCGGGACAAGGTGAGCGGGGCCCAGGGCAGGAGAGCCTGGGGCCTGCCGGGGTTACCTGGAGGCCGCTGCCAGCCCAGGAGGGGAGGAAGCAGCCTCTGCCCAAAGCTGTTCTCGGAGGGTTGCGGAAGGGAGCGGGGGGAGCAAGCGTGAAGGGGCCGGTGGTGGGACCCTGCAGCACCGTCCGCTGCGGCTGGTCCCGCTGCAGGGCCCGTGGGCTGCGGGCGCCCGGCTCCGCTCCTCGCTGCCGAGGGGAGGGGGCAGCTCGGCTGGTGCCTTGGCCGCCGAGCTCCGCGGCGCAGCCGGCGCCAGCAGTAACCGCCGGTCGGGTTCTTCCGGTGCAGGAGGCTGCGAATCTGTACGACATGTTCCACACGCGGAACTGGCTGCACCGGCGGGCGTACCAGCACAAGACCGGCAACATCATCGAGATCATGCAAGTGCCACCCGGCCCCCCCGCCCTCCCGGGAGCTCTTCCGCTGGAGGGCCTGGCTCTTGCGGCAGGGCTCAGGGTGTCGCAGGGGCTGCGACTAGCGGAAGGGAAAGAGCGAAGGGAGGGCAGCAGCCTCTTTCCACGTGGGGTTCGGTCGCAGGAGAATTGCTGAGGCCCTGAAGCAGTGCAGGAGCAGGAGGTGCTTGTGCTGCTCTGGCTGCTGCCAGTCGTGGCCACTGAGCTCAGACCGGCCGGGTCCTGGGGATCACCGCAGCCCTCGTTTCATCAGCTGCGGCTCCTGCTCCGGCGCTGCCCTACAGCCCGGCCTGGGAACACAGGGAGCTGGCAGCCCCTGTGCGAGAGCAGTGAAACGGCCACGAGCTCGAGCTCTTGGTTTCCTGTAGCCAGAGCAGCCTCTCCAGAGGCTGCAGGGAGCTCTGGCAGAGCTGATGTCTAGAGGGTGGGTGCTTCCCACCCGAGGACACCCCACGGCCGCGGTGCTTCACCTCTGCGATGCTTTGTGTTCTCTCAGTTAACTGGGGAGCAACGAGCCCCTAAGGTCAGCTGTGAGGCAGCCTCCTCGCTGCCCTGCTGGGTCCTGCAGTCACTCGGGCAACGTTAAACCCGCAGTCTGAGGCAGAGCTGCTCATTCACTGAAGGTCTGAGCTGAGCCTGGCTTCAGGAGATGGAAGGAGGGTTAAATGGAGACAGGCTGTGTTGGGGGGATGGGGACCTGCTGTGGGGTGCAGCTGCGTCGGCCCTCTCCTCCTTCCAGCAGGCTCGCGCTTTTCTCGCTCCACCCTGGAGCCGCGCGGTGCCTGCAGAAGGTGCCGTCCTCAAGTCTCGCTTTGTCTCCCACCAGGATCACAGAAGCCTTTCAGAAAGCTGACAAGTTCTTTGAGATCGAGGGCTCTGGAGGGAAGCTCTACCGCATCTCCACAGCCATGGAGGACATGGAGGCCTACACCAAACTCACCGGTAGGAGCTCTCGGAGCTGCTTCTGTGTGGGGACCCTCCCAGGGCGAGGGGCTGAGGGGCAGATCATGGTCCCTGGGCTGCCGGGGCTGCTCTGCAGAGAACAAGAGGGGAAGAAGCTTCCAGTGAAACTCACAAGGGTGAGAGTTGAGCTGGTTGTGCTGTCGGCAGCAGTTCTAAGGATCTGGTGACAGTCAGGATGGTTTTGTCAGGGGCTTCTTTGTTTGAGGAGGAGGAGGCTGAGGGAAGCCCTTGTGGCTCTCTACAGCTCTCTGAAAGGACCCTGCAGAGATGCTGGGGCTGGGCTCTGCT
This sequence comes from Rhinopomastus cyanomelas, assembly GCA_013400115.1. Taxonomy (NCBI): domain Eukaryota; kingdom Metazoa; phylum Chordata; class Aves; order Bucerotiformes; family Rhinopomastidae; genus Rhinopomastus; species Rhinopomastus cyanomelas. Next base: position 811,520 of record VXBP01005427.1, on the reverse strand, counting down.
CACAGGTCATGATTAGTGACAGAAGCAGAGGGAGGGGCTTCCAGCTCCAACAGGGAGGGAGGGTTAGACCAAACATCAGGAGGAAATTCTTCCTGGAGAGAGTGGTCAGGCCCTGGATGGGCTGCCTGGGGTGGGGCTGAGTCCCCAGCCCTGGATGGGTTTAAAAGTCGCTGAGAGGTGGTGCTGGGGGATCTGGTTCAGGGGTGACCTTGCGGAGTGGGGCTGAAAGTCGGACTTGCTGACCCCCGGGGTCTTTTCCGACCTGGATGAAGCTGCGATTCCCGGTTGCCAGACCCACTGTGGCCAGTGGCCCCCCGGCTGCGTCTGAGGCGGCCACAGCCTCTGTCGCTGCGTCGCGTCCCCGCGCCCAGTTTCGCCCTGACGAGGGGTTGCAGTGACCTCCCCAGAGCCCGCCGGTGCTGCTTTGGCAGATAACATCTTCCTGGAGATCCTGCACTCGAGTCGCCCGGAGCTGAGGGAGGCCCAGGAGATCCTGCGGAAAATAGAGCGGCGGGAGCTCTACAAGTTTCTGGGAGAGACTCGGCCCGAAGCGACGACCAAGATCATGAAGGTACCGTCCGGCGGGGCAGAGGCTCCAGTCCCTCCCTCTAAAACCCGTCTCGGAGTTGCTGACTGTCCCTTCCTGCCCTCTTGGAGCGGGGTTGGTCTGTCTGGGGCCTTCCTGCTTCGCTGCTGTTCCCGAAGCCGCTGCTCAGAGCCTGCCTGTGTCTGGTGGCCCTGAGAAGGGCCCCCTGTGACCACAGCTCTGTCTGTCCCCAGAGTAACCACCTGGCTGAGAGCTTCGCCAACTCCAAGCCAAAGAAGGACCCTCCGGACGTGGAGCTGAAGGCTGAGGATTTCATCATTGACGTAAATATCTCCCAGTGCAGGGGCAGAGTGAAAAGCTCTCGACCTCAGAGAGCTGGTGTCCCACAGCGAGAACTGCAAGTGGTTGGGGTCGTCTGCCAAGTGAGAAGCCAGACCCCCAGGGCGGCCGTGTGGCTGCTGTCCTGGCTGTTGGGCTGCAGGTGGGAGGGCCTGAGGGCAGAGGCTCCAACCGCTGAGTCCCTGTTCTGGGTCAGTGCTGGGCGAGCTGACTTGGAGCTACTGCCGGGGCGTCCTGCGGGAGCCCAGCGAGTCCCCCAGGAGCCCAGGCTGTCCTGTGTCGCTGCAAGGCAGCGGGATGCAGCTCGTTTGTCTCGCCCCCAGGTGATCAGCATGGACTACGGGATGAAGGAGCAGAACCCCATCGATAAAGTCCTCTTCTACTGCAAGGCCGACCCCTCCAAGGCCGTGAAGATCTGCAAAGAGCAGGTACCGAGTTCTCCCCAGCTGCCTCCCAGGGGCCCCTCTGCCCTGCGTGAGGGGACGGGTCACAGCCCCTCGAGGTGGGAGGGCTGGGGCGGCGGTAGGGTCCGTGTCCCCGCAGACCTTTGCCGTGTGCCGGGCTACCAGTCGAGTCCTGAGAGCCCTTTGTGCGCCCGGTGCTGGGCCCCAGTGCTCTGGGAACCTCGGCCAGGCACAACTGGTGGGGCCGAGTGCGCGGGTTGTGCCGGCTGGTTGTGGGCGAGAGGGCTGCCGGCCAGCGCCCGCCCCGTCCCCGCAGGGGCTGACGCCGCTCCTTCCCCTCCCCAGGTCTCGAAGCTGCTGCCCATGACGTTCGAGGAGCAGGTTATCCGGGTTTATTGCAAGAGTCAGGACCCGGCGGTCGTGGCGGCGGCGAAGCAGTACCTGATCCAGTGGTGCATGGAGAACGACTTCACCAAGCCTCAGGTAGCCTCCCTGTGGTCGCCCTTCCGGGTCCTGCCCCAGCGCCCAGAGCAGGGCCTGTGGCTGCTGCCTCCCCAGATCTGCCAGTGACCTGCCAGTGGCCTCTCGGTGCTGTGGGGAGGGGGTTCTCCCCACCAGCTGCCCCTGCTGCTGGGCTGCGCGGTCCCGGCTGTTTCCAGCCCTGGGATCCATTTGGGCACAGAGCCCCTTCCTGCCGGCGGTGGGCAGAAGCAGCTGGGAGCAGAGCCCGGTGCTGATGCTCTCTGGCCTTGGCTGCCAGGACAGCGACGTGATTGCCCCGCACCTCGTCCCCATGAAGAGGAGCTGGAACAACGCCCGGCACAGCGCGGCGGCAGCGCCCGGCTGCAAGCAGCAGCTCTCCTTCGAGCAGTAGCCCGGGCAGGGCCGGGCCCTCCTCCAGAGGCAGTGAGGCCGAGCAGCAGCTCCCTCGGACCCTCGCGGGGGGCTGTGCGGACAGGGGAGCGACGCAGAGGTGCGAGCAGCCTGGTCCAGCAGGGCAGCCTCGGTTCCCCCGACTCTGAACGTACCGGCCCTGCAGAGCCGGAGCAGCGCTGACGGCGGCCGCCGGAGTGCCGGCTGCTCCTCCCAGGCCCGACCCCTTCTGTGTCTGGGCAGAGCAGCTCCCGGCCCGGGCTGTTGGGGCCGTTGTGTTTGTTGGGGCATTTTGTGTTTGTTGGGGTTTGTTCCAGTCCCTGAGGACGAGGGGCGTGAGGCTGCCTTGGGGAGCGCAGTGGGTGCCCAGGCCTTGGGGGCGGCCCCCTGTGGGAGCGGCCCCCGCTGCGGGAGCAGCCGCGCAGATTTCATTTGTGGGAATGAAAGAGGGGGAGAGCGGAGCCGGGGTCGCAGCCAGAGATCACCTCTCTGGGGAGGACGGGGGCCTCCTCAGCCCCAGGCTGTCTGGGAGTGGTGCTGGGTGCCCAGGGAGCCCCCACTGCTGCAGGAGAGCAGAACCCCCCACCCAGTGCTGGCTGGGCTGGGCTGGAGCCCGGAGGTCCCGGTGCTGCTCTGCGCTGCCTCCCTGCCGCAGATGGGCTCAGCGGGAGCTCTGTCACCCCTGGGCCCTTCCCTGGCCCCTGGCTGTGGTGCTGCTTCTCCCTCCCCTGCAGCACTGCGGGGGTTCCTGTGGCCTCCCCTTGGCGGCGGCGGCAGCAGGGAGAACCTTTTCCTCCGCCTCTTACTCAGGTCTAGAAGGGAGGCTGCCTTCGGTAGGGCAAAGGCCACGGCTGGGACGAGTCCCCTCCGCGCAGACGGCAGAGGAGAAGGTTCTGAGCTGCTCAGGAGCTGGGGTTGTGTTATCTGGCCTGGGGAGAGGAGAGGTTGGCGCTGGGAGCTGGGTCTGGGTGTCGGGGTTTGCTCCCAACAGCTCAGGCAGTGGGACGGGGGCTGCAGGGCTGCTCGTGTGTCTGACCCCGTCCCCCAGCCCTTTCCACTGGGGGCTGTGGGGCAGTGGGAGGAGGAGGGCTCCCAGACCTTGGTTCTGCTGCTCTGCCGTCCAGGTGCTCCTGGTGTCCCTGAGGGGGACAGAGGTTCCCTCCTGCTCCCTTCTCTGGGGGCATCGCAGGGACCAGGGGGCTCAGGAGGGGCTGTGACCCCTCGAGAAGCTTTTAAGAAACTTCTTTCTCTGCCCCAGGAAGCAGCAGGCTGGGGGCCCTGCCCTCGCCTGTCCATAGAATCAGGTTGTTGGGGTTTGTTGGGGAAGTTGCACTTTATGCTGGAGGAGCCTCTTGTGCAGCTGAAGCCAAACTCCGTCCTCGCTGGCCGAGTTCTGGGGCAGTTTGTCACGAACCAGCCACCCTGAGCCTCTCTGGACTGAGAATAAATCTACGATCATTTTATTCTTCTACAGAGGTGCAGCCTCTGAACTTCATCCTTGCCGGGTGCCCACGGCCAGGCAGGGCTACAGGGCGCCGCTGCTTCGGGCAAGGGCAGAGCTTCGGCCTCGGGAGATCTCGGGGTGCGGGGCTGGGCAGGTCCTGCCGAGGCATCGACGGGGGTCTCGCGGTCAGTGCAGCCAGGAACAGGGCAGAGCAGCCTCGGACTGGGCGTTGCCCCGGTGTGGCGCTGCGGCCAGGCCGGCTGCCGTGGGCACTGCTTGGCAGCCACAGGGATCGGGACCCTGAGCGGCCACGGTGACTCCTGGCTGGACGTGTCCAGGAGGGAAGAGGGGTGAAGGGGGCTGTTCCCCTAAGGGCACCTGCTCTGAGGGGCCACAACCAAGCACAAGGCAGCCCTGAGGAGTGAGGACAGACCTGGGGGCTGACACCCCTTGGGAAGGGTGGGGGGAGCAGGAGATGTGTCACTTCTTCGACTGGGAGGGTACAGAAAGGGAGGGGGATGAGCCTCCCGGGTCCCACCGATGGGGTTGGTGGGACTCTACAGGTGGAGGAGGAGGGAGGAACCAAGCTGGGGAGGCAGAAGCAGCTGTGAAAGGGTTGTGTGTGCGGTGGTCTGCGGTAGCCCTGCACCACCTCAACCTCCTCGTGTCTGTCTGCCGCAAGGAGAGGAGCCTGGGCACCGGTGAGTTTGGGGCTGCAGCTGGGGTCACACTGGGGCTCAGTCACCAGCCCTGGAGCAGCTGGGTGTCCTGGTGCCAGAGATGGGGAGTGAGTGGCTGTATCGTCCCCCGGTAGGTGCCCCTGGTAGCTTGAGGTTGGCCCTTTGGGCCCGACTCTCTCAGTCCCTTCCTCAACCGAGGGGGCAGGGGCTGCCGTCGAGCTGCTCTGACCGCTGCTGCTCTGCCGGGGACCCCGCGGTGCTGGAACCCCCTCCCGGGCAGCTCCGCAGGTTCTTGGAGAGGCCGGTCCTGCAGCGCCTCCGGCTGCTGGCTCAGGGAGGGGGGACAGGGTGGGGGGCAGCGGTGGGCGGCAGTGGGATGATGCCCCATCCCGCAGGTTCGGGGGTGCTGGCACGGACCAGCCGTGCAGAGACCCCGGTCCCAGGCTGTCCCCGACGGGACCCTCAGGCGGGGGGCTGCTGGCTCAGTCCAGGCCCCACAGTTCCAGCTCCTGGACGCAGAACTCGCCCCGCGGCGACAGGGGGTCGTTGTCGAAGGTCTCGCAGCGGTGGCTGCCCCCGCGGTTCAGGTCCCCGTCCAGCCACAACCCGAACCTGCCGCTGGGAGAGTTCCGAGGGCCGGGTCAGCTCAGGGTCGCTTCTCCAGTCGCTCTGTGCCTGGAGCCCTCCCCAGACCCCCATCCCTGGGGAGCAGCCGCCTCTCTGTCCCGCTGCCGGATGCCAGGAGCCGGGGCCGGGCAACGCTGGGGCGACATCGGGGCAGGGGGTGGCCAGCGGCTCCAACCCCCGCTGCAAAGTGCCGGGACCGGCTCCACGGGGAACTGCCGCTGCGGCTCCTACCTGCCTCCCCCGAGCATCAGCAGGTCCTCGTCACCCTTCACGAAGAAGTGGTTCCTGCCCGTCCAGCGGAAAACCTGCGGGGGACAGCGCTGGGGCGGGGGACGCGCACAGCTGCCCCCTCCCTTCCTGCGAGGGACCGCTGGGGCTGCCAGGCCCGTCCTGCCCTTCCTGCCTTGCCTGAAGACCTGGGTGAGTCTGTGGGCATCGTCCTGGTGTCCCCACCAGCAGCCCTGAGCCCTCCCACCCCGGGTACCGCTGTCACCCCTCCCTCCCCGCGATGCCACCCACAGATGCCACCCAAAAGCCCCCTGGCACAGGCAGATGTGGCTGAGCTGCCCCCTCTTCTCCCCAGTGCCCGGCTGTGCCCAGGAGGGTCTCTGGTGACACCCCTGGGGCAGGGTCCCCCTTCTCTGAGCCCCCTCCCCGCAGAGTGATGGAGATTTGCCTTGTCCCACACAACCCCAGCGGCTCTACAGCCACAGGGTGTCCCAGAGCCTTCACCCACCTCTCACCCCGTCCCCCCGGGTCCCTCCCCAGCACCTGAGGGACCCCCTCCAGTGGCTGTCGCCAGCCCCACCTTCAGTTCCTGGTGAAAGGAGAACAGGAAGGTCTCCCCGGTGCCGTAGAAGCTGCTGCTGCGGCGGATGCTGCCGGCGCAGAAGGCACCGAAGGCCTGGGGTGGGGACAGAGGTGGGGGTGCCCCATGGCAGGTGCTCGGGGTCGGCTCCCAGATGCCAAACGCATCCCCATCCCACAGCAGCCTCTGCCCCCTCTCCCCACCCCAGCACACGGGTAGAGCCCTACCTGCGCCTCCATGTCCCTGATGAGCAGCAGGGTGGCGGACCCCGGCTCCTCCCCGCTCCGGTAGAGGCTCCGCAGGCTGAAACCGTGGCGGGCGGTGCAGAAGAGCAGCTGCCAGGGCTGCTGCGTCAGCCGGGAGGGCAGGTGGGGGCCCAGCTGGGGCAGAGGTGGCTCAGCAGAGGACCCCGCTGCTGAGCATCAGCCCCCTGCCCAGAGCTCAGCCCCGTGCACAGAGCTCAGCCCCTGCCCAGAGCTCATCTCTTGCCCAGAGCACCCCCTTCCACGAGAAGTCCATCCATCGTCCCCTCCCCCAGCATCAGCCCAAGGGGTTCTCACCCCCCTCCCCACCCAGCTGCCTCCTGAGGGGGTACCCAGGTACCTCCCCCTTGCCCCTCTGCCCTCACACTGGGCCAGTTTCCAGCAGGACAGTGGCTCTACCTGCCCTGTGCAGGAGCTCTGGGTGGCAGGGTTAGGGGGTCTCTGCGGCTGAGGAGACGAGTGTCCCTCACCTCCTGGAGCTCCTGGTCCCGCAGGATGCTGCTGGGGGCGCTCAGCACCAGCCTGGGCGGCTCCTCCGGGATGGGGGCCGCTGGCAGGGCCCCTTCCCAGCCCTCCTGCCCCTCTCCAGCCGAGTCTGAGTCCTCCGCAGGCAGCTCTGGCTCCTGGTCGGGCTGGAGCAGGTGGGTTGAACATCCCCGTGGGACCAGCACAGCACACCCCCGACCCACCCCCCTCCCGATGCTGTGCCCAGGGCTGGGCAGAGGGACCCCAAGGCTGCGGGGGTGGGCACCCGGCTGAGCCGCCAGCCCCGCTCCCCACCTCTGCCTCGTGCTGTCGGGCTGAGCTGTGGCACCCCGTAGGCTCTGCTGGGCTCCTGGCCACTGCCGCACACGGAAGCTAAAGGGTGCGGGGCTGGCACCCTTGAGGTGGAGGAAGAGGAGGCTGCCCCAGCTTCAGCCCAGCGGGCAAAGTCTGGCCGCTCCCTGCCCTCGGCCAGCCCGGCCCTGCAGCGTAGGTGGGGATGTGGGGTCAGGGCTGTCCCCGGGCCCGGTGGCAGCAGGGAGGCTGCCCAGGGGTGGGCGGGCAGAGGGTCTCAGCCCTGAGGGGCCGGGAGGGTCGAGCAGGGGCAGCCCCTATCTCGCCGGTGCCTCCCGGCTCTGCCCGGTGCCCACCGCCGCGTACGACCCCACCGCGCCCGGACCTACCAGGAGCTGGTATCGGGCGCGGAGCCCCCTCATCGCCGGGATCCCCGGGCTGCTGGGCTCTGCGCCGTGGGGGAGCCCCTGGCACTTCCCGGGCTAAGGTCACCCCTGTTGGCTCCTCCCCAGCAACCAGGCTGTACCAGGGGTGGGGTGAGGGTGCCCGGGGGTGCCAGCAGCTTGCCCGGCCTCATGCGGGGGTCCCCACCCCGCAGAGCCGGGTCCTGGGTGCTGCTGGAGGGCAGGCGCCCGGTCAGCCGGGTGCTGGGTGCCCGTCGGGCGCGGGGAGCCCTTGTTTTGGGATCAACGGACGAGAGGTGCCGGTGTTGATCTTTGCAACAGGCCTGTTGCAATCGCTGTGGCCACCGCCCCAGGGCTGCTGCGTGCCCAGGCCCTTCGGGAAGGTCTGTAGCAGCCCCATCAGCCCCCAGTCCTGTCCCCACCAGGTTCTGACAGCAGCGGTGGTCCCCGGGAGGAAGCAGGAGGTTGGGGGCTCCTGGTGCCCCCAAAACTCTCCCCTTGGACTCAGGGACCAGAAAGGGGCACCCAGCGCCAGCCTGAGCTATCTCCCTTCCTCTGGCCCTTCCACCCCTGTCCTGTCCACAATCCCTCCCTTTGTGCTGCCCCCTCTGCCCAGCCCCTGCCCAGGCCAGTGCCAGGGTTCTGCTCCAGTGCTCCCACTGTCCCCGGGACCCCTCTGGAGCCCGACTTCAGGACCTGCTCCCCTGGGAGGCCCCGATGGAGCCAGCTGCTGGAGCTGCCCTCTCCCCCTCCCCAGACGCTTGTCTTCCCCTCTCGAACCCCGCTTTGCTGCCCGATGCCCACAGAGCCCCCAAGCACCCCACGACCCAAAGCAGGGGGCAGGTCTCAACCCTGCAGTTTATTCCGCTCCGCAGGCCCAGAGCCGCAGCAGTGTGGGGGCCCGGCCGAGCGCGAGGGGCTGCCCCTGACCCCCCCAGGCGCTGCCAGCAGGGCAGGATAAGGCAGCTCAGATCGGCCACAGAGCGGGGAGCTGGGGGGGCTCTCCCTGGGACCCGCGGGGAAGGCAGCCGCCTGTGGCTCCAACACCAGCACCCAGCCCCTGAGCTGCCAGGGCCACCCGTCACCCAGATGCCAGCCCCGAGTGTCCACGCCAGGAGGTCACATCCAGGGGTGCTGGCAGCTCTGAGCGGGGCAGGTCCCGAGGGAGACAGGGGGTGCTGCCCCCACCGACCCAGGCAGTGCCTCCCCTGGTCCCAGACAGGCGGGGGCACCAGGGCTGCTCTTGCAGGAGGGAGACGGGGCAGTGCCGACCCCCCGGGGGGCAGCGGCTGTGAAACCCCCCCGAGCCGCTCAGGCTGCCCCAGTGGGCACCGGGCTCTCCCCACGCCCAGGCTGCAGGCCCAGGGGATGCCCAGGGTAGGGTGAGCCCTGCCCGGCAGACGGGCGGTCGGTGCCCAGGCCCTGTTTGCTCTTTGCAGCTCGGGCAGGACAGCGGCTGCGAGGCTGCAGCGGGACCCAGCAGGGACGCAGCACCCGCCCTGCTCCTGCTCCCATCAGTGTCTGGGTGCCGGGGTTGGCCCCTGGGGCAGCAGCACCAGCTGCCCCCTGCCAGCAGGACACTCCACCTTGACCCCCCCATCTGTCTGCCCCCAGATCCCCGTCGTGCCTGGATGTGCCAGCCCCCAGCGCAGCAGCAGAACCACGAACCAGCAGCCGGGCCGGGGCACCGGCGGTCACCTAGTGCCAAGCAGGAGCAGCCGGGTCAAAGCAGCGGTGGAAGGTTCCGAGAAGCCCAGGGCTCTGGGAAGCGGCGACAGAACAGTCTGTGGCCCGAGCTCCGTCTACGCTGGAGCCTCAGCCCTGGCTTCAGCCCAGACGCCCTCCAGTTCCAGCCCAGAGCTGACGGCTGAGGTCACGGGCAGACACGGAGGCAGCGGCGGGGAGAAGCTCCACGGCGGCTCCTCCTCGTGGTTCGTCCAGTCTGTGCCCGGGGCCCGCAGCTCCGGAGGGGGCGCCCGGCAGACCCGCAGCCCTTTCTCTCAGCAGCGGCCTTTCTCCGAGTCCAACCTCGTTCCGGGAGCCTCGCGGTGCTCAGTGCGGTCCCCGGGAGCGGGGGGCCCGGCCCTACTTGAGGACGAGCACGGCCTCGGTGCCGTCCGGCCTCGTCAGGTGCAGCCCGTGCGTGAGGTAGTACTCGCGCCGCAGGAAGGCGTAGAAGTAGTCGGAGACCAGCAGGATCTGCGGGGCCACGGTCACGCGTCAGCGGCGCCTCCCACGGGGAGCCAGAGGGGAACCGCCTGCGCGGCGGCATCCTGCAGGGGCTCCCCGAGCTGTAGCCGGCCCTCACACCCGGACGGAGGGGACACGGTGACCCCCTGAACCCTCCTGGCCCTCGGAGCGTTGACCCAAGGCTGCAGCAGCTGGCAGGGGCTGCCCAGGGGGCTGTTTCAAACCGCCTGGCCTGACCCTGTGCGACTGATCCAGGGGATCCTGCTGCGGCCGGGGGACGGGGCTGGGTGATCTCTGGAGGTCCCTTCCAACTCCTAGTGCTCTGGGATTCTGCATCCTTCGGGGCAGCCTGGCTTGCCCCAAGGCCAGAGAGAGCCCAGGGCTCGCACAGCCTCCAGAGGAGCCCCAGAGAGGCTGCAGCACCGCTGGGAGACGGCGCCTGCCCGCAGCCCTGCGCTTGCTTCCCTGAGGGGTAAGCAGAGCCCTGTCCCTGCGCCGGGCGGCTCCGGCCTGTCGCCCGACCCCTGCTTCCACCCATCCCCCCTCGAGGCGGCCCTCCCCACGGGGCCACTGCAGGAGGCTTCTCCTCTCCACCGAGCACATGCCCACCCAGCTCCAGCGCAGGCTCGCCCCCAGCACCGCTGCGACCACCCCAGGAGGGGGGCAGCAGGGGGATCCTGCTGGAGCCGGCTGCACCCCGCAGGGCTCCCCAGAGCGCGGCCTCACCGGCCGCGGGCCACTGACCTGCCCGACGTTGAAGGCCAGGGTGATGGCGTAATAGAAGTTGGAGTTGGCGCTTCCTGCATAAATCCAGAGGTGCCAGAGCACCGGGAAGAGCACGGAGCAGACGACGAGGATGCACGACAGGACAAAGACGTTCCGCAGGACTGCAAAGGCAACCCGAGCTCTGTGCCGGCGCCTGCTGGGGCCGGCCAGCGCAGAGAGGCCCCCGCTTCTCCCCAGTAGCCCTGCCCAGTTTGCTCCAGTCGCTCCCAGGGGACCTTTGCTGAGACACCCCCCTTCACATCAACAGCTCTGCCTCTGTAGCTCCCTCCTTCGGGGCCCTGCTCCTACCCTCCCTCGGGGGCTCTGGGTGTCGGTGGCTGCTCTGGCCCAGCACCGCGACCCGGAGGGCGGACTCACAGCGGTAGAGGTGGCTCCAGACGGGTAGGAAGGCCATGTAGAGCGCGACGTCGCCCACGGTGGGGTAGGACTTGAAGATGGAGATGACTGCGATCTGGACAAACATGAAGAACATGGGGTGCTCCCTACGAGGGAAGAGACACGGAGGGTTAGAGGACGCGGCGGTGTCTCTGCAAACTGGAGGCGAGATCAGCGAGAGCGCAGGTGGACCCAGGGTCAGGCTCATGGGGCTCTCGCAGCCCTGCTCGCTCCCGACAGCGCAGGCTGCTCGTCCCTGGCCCTGCCTGACTGACCCCAAAGCTACCAGCACCCCCTCTCTGAGGGCTCCCTCTGCTGCGCCTGCGCTTTCCCAGCCACGAGGACACGCTCAGCGAGAACCCGGCGTGTTGGCAGGTGTTTCCACCCAGGGAAGGGCACCGCCAGGGCCGTCACCACCCTCTCACCCGTCCCCTGCCGCAAAGCGCCTCGAGCGGCAGCCAACAGCTGCCGTGTCCTGGCGCGGAGCTGGCAGGGAGCCGACACTCCGGCTCCCCTTGGATGCCTCCAGCCCTTCTGCTGCACAGCGGAGCCCCGTTCGCTCCCCCCGAGGAGAGTGACGACTGAGGCCTCGCGAACAACGCGGACAGGCCCTGAGGAAACACCGGCCCTTTCCAGGCTGGAAGCCCCAGGCAGCCCTGAGCCTCCCCGACGGCGCCGAGCGCCGCGGAACCGCTAGAGCAGCCGCTCACTTGAGCTTGATGGCCAGCGGGACGGTGTAGAAGAAGACGTTGATCTGGAACACGCAGACGAAGAACAGGCTGAAGTGCTCGAACATCTCTGCGAAGAAGTACCAGAACAGGCCCACGTTGGGCGTCAGGTCCGGCACCGAGAGGCTGCAGAGGGAACGGAGCGGTCACGGTCCCGCTCCGGCACGGCTGCCTCCCACTGCCCTGCTGCGGCCACGGCAGCTGCTCTCTGAGTGCACCCTGACCTCTGCGTGGGAAACCCCAGGGGGCAAAACCTGAAGGAGAGGGGGACTAGCCCCTCCCTGTCAGGGCTCAAGCCACCCCCGCACCGACTCCTCTGAGGATGCAGAGTTCGCAGCCGCCGCAGCGCCACGACCCAACCCATTTCCACCCAACTCGGCGGGAAACACCTCCTGCCTCCTCTAACTGCTGCTGTTAATTGAGCTGTGGAGGGTGGCTGCTGCCTGCTGCCCAGCCCACGCTGCCAGCACAACCCCAGCTCATGGGCCCCCGCGCGTCAGCGCGTCAGGCAGAGGTAGAGCCCCCGACAGGAGGGACCCGGGTGCTCACATGAAGCCGTAGACGGCCGGGATGAAGTCCCAGGAGTTGAGGAGGAAGAAGGAGAGGCAGACGATCACCACCAGGCTGCAGAGGTACAGGGCCGCGTACTGCAGGGTGAAGAGCCAGAAGCTCTTGCTCCTGGGTTTGACGGGTATGAACTGGCGCTGCACGGGAAGCACAAGCAGCAGAGGTCCCTCAGGGGCTGGGCAGCCAGCGACGAGAAGGGCTGGGAGTTCAGGGCCGAGACCGCCGAGAGCTCCCAGCACCGGCGCTGGAAGGGGCGGCCCCCAAGCAGTTTGCTCTGGCTGGTCAAGCCCCACACACCCCCCAGAGCTCTGGAACCAGCCTGCAGGCGCAGGAGCCCCTGCCTGCAGCTTCTGCCTGCAGCGGGTCACCTCCCAGCGAGACCCACGCCTGCCCTCTCCCAGCTCCAGGGCTGCAGCCTTGCGCTGCTGCCTTTGGCTGCACGAAGCCCCGCGGGCCCCGCCGGGCAGGACTCACCCACCTGCAGCAGGTACAGAAGCGCTGGAGCGAACAGCGTGAGGGGGTAGAGCGACTGGTAGGTTGCTAAGGCCAGGAAGACGGCGCTGAGGAAGGCACTACCTGCCCAGGCACAGAGAACAGGGTCACTGGTAGGGAACTCGGCGCGCAGCAGCCCCACGGACGCAGAGCCCAACGGGAAGAGGCGCCCAGCCCTCCAGGGGGTTCAGAACCATCAGGACGAGCCCAGAGGCGCTGTGAGCAGGCGGCCTGGAGAGGGCCCTCGGCAAAGCCTGTGGGAGGGAGCAAGCGCCAGCTCAAGGAACGGAGCCGCACTGGCCCCCGAGGTACCGACACCGCGGTGCAGGAAGGACCAGCACAGCCCTTCCCAGCGGCCTCACACGCGTCCAGGCCTCTCTCGAGGAAGCGCTGAGGTGTCGGAGCTGAGCGCTGCCCAGGCGCCAAGGCCCTCGGGCCCAACACAACACAAGGACCAGCAGCCAGCGCAGGCTGAGAGCAGCCCCTCGCTGGACTGTCTCTTGCTCTCATCACGTCGGCAGAAGCCTGGGCTCTGCTCTGTTACCCCTGTGCCCGAGGTGCTTCACTCGGGAACGAGACGGAAACGCAGAGCTCCCAGCAGACCCGTCCGGGGCTGCCCGCTCCCCTCGCCGCCCCCTTTCTCAGGGCTCCGGCCGCCCCGGCGCGGTACCTTTGATCGTCGCTAGAATGAAGAAGGCGGTGACGGTGTTGTTGATGGCGCAGGTGGACTTGGCCACGCAGGACATCACAGTGTAGGGGTTCATCAGGTAGCTGGGGAAGAGCAGAGCCTGGGTCACCCCCAGGAGGCGGCACCGAACCAGAGAGGCCTGAGAGGCCCAAGGGCCTGGCCCGCAGTGCCTGCCCCAGGAGATCCACCCCGGCGCGAGACCCATCCGTCTGCTGTTACGAGGCCCTGTGCTGCTGGGGTCGGGGTGAATCTCCCCGGGGGCAGCAGAAGGACCTGCTTTTCCCTGTCAGCCCGAGGCTCAGGGCCGGGGGGTGTTTCTGCAGAGCAGGACACGCAGAGATTCCACGGGGAAAGAAGCACCTTCGACAGCCCCTGGAGCCTCAGGCCAGACAAATAAAAGCCCAGGGGGCCGAGGCAGCGCTGCGGGCTGCAGGGTCAGTACTTACAACAGGGCCACCTTGAGGGGGATGTAGTGCATCTCCAGGGGTGTCTGGATGAGCTCGGCCACGTCTGGGGCGTATTTGTCCAGCTCTATGAGGAGCTTCTGCTTTTTGAACTGAAACAGAGAGGACGACCCAAGGCTGTCAGAGGAGACAGGTCCTTGTTTCTTGTTGCTCGGGACACCCACCGCTGCAGAAGATGTCTGGCCCCAGCCGTGGGCCAGAGCTCAGGTTCCACGAGGAGCTGTACAGAGGGAACAATCCCCCTCTCCTCTCTTTCCCCAAGTCCTTAACACCTGAAGCACAAGTCTGGAGCTGCAGATCGTCTCTGCTCATCGGAACTTCCTTAACTCCCTGCTCTAGCTCTTGGCAGCAAATTCATCACACTGGAGCTTAAGGCTTCCAGTCTCCCCTGGAGCCTGACTGGACTCCAGTGGGGAGCTGACTTCAGAGACTCGCTGTCCGACACGCAAACCCCAGAGAAGCCCAGTCCCAGCAGCCAGCGCCCTCAGCTGAGCGCCAGGTGGGTGCCTCTGCGCCCAGCCTCCTTCAGGGCCTCGAACCTTCCCCTTCTCCCTGTCCAGCTCTGCGCTGCGCCCTGCGCACACCAGACAGCTCTGGTTTGCGAGGCTGCTAACCCACGCCACGGCCAGGCAGGAGAGCGGAGCCAGCAGGACGCTCTCACGAGCCGCTCACACGCAGGGTCCTCCCGCGCCTGCAGCTCCGCCGGGAGGTGTCACTCACTGAGCTCCGCATCCCGCAGAGCACCAGCGACTGACGCGGGGCTGGAAGGGCGGTTCTAACACCTCCCCTCTCTGGGGCTCTGCGACCTGAGTCCTGTCTGCACCTCACCTGCAGATCTGCTCTGCCGTGAGCAGCGCGCCAGCGCAGCAAGACAGCTGCTCGGAAGCACGGCCACAGCAAACCTGGAACCCCTCAGCTCCTTCCGGCTACTGATCACCCCGGTGCGATCAGACTCCCTGCTACGAGGGCGGGCTGCTGCCGCACCCCCGGCCCGTGTTGCCCACTCGGTGGGAGAAGCGGAGCAGCGGCACCAGCCACCAGCTTACCACAACTTTGTTGAAGTCCTGGATGGCCAAGTAGAGGGCAACAGCAGTGAGCGCATCGGTGATCTGGAAGGCAGGCACAGAGAGACCGACCGTAAGCAAACCCCACCGCGGAGGGCGAGGAGCCGCGGGGCAGCGCAGCCACCCTGCGCAGGCAGAGCCCTGGCACCTCGCAGCACAGGAGCCTCCGCGCGGAGCCTTCCCGCAGCACCCACCATGAACACGAGCTCGGCGTACTCGATCAGGAAGTGAAAGAGATAGATGATCAGGGGCGTCTGGAAGAGAGCAGGGGACACCCGGCGTTAGACACGGTCCCGATGAAGCAGTCGAGATCTCACGAGGAACAGGCGCTGCCACAGGCGGCTGCGAAAGCTCCTTCTCCTCGGCCTCCCCTCTGCGCCTGCACCTCCGAGGACCGGGACTCAGCAGAGGACCCTCCCTGGTCCCTGGCCCTGCGAGGTTCTCGTAACGCTTTACAATGAACGTCACCAGCTTGGACAGTCGCAGCCTCCTCCCGCTCTCCATCCCACCAGTGCAGCGGCAGCTTCACCAGCAAACAGACTGGTGCCAGAAACTCCTCCCTCTAGAGGATCTGTTTTTGCAGGGGGCTTGCAGGTCCTTTGGGAAGTGCTGCCTACACAGCTGGGTCCCTGCGGGGGCTGCTGGTCAGGTGGCCTTTGCAGAGCATAGAGAAAGGCCTTAAAAGCCACAGCAGGAGGACTACAGGCTGCTCATCCTCTCACTGCCAAGGCTTCTCCCTCCTGGGGTGCGGGGAGGACCCCTGTGACAGGAAAGCTTCACCTGGAGGTGCTGCACCCACACGGTGCACACAGCCTTCACGGTGAGAAATGCACTTTAAACCAAGGCGAAGGCACCCGGCCCACGGGGCTGGAGCGCCTGGGGGTGCCCTCAAGCCAAGCAACAAGCCCACTGCTCCCCGGGCGGACGTCAGCAGCCCTGCAAACGCAGGCCCTCGGGACGCGGCAACCTGCTGGCGCCGGGTGTCCGGGCTCGCGACGACCCTGCACGTTGCTCTCCGCGTTCCAGCCAGACTCCCCTCACACAGTCACGAGCACAATGGCCTCCACGACCTGCTCGGCAGGGAGCTCTGCTGTGGGTGACCCCCACGAGTCGGAGCTCTCTGGAGAAGAGAGGCCCCAGCTCCGCCAGCTCGTGAGCCCTGCCGCTCAACACGTTGCCAGAACGCAGTCACGCTTCAAACGCAGTGTGAACGCTGACCTCATGGAAAACAGCTCCAGAGTAGGGCGAGACCCCCAAATCCAGCAGAGCTAATCCTTCGACCACTGAAAGGACAGAATGTCTGCGTTAGAACGCGGAGGGTGGGCGCAGAAAGACCCAGCGACGGGAGAGCTCCCGCTGGCGAACGCCCACGTTCAGGCTGAGTCGCCGCCCAGGCGGGGGGACACAACCTCTCACAGCCAACAGGCAGCCAGAGCCGTTTGCTTCCGCGCCGCGGCCACAGAGTCTCTGAGGAGCGAGAGGCTGCCTGAAACCACTCCGGCTTTGCTCCCGGCAACAGGCAAACCACGAGTGCGGTGCCTGCTGGTGGCAGGCTGCCCACGACTGAACCATCCCAAGAGGCCAAAGCACAGCCCGGCACAACCCTTGCACTGCTTTGCCTGCACAGGCAGTTACCACCACACTAAAAGGGCTGAAGCTGATGCAAATGAAGAAGCAAAGCTAAAAGCTTTATCTGCTGCGGAGACTTCTGCAGCCTGGGGCCAGGCCCTTTGCCAGCAGGTAATTAGAGCCTGGACTGCCCCAGGAGCACCTGCTCTTCCATGGGGTCCCCCCTTACTGAATACAAAGGGTCCCCAGGGCCAAGCAGCAGCTGCAATGAAGGAAGCTGGGGAATCAGGTACATTTGTTCAGGGGAAGATGAGGCAGGAGCCCGCAGGAAGGTGCAGGAGGGTCTCGGTTCAGTGTTGGCTGAGAAGTGGCTTCTGCCTCTGCCCCAAAGCTGCTGTCTGATGACAGTCTCAGCTTTCCAAGGTGATCCCAACTGTGCCCCTGCTACCCAGCTGCCTATCAGGGGGTTCCAAGGTAAAACCTGAGCAGCGTCTATGGCTGCAGGAGCATTCCTGGGAGTTGTGCTGTGGAGCTGTGATGTGCACAGAGCAGCACTCGCAGCAAAATGCATCCGCCCTTCTAGACCCTCAGTGCTCTGTGCCTGTTTGCCACCCCAGAGCTACCGATCACTTTGCCTGTGCGACACCTGGGGGCCACTGTCCAAAGGCCTGTCTTATAAACCAAATGAAGGCCCCTAACAGGCTCTGACACTATGAGGTGCAGACCACAGAAACAGCCTTAACTGGGGGCACCTCGGTCTTCAGAAGAGAATCTGAATCACTCTGCTAGCGCAAGGGGCCCGAGCTCAGCAGGAAAGGAAAGCAAGGATCTACTGGGAGCCACCCGGCCTGTTCACACAGGCAGTGCCGGGTGGTCATGGCGTAACCAAAGCGGCTCAGGCGAGGCTGCTGGAACCACAACGGCAGGGCCAGGTGTCCTTGTTCCCTGTTACCAACCTCCTTTACAACTGGTTTGCTCTGGTGCTACGGTCCAGGCTGAGCCCTGGACTCCTGCCTCTGCTCTGTGGCCCCTCAGCAGCTACAAGCACCCGCTCTGCTCACAAGGACAGCTGCTGCACAACACTTCACAAGCTTTTTCATAGAATCACCGGATGGGCTGCGTTGCAAAGGGCCTCAGAGCTCCTGCAGTGCCAACCCCTTGCCTTAAACAGTGTCATGTCTCACCAGACCAGGATTCCCATAGCCCTGTCCAACCTGGCCTTGGACACTGCCAGGGATGGAGCAGCCACAGCCTCCCTGGGCAGCCTGTTCCAGGGCTTCAGCCCCCTCACACGGAAGGATTTCTTCCCAAGATCTAACCTAAACCTCTCTTCTGTCAGTGTGCAGCCATCACCCACGTCCTGTCACCACCAGCCCCTGCACAAACCCCTCCCCCTGGCTTCTGCAGCCCCTTCAACCCCTCAAGGCCGCACTAAGGTCCCCCTGGAGCTTCTCTCCTCCAGCCGAACACCTCCAGCACTCCGAGCCCGGCCCCACAGCAGAGGGTTCCACCCCTGACCACCTCTGTGTCCTCCTCAGGCCCTGCTCCAGCAGCTCCACAACCTCTGTCGGGTCAGGAAGCTGCCCGGACCCTTCTCCCCTCCCCTGAGGCCCCGGGCCGGGGCTCCCCCCGGCCCCTGGCGCCCCCGCAGGCCCCACCTCGCTTCCAGGCGCTCAGCGGCGACGCCACTTCCACCCGCTCGGCGATGAAGGCGGCCAGGCTGGAGCGGAAGAGCGCGGCCCGCACCGTCACGGCCGCCAGCAGCAGCAGCGCTAGGGGAGCCGCCATGGCCGCCCCGAACGGCCCCGCCGCCGCCGCCACCACCCGTCCCGGCAGCCCTCGCGCGGCCCCGCCCCTCAGCTACGGCCAGCGCGGGGGGCCGGGATTGGCGGGAACGCGAAGGCGGCGGCAGCCTCGAGCCGTTAAATCCGGGCCAGCGGGGCCCGGGCAGCACCGGGCCTGGGCAGCGGGGTTCTCTGTGATGGGTCCTGGCGAGGCCCGCACCCCGAGTGCTGGGGTCGGAGCGCCTCGGAGCAAAGCAGGGATGCTGGCGCTCCCAGGCTGCACCAGGGACCTGGACCTGGGAGCCCTGGGGACCCTCACAAGAGGCACCGGGAGCCAGATGTGGGCTCTTCTCCCAGGTTCTCCCAGGCAACCCTAGTGCCAGGAAGAGAGGGCAGAGCCTGAAGCTGCTAGAGGAGGGTTAGGCTGGGTGTTAGGAGGCCCTGTGGGGATCTGTAGGGCTCTGTGTGGGTCTCTAGGGGCAGGCAGGGGCGAGTGCAGCTCTGAAGGGGATTTGCTGGCTCTGGGCACCCTGAACCTCCAGCTTGGTCGCCTGACAGAAGCTGCCGAGCTGTGTGGAGCCGGGACGGCAGCGGCCGGAGGCCCCGTTGGCTGCGTCGGCTGCCCCCGCGCCAGCTGGGCCATTGGCAGGACCTGCTCCTGTTGCTTCACAGGACTTTCACAAAACCCTGTGGTAGGGAAGGGGTTGGTTCAGGAGTGATTCATCCTTGTTGCTGCACACGGGAGCTGCTTCAGGCACTCAGAGGGAGCCCTGCTGGAACTGCACGAGAGCGGCGCTGCGCCGGGTGAACAGGCTGCTGCTGCTGGGGCTCCGTGTGTGAGAGAGGGGCTTCTGCTTCCTCGGGCACTTCCAGGCCAGCTGTGCCCACAGCTGTGCCTTGCTCTCACCGAGAGCTCATCAGGGCCCTGTGCAGTGCCGATTGGAGTTCAGAGATGCTTCCTCTTCCCATGGGATCAATCCCACCCCCATGTCTCAGGGGAAATGGGGGCTCCTGTGCCCCCTCATGCAGGGAGTGGGGGCAGCACGTGAGCGGATGTGGGGAAGTCCTGCTGACCCCCTCTGTGTTGAAACAGCCAGGAGCAAGGGTCTGGGTTTGTCTCCAGGGGAGGCTGCCTGCCCTCCATCAGCTGGGAACAGACCTGCAGACAGTCCTAATCCCCTGGTTCCCTCTGCTTGGTACCTGGAAACTCCAATGTCATCATCTGCAGGAGCCTGTCACGGAAGGGGAAAGGCTGTGAAGGGTGACTGGGTCGCGTTCCCCCGCTGGGAAATGAGAACCCTGGCCCTGCTGGCAGCTTCTGGTGCTGGTTGGGGCAACCTGTGGCTGGCAGCCGGGCCTGAGCTGGAGCGGGCACAGCAATGAACCCGACTGCCTCTGTGGGGTAAGACGGGCCGGACGCCTCTCCCACCTCGTTCTGCAGAGCTGTGGGTCCTGGATGCCTGTCCTGCAGCCTCTGTCCTGCTGTGCAAGCCTTGGAGGTCAGACCTCTCGAGCCACCGGCTGGTGTCTGTTCGCAGAGCTGTAGCTGTGAAGATCCTGCTGTAGAAACCACTGCCTGGGTGAGAGGTCTGGGAGGGGATGGGGAAGCAGAAGCAGCTCAGGGTGATCCTGCCTCACCCCAAGGCCTTGTCCGGGTCCTCCCAGGCTTTTATGGTTAAGAAAACAGTCTGTGCCCTTCTCTAGCCATGGTGCAAGGTGGTGGCCCTGAGCAAAGCAGGTCAGGAACCAGCTGGGAGGGTTTTGCCTGGTGCATCCTGTACTGCTGAGCGCTCACGGACGTCTCCCCATGGCACCGGTGTGGTGGTAATGGAGCCGCCTGCCATGGCCAGGGTGTCAGGGTGAGAAGGAGATGGGCACGAGGCCCCAGGGAGAGGGCAGAGGCTCAGCCAGCCAGGGTGGGATGGAGCTGGCAGGAGGCACTGGGTGGTGCTTTGTAGAGCAGGACAGTGGGTGGCTGGTGCTGAGGAGCTGGAGCTCTGACCTGCTGTTGGTGACTCAACCAGTGACCTCTGTTCCTCCTGCCTCCCTGGCCTAAGCCCCGGGCCAGGCGAGGTCACGCCTGTGTCCTTTGTGGTGCGTAACCAGCCTGGCCCTCGTCGTCACCCTGCGGATGCTCGGCAGGGCTCAGCCTCGTGACCAGCTCTGCCGGAGGACTCGCTGCCAGCCGCTCGTCCGGTGGCACCGGGCTCTTTGAAGAGCCCGGCCGGCCTGTTGGGGCTGCCTGACGCAGCTGCCTGTGCCCCGGGGACCCTTCCTCGTGCCCGGCACGTGCCGGCAGAGCTGCTGGCCACAGCCCTGTGGCCACAGGTCCCTGTGGGCTGTGGGGAGCTCTGCCAGGCACAAGGCTCTGCTGCTGCCTCTCTGGAGGAGGCTGGTGGCCCTGGGGACAAGCTCTTGGGGGTCTCTGCCTGCGCCAGGGTCATGGCAGGGAGGGCGTTGCCGCTGGTCCTGGGCTGTGCGGGGCGTCCGCAGGCTGCTCTGAGCAGGTGCCGGCCCTGCCCCGCGCCATCCGCCCGGCTCCTCGCCACCCCTGGCTCTGCTGGCCCGGCCCCGTGGCTCAGGCGCTGTCGGGGGGCAGAGGGCGCAGAGGGGTCGGGAGCTGCTCGGCCGCCCGCGCTGCCGTCGGGGAGGCAGAGCAGGGGCGCTCGGGTTGGCGAGTCCCGGCTCCCTCCCTCCCTGCCGCTGGCGGGCGAGGCTGGGGTCCTGCGGGAGCCCCTCCGCCTGGGCAGCCCCCGGGGCAGCCGCGGTCCCCGCGGCGCTCGGGCTCCGTCCCGGTCGGAGCGGGGAGGGCTGAGCCGGGGGCGCCGGAGCCGCACGTCGGGAGGAGTCTGTGGCGACCAGCTCCGCCATCCCCGCTGCTTTTCCCCTTCCTCGCCCACCGCAGGGGTGCAGCTGGCTCTGCCCCGGCCGTGCTGTCACACCAGTTCGGCCAGTCACCCCAGTGAGCCTGGGGCAGGGCAGCGGGGCTGCCGCCACCTCTGGGCTCGTCGCCCGGCCCTTCCCACGGGGAAGAGCAGGAAGGAAGAGGTTTGTTTGTGGGGACCGGCGCTGGCCACACAGAGACCCCACTGGGGAGAAGGGGGGGCTCCTGGGGGACAGGGGCTGGGGTGAATATGTGGGGGGGATTTTGATCCCCCGAGTTCTGGATCACCCCTGAGCAGCCCCATTCTGTTGGTCCCTGCTCAGGGGAGTGTTTGCCTGCGGGTAACTGCACCCGGGCACCTGGGCACCCGGGCACGGGCCCGCACTGGCCCTGCTCCCTGTGCTGCCTGGGCTCAGCCCAGCTGGCTCTGGGCATCGGCTTTGCCAGACAAGGGTCACGGTGCCCTCAGTAGGGCAGAACCCAGCCCCAAGGCTTTGAGAAGCCCAGGGAGGAGGCGGCAGAGCCGCCTGTGCCCATCGAGTCCCTGCCAGCTCTGCCCCCGACCCTGCGAGGAGCCGCTTGCCCTTGGTCCTGCCCCGGCGGTGGGTGACCCCGCTCTGGGGGAAGAAGGGTGGAGGCTCAGGGGGCCACGAGCCCCTGGGGCCACCGACTCGCTGCGTGACTGGAGCAGCTGCCCACCCCGTGCTGTGGGCTCGGCAGCCCTGGGGAGCCGCAGGGCCGTTCCCCACTGGCCTCAGCTCCCCAGCCCCTTCCTTGCCCCGGTAATTATGGGCTGTCGCGGTCCCGTGAAGGGCAGGTGAGGACGGCAACGCCCGGCACTGTCTGCCAGGGCTTATCTGCACCGCATGCGCCTGGGGAAGGAGTCACTGGGATGGTCTGGGCCACCGCAGAGCTCTGCCCACAGATCCCAGCCGCGTGTTTGTGTTCCTGGAGTGGCCAAACCGGCCTCTTTGGTGGCTGAAACTAGGCAGCTGTGAGTTGGGAAGGGCTAGTGTGAGTCGGGCAAAGGACTTCCCTGGGGAGCAGCGGTGCCCCTTCCCACGGGCTGGGCTGTGCCTGGCAAGGGGGCCCGACCCAAACCCACCACCCAAAAGCATCACTGGGGGCGGCAGCAGCGGAGCTGCCGCCTGCCCTGCGCGGAGCCTGGTGCCAGTCTGCCGGGGCCCAGTGACCCGTGAGAGCTTCAAAGGAGCTTGGACCTTTCCAAGGAGACTCTCGCGTCTCCCTGTGCAGGCTCAGTGGGGCTGGGCCCTGTCAGAAGGGTTTCATGAGCTGCCTCCTGCTCAGAGCAGGGTTTGTGTGATCCCCTAGAGTCACAGGAACCCCCAGAGCTGCTGTTGTGCCCAGGTGGAGCTCCTGGGAGGGCAGTTCCTCCAGAGGCTGGGCATTCCTGCACGGGTGAAGCTCTGGGGGAGGAAGGGAGAAGGTTCCTCCCCTCCATCTGCCCACGGGTGTCACCTCTGCCCCAGGCTTTGATCATCCTCCTGGGCACCCCAGTGTTCCCGACGGCTCGCTCACTCCTGCACCTGATGGGATGTGGGGAAGCAGTGGTGGCACTGGGACAAGGTGTGGGCAGGGGTCTGTCAGGCTGCAGGAGGCAAAGTCCCCCCTGGCTGTGGCTGTAGAGCCCCAGCCTGGGCCAGCAGAGACCCACTGGGGACCTCCCAGTTGCAGGGTGCTGGAGGCAGCAGTCAGCCTGCTCAGGCCAATGGCTGCTGCGGGGTTGGGGGCTGCTGACACCCCCCAGCCCGGGAGGTTCAGCAGAACCACCCAGGGCAGAGAACAGGGCTGGGCTTGGCTGGGGCTGGGAAGTGCTGGGAACCTGGAAGGTTTCCCACTGGGTGCTGCCAACGGAGCTGAATGACCTGTCTGAGGGGGCAGGAGTGGCAGCCCACCCCTCCCCTCGGGGGCACAGTGGCAGCAGAGCTGCTCCTGAGCTTGAGGGTGGTTTGAGCAGTGGGGGGGTGGGGAGAGATGGTCCCACAGAGCCTGGCAGCTCCCACTGCCAGCAGGACCACCAGCACCTTCAGGGCACCAGAGCTGCCCCATGGGGGAACAGCTCACGGTGGGGACAGGGTCCTCCGAGTGGGGCTGTGCAGCCCCCTGCCCCTCTGCCCACCCTGCTCTGGGGGCACACACAGGGGGAGCAGCTACGGCCACATGCTGAGGGGTGGCAGGGGTCACTCTGAGGGGGTGACAGGGTCCCCCTGAGCTCCCCGAGAGCCCCGGCTGAGCAGCATGAGCAGTGTCCAGCTGGGGACGGGTAGAACCCGCAGCCAGCCCAGTGCCCGGGGTGCCAGGGGACTCTGCTGAGGCCAGGCTGCTGCTGTGGCCGGGAGAAGCCTTTTGTCTAAATTTAGTGCATTTTTCAGATAACCCTCGTGTTCTATTCTGGGGCCAAGTGCTGGCTGGGGGCCCTGCTGGCTCCTGTGCTCAGCTGTGTCGCTGGTTCCAACCATTTGGGGATTCTCGGACACCAGGAGGGTTGGGAGGGGCTGGGGAGAAGGCAGGAAAGGGGCTGTTGGGCTCCGCTATCGACACGAAAAAGGAGAGGAAGCAGTTCCTGAGTGTTTAGGTGGAGCAGCTGGGAGTTGTGAAGGACTTTTGCCAGCCCTCCCTCCTTCCAGAGAGACCTTCAGGGGAGCAGGAGCCTGGACTTCTGTGTGTGAGAGAAGTGGAGAAGCACTGGGGTGTCCTCTGCCTCGGGTGCGTTCTGGAGGTTCCCTCTCCATCTGCCTCCTGAGGAGAGCAGGGGGTCCCGCCGCTGGGACCTTGTAATGGCAGAGGCACCCTCCCGGTGGGACAGAGGCGGGCCAGCAGGGCCGGGGCTCCTGCCAAGCCCCAGTGGAGACAGAGCCCCGCTGAGCAACCCGTGTTCCGCTCTCGTTGAGGTCAGCCCCGCGGGCACCCCGTGCCGGGGCGGCCACCATCCCGGAGCCAGGCGACAGCCACACGCGTCCCCGGCAGCTGCCTCGGGCTCCCTGACCCGCCGGAGCGCGGCGGCCACCCGGGGCTGGGAACCCTCGGGCCGGCTGTGCTCTCGCCGCTGCCTCCGGGCTCTGCCAGGCTGCCGAGGGCAACCTCGGGTGGTGGCTCCCGAGGGCACAGCAGAGCCCTCGGGTCTCTGTGGCAGGATCAGGCTCTGCCGGCTCGATGCTCTTGCGGGGCAGCCCCGAGCGGTCCCTCCACCGTGCCCGAGACGGGAGCGGGGACGGAGCCCTGCGGTGCTGCCGCTGCCCTCAGTCCGCAGCCAGGACGCTGGCGATGGGAGCTGAGGCTGGGGCGAGCAGGGCTCGGGGGGCTGTCAGAGCTCCTCTCTGTGCCAGAGGGCTTGGGAGGGTGCCCAGGCACCCAGGGCAGAACTTTCCCCTTGTCCTCTTCCCCGGTCTGGAGTCTCGCCCCCAGAGTCACCTCCTGTCCTGCTGCCGGTGACAGGACGAGGTCCTTGCGTCCGCTGCCAGGGGGCTCAGCAGGGCGCTGCCTCGCACCGGTGTCAGGGGAAGGGTTTTTGAGAGGCTGCGGGGTCTGCGGAGGCTTTTGGTGCCCTGTCAGCCAGCTCGGAGGTGTCACCTCTGCAGGGGCTCTGGGAGAGGGGTGCAGCAGCAGGAGAACCAGAGCTACGAGCAGGGACAGGATGGGGTCACAGCTCCTCTGCTGGCCCTGATGTCCCTCGCTGGTCCCAGTCTGCCTGGGAGCAGCCACTGGCACCCCCACTGGCACACAGTGCCTGTGGGCTCACCCCCTGCCAGGTGCCGGGGGCACAGCCGTGGGGTGGGAAGGGTCTCCACAACGGCCGTCAGGTGGCTGTGCCCTGCCCTGCCCAGGGCCACGGCTCAGCCCAAGGCACTGATGAGAGCCTCGGTGTCCCCAGGAGCCCAGAGGACAGAGCAGGAGCCCTGTCTCTAGCCCCCGTGACTTGCCCAGCTGTCTGCAGGGTGCTCCCAGCTCTTCCGTGGGGGTTGCTCCTGGGCCGGGGCTGTGCTGGCGCTGGAGGCTCCGCTGAAAATAGCCCAGAGCTAACTTTACCCCCGTCCCTGTTGTGTTTTTCAGGTCATTGGGGTGCTGGGGGAGGAGAGACTATGGGGGTGCCAGAGCCATGGGGGGGTGCAGGGATGCGTGAGCAGACATGGGACCCTGGCCGTGGGCTGGGGATCTGTTCCCACCACCTCAGCACAGCCTGGGGCTGCGGATTAGGAGGAGACTTTAGGGGTCCCTGCGTCCCCTCGATGCAGCAGGACCTGCCCCAGCAGGACATTTACAGCTGACCGCCCTGGCCCGGAGCTCTCTTGGGTTTCGCTGCCGGGCGGCGCCTGGGATGGATCCGGTGCTGCTGCTGCAGCTCGGAGGGGGCTGCAGAGGCCCCCTGCCCCGCGCTCGCTGCTCCCAGCCCCTGCGGACCGGAGCCACTGTGCGGAGCAGGGGGTAATGTGGTGCCAGGCACCGGTGGCGCCCGCAGCACCCGCCTGGCCCCTGCTCCTCAGAGCCCACCACGGGCTGCAGGGAGCGGAGGTCCCTCCTGCTGGGCTCGCTGCCGCAGGACCCTTCCCCGAGATGGAGCAGCCAGGTTGCCCTGGCTGTGCTGGTGGTGGTCCCGAGCAGATGGGGCCCTGAGTGGGTGGGCTGTGAGGCTGCTGCTGCTGCCAGGTAGCGGCCGAGGGGTTGTGTTCAGCCCCTGCAGCACAAGCCTCGTCCCTGCCGGGGCAGAGCTGAGCCCGCAGGGTGCTGTGGGGCTTCCGTCCGCTCCCTAGCTGGTCCCACAGCCAAGGCCCTGCACAAGAGAGAAGGGGCTCAGGAGCCAGCGGAGCCACAAGCCCTCTCATGGCAAGAGCTGGCAGCTCGCAGGGTGCTCTGTTCCCCCTGCCTGGGCTCATGTGGGGCCCCAGCAGCCGCCTCCCTAGGCCCATCAGCTGGTGGGGGCATGGCCAGGCTGCTTGGGCTTCCACTGGCCCTGGGTGGGCTTAGGCAGGATTGAACCCTGAGCTGAAAGAGGCCCCGAATGCTGATCCCAGTGCTCGCCCTTCCTGCTGGGGCAGCTGGCTGGGCTTGAGGGCACCCCAGGAGCAGCCTTGAGTGACGCATCGTTGGGCAGAGCACTGGCTGTCCCCCGCCCCCTGGGTGAAGGGGGTCACTTCCAGGCCAGAGGAGCCAGAGACGGGTGGGATCCCACCCCTGCAACACCCAGCTGCCCCCAGTTCATGTCAGGGTGTGTCAGAGGGCTGGGGGCAGAGTCCCCAGCCCCCCAAGGACCTCCAGTTCCTTCTACTGACTGATGGGAGTCAGGAGGAGCAAACCTCAAGCCAGGATCCCTCCTGCCCTCTGCACCATCACCCTGTGGGGCACATCCCACCCCAGGGAGATCCCATTGTCCCTAGGGAGGTCACCCCAGTCCCTGAGCCACGGGCAGTGACCCCAGCTGCCTGCACCCAGCCCGGTGAGGTTCCTTCTCGCTGACTCACACCCCAGCATCACCTGGGGACAGGTGACTGGTCCCTGGTCACCAGAGCTGGGTGAGAAGCCCATAGAAAACACATCAGAGGGTGTCAGCTGAGGGTGCCCTGAGTCACAGCCCCCGGGCTGGGTCACGCAGGGCTGCAGCGGGGTCACTGTGGAGGGCGGCCAGCTCCTCCCTGGGGATCTGCCCCCCTGGGCACCCATCCCAGTGGGACGTGGAGCCCGGCCGCTCTCTGGGCTGCAGCCCTGCTCCGAGGAGCTGTTTTGGTGTCTCCTGGCAGAAGGCTGCTGCTGACACAAATTCTAATTATAGGGGCAGGTCTCTGTTGCTGCAGCAGCTGTGGAGCCCTGGTGCCACCGTCATCCCTGGGCAACAGGCATCTTCACCCCCCAGAGCTCCAGGTGATCTCCTCCACTCTCCCTCACCCACTCAGAGCCTCCGGCTGCAGCTCTGCACGGGATGGACCGGCCCCCCCCCAGGGGAAAGGCAGTGGCCAAAGTGGTTCAAGGAGGATGCAGGGCGCCCCAAGTCCACACGGTCCTGGCTCCTGCAGGGACCGGGTTGAACCCTTCACCCCTGTGTGGAGCTGGCTGGACTCGGGGTTGGGGGT
This sequence comes from Rhinopomastus cyanomelas, assembly GCA_013400115.1. Taxonomy (NCBI): domain Eukaryota; kingdom Metazoa; phylum Chordata; class Aves; order Bucerotiformes; family Rhinopomastidae; genus Rhinopomastus; species Rhinopomastus cyanomelas. Next base: position 784,680 of record VXBP01005427.1, on the reverse strand, counting down.
TCCCTGCCAGTCCCGAGGAGAAGGGAGCAGCAGCTCCATTGCTGCAGAGCCCTGAGGACACAGGACAGAGCCCGCTGGGACCAGCCGGCTCTCGGGCACCTCTGGGAGGGAAGAGCAGAGGGAGAACCTGCGCCAGGGCCGTCCTCCAGCTGCAGTCCCCAGAGGGACCCGGCGGAGGGCTCTCAGTGGGTGGAAGTTTTACCCCATTTTAGGGATTTTTGAGAAGTGCAGAGGCAGAGCTGCTTCCGGACCCTCTGCCACAGCTCCAGGGCCCAGAGCTCTTGAGGAGAGCGACGCGGACCCTCCACGACATAAAACAGCAGCGTTGCTGCTTCTTGATCCAGCTTCAGGCAGAAGCTCCCAGGGAAAAGAGTCCTGAGGGGCAGGGAGGATGAGAGCAGTAGCCTGAGGAGCAGCAGCAGGGCAGATGCAGGACGTGGGAGATGTGGGTGACTGGTGCCACCTTCCAGCCCCCTTGCTCTGGGGCTGCACAGCGCCAGGGCTCCTGGGCACATCCCCAGGTCCTCGAGCCCCGAGGGGCTGTCTCAGCTCACAGACCCCACGGGTCGGGAGACAACCCCACACCCCGGCAGCATTGCCGCAGGGCTTGAGCAGGTCGCAGCCTGCAGGCAGGCACCTGGAGCTGCGGTGGCTTCGCCCTGCTGCTGCCCCAGGCTGAGCAGAGCAGCTTCGTGCTGCTCGGCAGCTCCCTGCGACCCAGGGGCAGAGCTCCAAGGGCAGGCTCGTGCCAGGGATTCCAGGAGCAGCCTCTGCTCAGGGTGCAGTGAGGGAGCTGCAGGGAAGCCAGGCTGGAGATGAAGGGACACCCTGGCTCAGCCCGTCCCAAACGCTGGACACATGGGGACAGGCTCCCAGAGGTCCGGCCGCGCTGGCACCTCCTGATCTGATTTGGGTGGCTGGACCCAGCACCCTCCTCCTGTTTGACCAAGGACAGTTATTGCTAAAGAGTGCGAGCGAGCCCTGGCTGGTTCCCCTCTGCTGCTCCCCGGGATGGCTCTGCGGGAGCCCTGCTCCTGGCCTGGAGCCCTCCGAGCAGCTTCCCAAACCCCCTGAATGAACCCGCACCCAGCGTGACCACCAACCCTGCTCCAACACTCGCCCACAGGCACAAACCACCACCGGGAGCCCCTGGCACCTGCGGGTCTGGCACTCGTGTTGTGACACAGAGGGGCTCTGGGTGACACAGGCTGTGGGTGACACAGTGGGGCTGTGGGTGACACAGGGGCTGCAGGTGACACAGAAGGGCTGTGGGTGACACAGGGGCTGCGGGTGACACAGTGGGGCTTCGGGTGACACAGAGGGGCTGTGAGTGACTCTCCATCCCCTGGGGGCAGTGATCTGGGTGACACAGGGCTGCAGGTGACAGTGGGGCTGCGGGTGACACAGAGGGGCTGTGAGTGACTCTCCATCCCCTGGGGGCAGTGATCCGCAGTCAGCTGCCTGCTCACCCTCAGGCCAACTCAGGCCCTGCAGATCCTCAGCAACCTGCTGGCCAGGTCACTCCCTTTGTGGGGTGGGTGTCTGTCCCTGAACCCCACCCCAGGTGCCACAGACCCACTCTGGTTCTTTCCCCTGTTCATTATCAACAGATGCTGCCTGTGCTGGGGACCAAAGAGGGGCCCCCTCGCCCTTGGCGCAGAGATGTGGAGCCCAGCTCGGGGTGGCAGCTGGGTCACCCCAAGCTCATGGGCACATGGGGGCTGGGTGCCCGCAGCTTCCTGTCCGCTGCTCCGTGCACTGGGGAGATTACAGCCCCTTCCTGCTGCCCTGTGGGTCTGGCTGCCCACGATCGCATGAGCCCAGCGACCGCAGCGGCAGCAGCCGCCCAGGACCTCTGCAGGGTGCCCGGCGCTCGCCCCTCGGCCTCACCGCGGGTGCAGCAGCTGCTCCTGCGGGCACCACCCGCCCGGGGATGCAGCCGCCTCCCTTTGACTGCACGAGGAGCCCAGCAGAGACGTTTCCCACCGCAGAGGGGGAGAAGGTTGCCCCATCCAACATCCCAACAGGGAGGTGCCGGTGCCAGCGGGACGAGGCCATGGGGACAGGTTTAGCCCCAGTGAGGTCTGTTCTGAGGGTTCATCCACGCTCACCGCCGCGTGTTGGCGGGACGGAGGCAGATTCCTGCCCCCTGCCACCCTGCCACGGCCCCGAGCAGAGCAGGTGCCGCTGGCAGTGGCTCCACGAAGCCCCACAAGCCCTTTGTCGTCGGGGAAGGGCCCGGTTTGGGGGCCAGGCTTGAGCTGTGCCCCGATGTCGGGCGTCTCTGGTTCAAACACCTCCAGCTCTGTGTGCGGTCACCAAACCCCCCGGTCCCGGCAGAAAGAGCCCTCCCAGGACAGCCCGAGCGAGGGGACCTCCACGGGAGTCCACGGGGCCGGGTCACGGTTGTCCCCGCCGTGTAACCGCCGCAGACGCCGAGGCTGCTGCGGTTAACGGTAGCCAGCCCTCATTTAACGGGTGTCTGCGGCTCCAGGCAGCTCCGGTTCTGTCTTCGAGCTCTGTGCTTGAGAACCGCCGGCCACGCGGGACCCCGATTCCACGGGGATCCCGCGCAGTTCCCCGCCGGGAGCAGCCCCGGCGCCGGTCACATCCGCCAAGTGGGCGGGGGGCTGCGGGACCCAAGCCTGTTCCCGGTTCCGCGGCGGGACCCAAAGTCCCCCTCGACGTGTCCTGGGTGACAGGGCCGGGGCCGGGGCCGGGGCGAGGGGGGCTGGAGACAGGGACAGACGGGGGCTGCTTTGGGCCGCTCTTGCACCTCCAACCCCCCGTCTGGGTCCCTGCGCAGCCTCTTGCTCGACAGCGCAGAGAGAGAAGCGGGAGGGCTAGGGGTGTCCCAGGGCAGCCCCCGACCTCCACTCCCCGCTTCCAACCCTTTGGCGACCAGCCCAGGGTTTGTCCTCGCCAGCGCCCTTCCTGTCCCCCCCCGACCCGGGCTGCTCCCTTGGGGCTCCGTTTGCCGCCTTCTCTGACCTTTCACTCCCTCTGCTCCTCCCGGGACCCCCGGGACGAGGTTGCCCCACCAGCTCTCACCGGGGTGAGCAAGACCCCCGGGGCCGAGACCCCCCGGACCGAGCCGGCCCTGCCCCAGACCGAACCCGGTCTCCAACCCCCCCTCCGCCCCCGATCGGGACCCCTCGGGGCTGGACTCCAG
>VXBP01005427.1:709816-775298 GCA_013400115.1 Rhinopomastus cyanomelas | reverse complement strand
CGCCCGGGGCGCTCCCGCCCGGTGCCCGGTGCCCCCGCTCCGGCCGGCCCCTGCTTGATGGACGAGAGTTGGTTTGTCACCCCTCCCGCCTGTTTCACTGCAGAGGGGCCCGGCCCCGGCGTGGGGAGCAGCCCCCTGGAGGACCTGCTCATCGAGCACCCCAGCATGTCCGTCTACGCCAGCAGCTCCCTCGAGGCGGATGGGGACGGCCCCGAGGACGACCCCGCCGGGTGAGTCTGCGCCGGGGGTCCCGTCGGCTCGCGTTCCCGTGGCCTGGGGGCACCCCGAGTGCTGGGCGCCTGGGGCGGCAGCTGCCCTGCGCCCCCCCTAGGGGCCGGTCAGGGCTGCGGGAGGGGGTCCGAGTGGAGTCCCCTGGCACAGCCCGGGTGGGGTGGGCACGGGCAGCCCTGCCGAGCTCTGGCCCCTGCAGCGGGGGCCCTGGGGCTGCCCGGGGTCGAGCTGGCTGGGAGTGGCTCCCAAGTGCCCAAGGCTGGCCAGGAGCAGCCAGGAGTTCCCATGGGCAATGCCCAGTCCCTGGGGTCCCGGGGGGTTCTGTGGGGCTGGGCGAGAGGGGTCTGTGCAGCCTGAGCCCTGCAGATCCAGCGGGACCGGAGGGCTCTGCGCCCCCACCCCACTCTAATGCGGGACCCACCGGGGATCCCGCTCCTGCCCTGGCAGCTGCCCTGGCCCCGACCGGCTGCTGCTCCCGCTGCCCCGGGGCTTCCCCTGGCCCCACTTCCAGCCTTCGGCACCCCTCCGCCCTCAGCAGCGCTGCAGCGTTTTGGGGTGACCCCTACCCGGGACACAGGTGCCCCCGGGGACCTCTCCCCTTGCAGGGTCTCCCTGAGGGCCACAGCTTGAGCTTGAGGGCTTCAAGGGGCCCCGGATGTGCTGGAGGGTGGGCAGGGGGCCGAGGGAGATGGGTTGGGTGGGCATGAGGGGGGCGCAGCCGGCTCTGTGCTGGGTGTCCCCCACCCTGGGCTCTGAGCACTCAGCCAGAGCAAGGGCCAGTGGCCCCCCTGCAGCTTTCAGAACGTTCCAGGTTCTGGTCTGGGATGGGGTGGGTCTGTCCCGAGGTGCCGGGGAGGGCCCTGGGGACCCCGCTCGCCCTGGCTAGCAGGGGCTGGCATCCTCATCCCTAACGGCCCTCTGTCTGCAGGGAGGTCTCGGAGCTGCCGCCCGAGCGGCTGGTGGCCCAGCACAGCCGGCCACCGGCGCTGAAGGCTGCCATCCTGGAGAAGGTGGGGCAGGTGCGGCGGGCGCAGCGGTACCGGCAGCGGGCCGAGCAGCACCGCCTCAGCCACAAGGCCCTGCAGCGGCAGAACCGCGTCCGCCAGCGCCCGCCGGCCCGCGCCGGGCTCCACGCCGGCCCCTTCCTGCACCAGCCCTGCCAGCGCCACGGCGCCTACTGACCGCCGCGGCCCTGGGGGCAACGGATGCGGCACCTGCCCGGCCACGCCGCGGGGTGGCTTCTCTCCAGCGACTCCCCCGTGTCCCCCTGCTGCCGGATGCACCCTCCTCATCCTCCTCTCCCTGTGCTCTCGTGGCCTTTGTCCATCTGCAGCCTCCTCCTGGCCAGGCCCCCTCGTCCTGCTCCTCGTCCTCGTCTTCCTCCCGCTCCTTGTCCTCGTCTTCCTCCCGCTCATCTTCCTCCCCACTCCTCCTCTTGATCTTCTTCCAACCTCCTCCCTAACCTTCCTCCCCACCGACCCCTCATCATCCTCTCCCACCCTTTGCGGCTCCCTCTGCCCCTGTCGCCAGCCCTGGAGCCACTGGCACAGGGAGGGGGGCTGCAGCCTCCTGCCCCCTGGCAGCCCCAGCAGCCCTCCCATGGGAGACGGCTCTTCCCGAGGGGCCGCCCTGGGTCCCCCGAGCTGGGGCCATCAGTGCCTTTCCCCGCGGATGGAGCAGTGGGATCTGGGGCTTCTGCTCCATCGCCCCCAAGACCAGCTGCCACTGGCTCCCCGCCGTCAGAGTCGCAGCCCCCGAGGGGCTGTAGGGGTCTCAGCCAGCGGCTCACGGGGTTTTCCAAGACAACCTCAGCACCATCTCAGGAACCAAAACACCGGCCCAGGGTGCCCAGCGGTGGCCAGTGGCCACGTTGCCATGACCGAAGGTCCCCCCGAGCTGCCAGCGCCTTGTCCCGGGGAGCCCTCTGCCCCTGGGAGCCAGTCCCAACTGCTAACCCCACGTCCTTGGAGGAGGCTCCGTCCCAGCCGAGGAGCGTCAGCGGCCCCACAGTGGTCACAGTGATGGGAGTGGAGGCAGGGGGCTGCCCCGAGGTGGCAACAGCAGGTGGAAGCTGGTGCTGAGGGAAGGCTGATGAGGAGGATGGAGAGAGGAGGCCAAGCCGAAGGCTGAGGTGGAGCTGCAGCAGCTGCCAAGCGACAAGATGGGGCAGCGGCAGGGCCAGAGCGGCAGAACCTTCCTCGCCCCCTGGACGGTGCCTCCATTCCCATCAAGGACTGGACTCCATTGTGGACGTCACTGGTTTTCACTTGGACCCTCACCCCCCCCGCCGTGACGGACTCTTCCCCCCGAGGGACCCGGCCCCAGCCTTTCACCGGCTCCAGCAGCAGCTGCGATGGCCCCAGTGCCAGCAGCTCCCAGAGTTCTCCTCCCGTTGAGCACTGGCTCTGGCCACCCCTTCCTGCTCCCACCTCGGAGACCTGAAAGAACTCCCCAAACACCCCAAAAGGAAGGAGACTGCTGATTCCATGGAGGTCCTTCCGTCCCCTCACTCCAGCCGTCCCTGTTGGGTCCAGCCCAGCCCCAGGCAGGTGGCACCGACAGCTCCTTTAAAACATCCAGGGCCGAAGGAATCTCTCAATGAGCCCAGGGCAGGCGGCCGCCCCGACGAGGCGACGACGTCCTCACAAACACGGAGAGTGAAGAGACCCCTCTGCGGGTCACTGCCTTCAACCTCCCTGGCCCGTGGCTCCTTCGACCTCCCCCTCGGACCCAGCGCTGCCCTCGGCCGCAGGTGCCAGCGCTCTGCCCACTCCCTGTTCGACCTGCTGCGTCTCCAGCCTTCCCGGCCGCCGGTTTGTCGGGGGCGCTGGGGGAGCCACCGGTACCCGCTGCAGCCCTCCCTGCGGACCCCAGGACCGCCCTGGCTATCGGTCTGTGCCAGCCCCACCGCCGAAGGGGCTGGTGCCCTCGAGGGGGGGAGCCTTGACGTCCCGGGCTCGCTGGGCTCACACGATGCCTTTTCCTCCCGTGAAGGAGCCGCGGGGCCAGTGCAGGGCACGTGAGGACTAGCAGCGGCCGAGTCCGAGCCCCCGGGTGCCCGGTCTGTGTCCGCCGAGGAGCTCTGGGCACCGGGCGCTGGTGTCGCAGGGAGTTTCCGAATGTCTCCCCCAACCCCGCAGCGAGCAGGGGACGAGCCGGCGACGTCCCACATCCCTCCGTCTCCAAGGTGCCTCCGGCCCCGGAACGCGCGGCTGGACGGGGCTCTGCCTCCCTGCCGCAGCCCCCGGGGGAAGCCGGGCTGGGGGCAGCGTCCTCGGGGGTGGCTCCCGGCAAGAAGAAGCCCCTCGTCACCGCCCAGCTCCACGTCCCAGCCGCCCTTCTGGAACCAGCAGCCCTCAGCCGGGCTCTGGCGGGGGGGGGTCCCAGTCCCGGCTGCCGGAGGCAGCGGCTGCTGCGGCTCCGTCCGGGTGTTGGGATGCGGAGGCCGGCGGTTTGCTGCCCTCCACCCGGTGCCAGCCCGAGGCGCTTGCCCGCCTCTCACCGCAGAGCCAGAGTCTATTTGTAAAGGGTTAATAAATTATTGCGGCCATTTCCACCAAGAGCTTTCCTGCGGGGCGCGGGCCCGCCGCCGCTCCACAACCCCAGGCACCCCCTGCCCGACCCCCTCCCCGCACAGCGATGACACCCGTCGGCGGGACCGGGCTCCCCGCATCGGCCTGGGGCTCCGCTGCCACCCCGCAGCCAGCGCGGGGCTGGCCCGCACCCCGGAGGAGGGGCAGAGGGACCCCCGGCACAGCGACGGGACCAGCCCCACGCAGGGCATGGAGCTGCCCCGCACGGAGGTTGTTCGGGATGCGGGGTTTCCTGGGCTTTTCCGGGCTTCTCGCCCCCACTGCGGTGCTCCCAAGAGGAGGGCTGTGCCGACGGCAGGGAGCCCCGCCGGGGCCAGCAGGAGCCCCACCGGGAACCCTGGTGGCTCTTCTTTGCTGCTCAGGAGCTGCCAGCTGTGCTGAGGGAGGTCTTTCAAATGTGGGGCTTGGGGGTTTCCCTGTGGGGTTGGGGGCTGACTGTGAGGCCGTCGGTGGTGCTGTCCTGTCGGTCGCTGCAGGGAGGCAGCCGGAGCCGGAGCTGTCGGGGAGAGGCTGCTGCAGGGTCTGGTGCTCCAGCGCCCTGTGGCAGCTGGAGATGGGCCTTCAGGGGCCTTCACCGAGAAGCCAGGGACTCCTTGAAGAGAAGACGGAGCCGCGGTCAGGGAACAGCCAGCAAAAGGCACCAGGACACCCAGACCCGGTGGGACTCGGGGGTCTCTTCCAACCTTCCCGATTTGATGAAGACAAGAAAAGCAGCTCCCAGCATCTGCCTGCTGCTGCCCGCGGAGCCCCCTCCCTGGGGCTGTCCTGAGTCTTCCCTGAGCACCAGGTTCCACACCCGAGCTCATGCGTCTGGCCACTGCTGCTCCAGGGGTGGCACAGAGCTGCCTCCACTTGGCTGCCTTTGCTGCTGGTGGTGAATGGGACCCTCCAGCATCCCAGTGTCTCCCTGCTGCCCTCAGAGACCCCCCCCAGCTCTTCCCCTCAGGAGTGGGCTGGGGGACCACCCCAGCAGAGCTGCCAGCAGGAGTCAGAGCCCCAGCAGAACCCCGAACGCCTGAAGCCTCTCCATGCCAGGGGATGTTAGGGGGCCTTACGTGGTGCCCAAGCAGAGGCCCCAGCGCTGTGGGATCCCACCGGTGGCACCAGCCGCTCCCACCGGGTGCCTGCCCGCCTGCGCCTTTCCCTGTCCCAGGGGCTGTCAGCTCTCCCCAGCGCAGCCGCAGAGCTGGCGCAGAGGTGACAGCGGCCCAGTGCCACACGAGAGCTGCCTGCGGCGCCAGGGCTCTCCGGGTCTGAGGTGAAGCTGGTGCTGTCAGAGCAGCCCCGAAAGCCTCTGGGGTTTTACTTCAGCCGAAGGGCTCTGAGCGCTTCCGGGACGGGTGTCTGTGCCCGAGCCCCCTTGGGGAGGAGAAGGTGCTGCCGGGCGGGAACAGGCTGCCTCAAGCCTTCCCGAAAAGTCCTTGCAGAACGTCCCCATCCCCAGGCACCAGCCCTGTAGGGCAGAGCAGCCTCATGGGGACCCAGCCCAGGTCTGAGCTCTGCCCAAAGCCTCATGCCAGCCAGGGGGCACCTTCCAGAGCGGTGCCGGGCGGAGAGGAGAGAGCAGCCCCTGCAGCTCTTGGAGGTCCGTCCTGCCCACGCGTGTCTCGTGTCCCGTCAGCGCCCGCAGGGTGGGCAGCGAAGGGCGTCCGCTCCTCGTGGGACAGCGGTGGATCACCTGCACGGTGCCAGCAGGCTGCGGGCGCCTGCCAGAGCCGCAGCGTCACCTGTGCCTGTGGGACCGGGATGGGGTGGGAGGGCGCTTTGGTCTCTGGGGGCCGAGACAAGGTCCGGGATGAAGGAAAATCCGCAAGGAATAAAGAAACCTACGGAAGCTCGGCCTCTCCTCCTTGACCAGGTGACATCAGCCCGTCTGGGCGATCCTCCGCGCTCTCCGTACACGTCCTGGGGGTGGTGGGTGGAGGAGGAAGCCCCGTGACAATGTCCCAGATGCGGTCTGACAAGGGCCAGGAGAAGGGGCTCCGTGAATCNCCCCCAGCGGCTTCTCCCCCTCTGGCACAGAGCCCTTGGCTCATTCTCTGCCCCCCAGCACTGCCCAGCAGAGCAGCGGGCACCAGGACAAGGGTCCTCGGCTCCTTCCCCGGTGGAGGATCTCGCACCTGTCCCTTCTCAAGGTCCCTGCGAATGGTCACCCTGTCCTCCAGCTCCTCTGCTTCCCTGGCCGTGTTTGCCACAGCCCTGAGCACATGGCCTCTTGCCCAGTTACTGGCACTGGGAGCTCACCTGTGACCCCAGTTCTGTGGGGATGCCCAGCACCTCACTCCCCAAAACCTCCCGTGGAGCTGCCCAGCTGCAGCAGGGGTGAGGTCAAGGGCAGAGGAGCTCAGACGTTGCACAGCGGCAGCACCGCGGGGCCCTGTGACCCCACTGTGGGTGCCGACAGCTTTGGGGCGACCGCCTTGTCCCCAGCAATGACGACACGTGGGGTCAACCTCACGGGGATCAAGATGTGGGGTCACCCCGGCTCTGCCAAGGAGAGGCCATTTCAGACCCCTGCTGGAAGCCCCGCTCTCCGCACGGCTGGGAGGGTGCTGGGGGAGCGCCGGGTCCCCAGAGAACAGGGGCTGCTCAGCAGGAGGGTCTTCCAGATGCGCAGAGCCTGGCTGGTGGCTCCCACCGACTCACGTCCTGGGCTGAACCTACCACCAGCAGGAAGGACCCGGATGCGGTCCTCGACCCCTTTCCCGCAGGACTTCCACGCGGCCCTGTCCGTCTCCGGGCCCCGGGCTGGCAGCCGCGGCCCCGCAAGCCCCTGCCCCAAGCTCCCCGTGGGGGGCTCCCGGCAATCCCGCAGCCCGTGCTCGGAGCGGGGCCGGGGCCGCCGCGGGCACAGACGACAGGAGCCGGGCGCAGAGGACGACGACGACGTTTATTGGGAGCGCGAGGGGCCCGCGCGCGCCCCCGGCAGCCCTCGCCCGCGCCCCCGCCGAGCGCCGGCTCTGCCCCAGCGCAGAGCCCTGAACAGGCCCGAAGGCGACGGGCTGCGGCCGCCCGCCCCCGCCCCGCCAGCCCGGCCCCGCTCCCGCGGCAGCCCCGGGCCCCTCCGCGGGCACCGGCAGGAGCAAGCCCAGCTGCGGGAAGGCAGGGAAGCCCGGCTCGGACTGGCTGCCGGGCACCGGCCGCTCATCCGCAGGGTCCCGCTCCCGCGCAGCCGCCTACTTGGACTTCCTGCGCTTCGACTGCGCGGCGCCGCCACCGGGCTCTGGAGGGGAGAGAAGGTGGAGAGGAGCTCGACCGGGCCCCTCTGCCCTGGCTCCGCCGAGCGGCTGCGAACGCCGGGGTGGGCTCCGTCGCTGCAGCTCCCGCCACGGGAGCAGCCTCCCTCACACGGGCACAGGCACGGAGCGCCTCGGGCAGGAACCCCTCGGGAAGGGCCTGGGCGCCTGGGACCCTGCAGCCGAAGCCCTCTGGAAGCGGAACTGGAAGAGCAGTCTCTCGGCGCAGCCGGCGCCCAAACCCCGGCTCGGGCAGCACCGCCGCAGCCAGGAGCCCCGGCAGCAGCGCAGGGGCCACGGCTGGGCTCCCCCAACGCACTGAGTTTCCATCCCGAATCAAAGCCAGGAAGGACCAGGGGTATCTGCATCCTCAGGCGCCCACCCAGGGCTGCGAGTGCAGGTGCTGCAGCTCTGGCTCCTTGCGGGGACCCCCAAAAGCTGGGGGAGCTGCACCGGGCTCTCGGACCCATGAAGGACAAACTCTCCGAGGTCTCCAGGAGCAGCAGAGCAGCAGCTCAAGCCCCCAACTGGCCACCCCCAGTCAGACACAGACCCCGCAACTCAGAGCGCAGCTGCGGCGAGTGCTGAGGCAGCAAAGACCTCCAGAAGGAAGAGCACCAGCACAACACCAGTTCCAGAGCAGAGCACCGGATAGACAGCAGCTCCAGTGCCCTCCCAGCGCTAGGACATGGCCTTGGGGGCAGCAGCTGCAGCCGTCTCTGCTGTGTGTGTGGGGGGACAGACCCTGTCCCAGCACCTTGTGAGTATCACCAGCACCTCCCTCCCCTGCTTCCACCCAAAGCTGCCGGTGATGGCTGCTGGCTCTTCCCTCCTGTTCTGCTCCCACCACCTGCTCCTGATGCTTCCTGCACTATGTGGCCCAAGCCTGCTGCTCTCTCCCCGCTGCCCCCAGCCCGTCCCTGACTGCCATCTTCAAGCAAGCGCAGCACCTCCAGCTCTCCAGGGAACTTTTCCCAGTGCTGAGCCCTGCTCACACAGACTAGGGAGCTCCTCAGGGTGCCCTGCAGCAGGACAGGCTGATACCAGCTGGGAGTCACTAACAAACCCCACACCCAGAGAGCTCAGGTGGCAGAGGTGGTGCTGCTCCAGCCTCCTGACCGAGCCCTGACCCATCCCCACTGCACAGGTGGGCACAGGGGTCTCCCTACAGCCCACCTGCAGGCAGCGGGGCTGCACAGGGACCAGGTACCCCCAGGCCAGGCTCTGCCCGCTGAGCTGCACCCAGGATCTCAGGCCTACACCTCTGTCACAGCAGCAGGTCCAGCTCTGTGCTACCAGCAGAGAGGTTTGTGGGTGCCCAGCACGGACCCCCAGGGCACAGCCCCACACCGGGCACTGGCACAGGCCCATGCTGAGCATGGCCCCATGCCAGGCAGGGCCCTGCGGCTTTGCCAGCGCTGACCATGTGCTGGGGGGAACTGAAACGTCTGTCCTGGGTCTTTGAGGCTTTGGAAGAGAAAAGAGCCCCTTTTAAAGTGGAGCCCAGTCCTTGCTCTGCAGCCACTGTGGCCACGGTAGCTCCCCTCCAACTAGCCCAGGCTGCTGGGCCCTACGCACAGGGGCTCTGCGGAGGTCGAGCACCGTGGATGTAGCGGTGGGGAAGCCCCCAGAGCAGCTGCTGACGAGCACCGGGACCCCAACAATGGCCCAGGCCACAGCGAGCGCAGAGGCAGGCAGGGGGCAGGGGGACGGCACCTCCTGCCCTCCGCGAGGAGGCGAGGGCCGCGCGCGTTACCTTTCGCGGTGCCGGAGGCAGAGGCTGGCCGGGAGGATCTCTTGCGCTGCCCGTTCTCTACAGTGTCCTGTGAAGCGGCAGAATCCTCTGTTCTTGAATTTCTTCTATTTGGAGTTTTAGACTTTTCACAACTCTCTTTTGCCTCAAGACTAATAAAGTGGGACAAAACAGGGCTGATGAAGGGGCAGCAGAGTTAGGGGGACTCTCTACACAACTCAGACGGGCCGGAGGATGAGCTGACACGGGCGCCAGCTCCGGACCCTCAGCACCGGGGGCGCGGCGCGCACGGGACACGGCGGAGCACGGCCCGTCTCTAGCAGGCGGCACCAGAGGACACCGAGCGGCGGAGCTTTCGGCGCTAGAAGCCCGAGGCGGCAGGTGGGACACAGACTGTTTGCGCCGCTCCGCGGGTGCTGCCGCGGTCTAGGAAGGGCAAACGGGTCACATCGGAGGGCGCAGCGGCGCGGGAGTGGAGCTGGAGCTGTGGACGGCCACGGGCAGCGACGTGGAGCTCGGCAGGGAGTGCGGCGGCTTTGGGCTCGGCTCCAGCGCCCGCTCCAGCGATCCAACAGGCTTCTTCAGGCAGTGCCAGCCTCGAGGGTTCCGTTAGAGCTCTCTCCCAGCTTTACACTCCACGAGAGCAGCCTCTACAGCAGGGCCCACCTCAGGCAGGGCACAAGCCCGCGCTCCTCACCGCCGAGAGCAGGCTCTAAGCGCCGGACCCTGTGGCGCCACGCGGGGCCGGGGAGCTCCCTCCCTGCCGTGGAGGAGCCCTCTCCCTGCCGCAGATCCCTCACGGCTTCCCAGGGGTTCCTGCAGCCTGAGCTACACTGACACCTGGGAATCTAAGGGGAGGAATGAACCCAGCAACCTGCTCTGCTGACAGTGGGAAAAGCCCCCACATGTGGTTCCGGGAGAGGCTGCTGCTGTCACAGACCCGACTGGTGACACCTGGAGCAGACCCGGGCCTTACAGAGGTTCCACCATGGTGGAAACCCGGCTACCAGGAGGAACTACTGCTGAGAGCTGGAGCCATAAGGAACAGGCGTTGGAGACAGAACAGCTGGCCCAGGACAGCAGAGACTAAGCTCCTCCTGCACGAGGAGCCTCGGGGCAGGGGAACCTGGAAGCCCCCGCATTGCCTTGGGCACAGAACAGACCCTTAAATCTCCCTCCCTGCGAAACAGCATCAGGGGAACCTGCTGCCTGAACCCTTGGACTGCTCTCAGGCTGCTCTCCTGCCAAGTGAGCTGGGCGGCAGAGACCGCAGCCACTGCCTGCAGAGGACTCCTGGCGAGGGAGCAGGCAGCCCCTACCGGAGCCCAGTTAGCACCGACAGCCCTTACGGGCTCCAGGGACCAGCCCAGGGAGCCGCCAGAGCACTTCTCCCGTGACAGGAGGAGATCCAACTGGCCCAAGGAAAAGGCTTCCTGGTGCTTCGCAGGGTGCTCTGGGGTCTGAAGGGGACCGGGCTCACAGCTGTCTGCCACCGCCAGCCGCAGTCTGCCCCGGGCCTTTCCTTCCCTCCCTCCTCGCCCGTGCTGCTGCGGAACCCCGCCAGACCGCGGGTGGGGGGCTGCCCTGCTGCGCCCCGGCCTGCAGAGCCGTCACCCAAGGGCAGTTCCCCTGGAGGCCCTGCTCCTGCACCAGTCACTGCTGCGGCTCTCGAGGCACTCCTGCCCTACAAGCCTGCTGCTGATGCTTCAGTGCCCCCCATGCGGAGGCAAACGTGGCCCCACTTTCTGTGCAGAGTCCTCCCTCACCTGGGAGCCCACCTGGTGTTACCTGTGGCTCTGCTTCGTGCTGAGCCCCATCCTCTGCCCCGGGTCTGGGGACTGCTCCAGCTGGGCCAGCAGCTCACCCCAACGCCCGGCTCGGTCCCTACAGCAGCCTGGGCTGAGCTGAAGCCCAGCAGAAGGGTCTCGGAAACCCCATTCCCTCCTGACAGAGGCACGGCGCCACAAACGCCCTGCTCTCACTGCTGGGGGTCTCAGCTGGGACAAGAGGCAGCCCCTCCCCAGAGCCACCAGTCCCGACGGCAGCAGAGGACGAGCCTCTGCAAAGCCCGGCTTGTGGAGAGCAAAACCTGCTGGGACAGGAGGCAGCACCCCTAGCAGGGGGAGGGTTAGTTCTAGGAAACACGGAGCAGAGGGATCACCCCGGCCCTTCCACGAGGTGACACTCTGGTGCCCGGAGGGCCACGAGGAAGCCCTGAGGCTCAGGAGAGGTTACCTGACGCTCTGCTCTCTGGCAGCGTTTGAACTCAGCGGGACAGAGGGAACGGACAGGAGAGCGGAAGAGGCAGGAGGAGAAGTTGTGCAGTCGAAGCAAAGAGAAAGGGGCTTCTCCCACGAAAGCTACATCTACTCTGAACCCACAGAAGCCATCTCCTTACCTTTGACCAGCAACTACCGGAGCATTTGCCTCAAGGTCTACAAGAGAAAGAGACACCTGTGAGGGCTGCTGCATGCCAAGCGTGACCGCCCCATGCTCCCAGCACCCACCACCCCTGCACAACTGCCCCTTCCCAGCCCCAGGAGCTCTCATGCCACAATCCCCCGGGGCAAGTGCTGGCCCTTCTCACTGTCTGCACAGCCCAGGCCCTCCAGCTGCAAGGGAGGACTCAAAGGAGAAAGCTCCTGACCAGGGCTGCAGCCCTCTCTCCTTTTGTTGGCCAGTCTGGTGCTTCTACAGCTTCCAGGGTGTGCTAGGATCAAAGCCAAGAGCCCGTCTGGGGCCGCTACGCCCAGGAATCTGCCTTAACCCAACCTGCTCCCACGGCAGCAGCTGCAAACGGCTCCCAGAAGCCAAACTGCCCTTTGGACCAACCTCCTGCGAGACGATGGGTGGAGGTTCTGAGCCAGCACCTCTCTGTGTCTCATCTCCCAGATCAGGTCTCCTTTGGAGCCTTCCCCACAGCACCCAGCTCTCCCTGCAGCCCCCACCACTTCCATCTCTTTGCTGCCCAGATATCAGTTCTCCCTGTGCCCACCCGATCCTCTGTCGGAGGGGCATCTGCCCCTGGTCAGCCCTCACTGTGCAGGGGCTACCCCGGCACGAGGCAGCATGCCAGGTGCTGTTGGCTTCTCTCACTGCCTGTGGGGCTCTCCGTCCACCCGACAAGGCCCTGGGGCCTCACTGTCTGCAGGGCCAGTCCAGCAGCAAGAGCCTGCTGTGTGCACAAAGAACGAGGGGTGAAACGAGGAAGGGAACGGGCAGCGCCGGCCCCCCTGGCAAATACCCCGTAGGATGTGCAGGGCTGCAAGGTCAGACCCCTGGGGGCAGGGGCAGAGCATCACCCAGGAAAAGCAGCTTGGAAACTGCTTTGTGAAACACAACAGAGGGTGAAAACGTGTCCAGAGCCACCCCACAGCAGAGAGAAACCCTCCCATTGTCCTGAACACCCCACACTCCAGCCAGCTGCTCCTCCGGCTGACAGCTGGAAGCCCGAAGGGCTGCCCCGGTCGGGGGGTATCTCCTGCACTCGATCCCACACGAGGCCCCGGAGCCTCCCGCAGCACGAGGTACCCGCCACGGCAGAGCGGCCCCGCTCCCAGAGCCTGCCAGGGGCCATGCAGGAGGCGCCAAAGGCTCTGCCAAGGCTGAGGTCACCGGCACGCCGCTTCCCCAGCAGCAGATTTACCTGCTCTCTGCACTGGGGTGTCTGGCGCTGCAACTGAACCCTTTTTCTGGGTGAAGTGTTGGGAGGGAGCTGCAAGAGAAGGGGAGGGCAGACACGTCAATTCCAACGGGAGCAACGCTCCTGCCCCTGCTTCGCCCAGCGCTGCGACTGCCAGCTGCTGGCACTCTCGTGCTTTGGGAGGGTGGCCTCCTCGTCCCCTCTGTGCTCTCCCCTGGCCCCCCTCACCAACCCAGGCAACTTAGAAACCACTTAGGCAAAACCACCCCCAGCGAGTCTGTCCTGACTAGAGGAAAGGATGACACGGAGCAGCACGAGCCCCGAAAGCTTTGTTCCAACAGGCTGAGAAATGAAAGCCCTAGGGAGAGAGTCCAGCCCCTCCCTGAATCAGTCAGGCTGGAAAAGACCCCAGGATCATCGCGTGCAACCGTCAGCCCCACTCAACAAAGTCACCCCCAAACCACATCCCCCAACACCACAGCTGAGTGACTTTTCAACACATCCAGGGATGGGGACCCCACAACCCCCTGGGCAGCCCCTGCCAGGGCTCTGGCACCCTCAACAGGCACAAGGTCCTTCTCACACTGATGTGGAACCTCCTCTGCTCCAGCTCACACCCGCTGCCCCTTGTCCTGTCACTGGGCGCCCCTGAGCAGAGCCTGGCTCCATCCTCCTCACACCTGCCCTCTGTGTGTTGATCAACATCCACGGGGTCACCCCTCAGGCTCCTTGTTCCCAGCTCAAGAGCCCCAGCTCCCTCAGCCTCTCCTCAGCAGGGAGATGTCCATGGGCACCAAGAACTCGCGACCCAGCAGTTCTTGGGCTGCCAGCTGTCCTGGTGCGAGACAGGGCAGCACTGCTACCGCTTGGGGGTCTCGGTGAACTGCTCGGGGACCTCACTGAGCGGCTCCACCTCTCCCGAGTCAGGTACCACAGGACGAAGTGTGGGCAGAGTGAGGCCGAAAGTGGGCTCCCCTGGCAACCCAGGCACCTTCACTGCTGCTTCGGGCGTCACCGACACCCTGCTTGCTGGTGCAGGACGAGCCTGCGGGGCTGAGGTGCCGGAGACAAAACGCAGCGCTCAGCCCCCGCCCCGGCCTCTCAGCTCCACGAAGCCCCTGGAAAGCAGCACCCGGAGGCTGCCACCAGCCCCCTCACCTCTCCTACTCCTGCGGAGCGGCTCCCGACTTACCTGCGCCCTGCGGCAGCTCCGGCTGGGCTCCCGCTTTGTCCTCGGCCCCGCCAGCCCCGCTCTGCTGGGCCGGCAGAGCGCCGTGGCCACTGCTGTTAGTGCTCGGGGCAGCAGGCTGGGGGTCCGGGGACGCTCGGGGGGCTCCCCCCGGCGCTGCGCTGGTGGAGGGGGCGGCCGATCCGCCCGGGGATGCAGAGGCAGGAGCAGTAGCCGCGGGGCTCGCGGTCGATGCGCCCGGCCCACAAGTGCTCTGTTTCGTAAGACCGGGGCCGGCAGGGCTCACAGTTTTGCTGTCCAGTTCCGCTGGGGACTGCTCTGCCCCCGGACCAGCTGGGGCCAAGGCTTCCAGGCCCTGGCCTTCCACCTCTCCCTCAGGCGTGTACGGCTCCTCCCCTCGCTCCAGGGAGCCAGTGACCTTCTTGCAGGCCTTGGTCAACAGCAGCTGGCCAATCTTGTCTACTTTGCCCTTCCCCTTGGTGGAGGAAACGGGGCTGCGCCTGTTCCCGGGTCCCGGGCTGCTGGTAAGAAGAGGGGCAACGACGGGACCGGCCGGCGCTGTGGTCGCTGAGCCCTGCTCACCCGGCCCGCTGCTCTGAGGAGGTTCCTCCGAACTGAAGTCTTTGACCGGCTGGGCAGGAGGATGGGAAGGAGCACCAGGGGCACCAGGAGGAACAGCAGGAGGAACACCAGGAGCACCAAGAGGAAGAGCAGGAGGAACACCAGGAGCACCAGGAGGAGCAGCAGAAGCACCAGGAGGAGCGCCAGAAGGAACAGCAGGAGCAGCAGGAGCACTAGAAGGAGCAGTGGAGGTGGCAGCCGGAGAAGGCAGCTGCACAGAGGACACCAGGGGACTTAGGACCAGTGGCCGGCTGGCAGAAGCAGCAGCCGCAGGGCTGCTGGCCGAGGTGCTGGGAGGGGTGGGCGCTGAAGAGAACTTGATGTTCTGTGGGATGTGCAAAGGACCCACCACGGCGACCGACTGCGGCATCAGACTGGAGCTGGAAGTCATGGGGGCTGCTGGAATGGTGCTGGACTGGGAGCCCTTCATCACCTGGATTATGGATGAGGAGTTGATGAAGACGGGAGTGATGAACTGCGGCCGCGTGCTGGGCTGGGCTGCCGGCTGCCCCTCCGACACCATCACTTTGCTCCCCACGCTGGGCATGGTGACCACGGTGGACACCAAGGCGGGCTGCAGGTGAGAGGGCAGCGGGGCCGAGGTGTTGGCAGCAGACGTGATGGGGTTGGAAGTCACAAAAACCGTGATCTGGTTGGGGGGCAGAGGGCCCGAAACCGAAGCCGAGGAGCTGGCAGGTCTCTGCGCCACGGGAGCCGTGGCCGGCGCCGCGCTCGAGTTCACCTCTCCCGGCTCCTGGTGCCCGGTGCTCAGGCAGCTCTCGCTGCTCTGAGGCAAAGTGAGCGAGCTCGGCGGCTCTTTGCCAGAGGAGGCATCCGGCAGCGGCGGAACGGTGGGCAGCTTCTTCAGCTCCTCGCCGGAGGTGACCATGGGTGCCAGGTCAAGGCCGCTCATCCCAGGGGGCTTAATGGTCACGTTGGGAGCTCCAGAATTGTCGAGGAGTTGACTTAAGGAAGTTGGTGCCTCCCTCATTGCTGCGGACACCAAGGCTTTACTCTCCTCCAAGACGGGAGGCTTACCAGTGTCCACGGCTTGCCCGTCCTTCTTCAATGCTTCTTCTGGGGCCACCAGCTTCATCTCTGGAGCAGAGACACCCTTGAACTCGGCACTGGGCTGGTCTCTGCTGCTCTGGATGCCCTGTGCGCCCTGACACTCGCTCTCCAGGGGCACGCCGAGGCTCTCCTTGCCGTCGTCAGGAGCAGGCGCCGCAGCAGGGGCAGCAAGGGCAGGGCTGGGGGAGCCCAGCAGGCTGTTGCTGTGAAAAGCCGTAGTCACGGGCACCGGCAAAGACGAGGGACCAGCCATCATGTTCCTCTGCAGCTCCATGTTCTGCAGGAGAGGCGGGTTCTGCGGCGCTGCCAGCGAGAGCTTGGCCGCTTTGGAGCTCTGCCTTCCGGGGCTGGGGGTGGTTTTCCTGCTGGAGCCGGGACTGGACCTGCGGCTGTTGCTCGGGCTGGCTCTCTTGGTTCCTCCAGCGCCGCTCTGCTTCCCGGAGCTGAGGGCCACCCCCTCCAGCTTGTGTGTCTGCGGGGCGGCGAAACCTGCCTGGCTGGTCATGGTCAGGTTTGGCGGGGCCTGTCCGATGGCCTTCAGAGTGGTGGGGTTCAGGCCCTGCTGGTCGAAGCCTCGGCTGAGGCTGGGTCTGGGAGGCAGAGGAATATTGATCTGGGGGGGGAAGAGCCCGGCGATGGAGGCATTGAGCCTCTCTGGGGACAGGCTGATTTCGGAGGGCTCCGTGCTGGGGGGCCGGTTGTTGGGGGTCTGGGGGTAATAGGGCCTGGGGCTCGCTCGGTTCGGAGTCTTGGGCCTGGAGGTTTGTGACGATGGGGCTGCAACGCTGGGGAAATGGTGGGTGAGGGCGCTGGGCAGAGAACCGGGCTGCTGCTGGGGGCTGGCACCCTGGGCGCCCGAGAGCGGGGACGGTCCCGCCTTGGGTCCCGTCATCATCAGCTGGTTCTGCGAAACCACCAAGTGGGAGGTCAGGCTGCTCTGCGCTGCCGACGCCGGGGGGCCTTCAGCTCCGCTTCCCTCTGGGAGGGAGGACACTGCTGACACGTCAGCCAAGGGCGAGCTGGAAGGGTTCTGCACGTTGTCCTGATAAACCATCTTCCTTGCGCTGTTGCCTAGAGGAGGGTTGGGCAGGGAGAGCCTTGGCTTGTCCGGAGACGGAGGCACTGAGCCGGGACCCTGCAGGTTGACCATCACCGGCACGTTGCCACCCTGCTGCATCGGCATGCGCTGAGCGTCCGGATTCAGGGTGCCCCTGGGGGGGTGAACTCCCTGCGGCACGGGAAGCCTCACCGACTTGGGATCCTGCTGCATCATGAGCATCATCATCATTTGCTGCTGCTGCTGCTGCTGCTGCGGCGTCTGTGGCGGGGCCTGGGCTTGCTGCGGGGGGGGCTGTGGCTGCTGCTGTGGCGGCGGCGGCTGTGTGTGCGCCATGAGCTGGGGGGGCATCTGCTGGAGCGGCCTCTGTTCCACTGGCTGCGCGGAGTAACCTGCGGCGATGAGACAACACGGTCACTAGAGCACAGAGAGCACAACTCCGCTGCCCAACACCGCCAGGCAGGAGGTGCAGCCAGCAGACTCCTCCTCTCACGCGAGAGCCCAAAGAACAAAACTGGCCTTCGGATACTGACAACGACTCCAACTCTGGGAGATATTTTGACTCCAGGTCTGGGCGACTTCAGCGATCTCAGGGCACTGTATCAGCTCCTAGCTACTGCTCCAGGTTCCTGCCGCCTCAGAGGTCTCTGCCCCTGCCCATGGACTGACTGTCACCCAGATGCAGACGGACCCTCACTAATGATCCTCCTTGAAATGAACTTAAATGCTGACAGGCCCTGGAGGACAAGGACCCCCACAGACCTGCAACAGATCTTGCATCTTCCAGTGGACCCAGGAGAATCTGCCAGGTGTCAGCTGGCCAAAACCCAGTGCTAAGAGCCACCCCGTGGCTCAGAACAGAGATTCCTTGGCAGACCTTACCCCGCCCTGGGCGCAGAGGGGAGCTGCAGCTGCCACCCCTGAGCAGCCTGCCGCAGGTTAGCACTGGGTTTCCAGGGCTCCAGCCGGGAAGACGCCGCTTTCAGCCAGCTCCCGCCACAGCACTCAGCACCGTCCCTGCAGGACGACGCGAGAGCAGCCTCCTCTTCACGCAGAGCTCATTCCACCACTGAACCGCGTGACAGCACCACCGAGGCAGAGCCGTCCCACAGACAGGGAGCGGCCCCCTGCAGTCACCACACGCAGACACTCCGCAGGAAGCTCCAACTACCTGGCGGCCTGCTGCCGAAGTCTGGGAGCTTGGGGCCGGAGTTATCCAGACTCATTCCTGCTTCTCCAGACATCGAGGACTGATCACTCTCCTCCAGGCCAGCTGGACGCGGCTCTGAAGAGCTGAAAGGAAGGAAAACAACTGTGATTAACATCCAGCCCTCACACCAAGCAGCCTGGACTGCTGCTTCCCTCACTAAGCACCTGGCCCCTTCACTCCCAGCACCCTCCCCAGGGCTGCAGGTACCTCCCAGGAAGGTGCCACAGCCCGGAGTAAGGTCAGGAACGCAGGGCCCGCAGCTCTCAGTCTACCAGCAGACAGGAGCAAGCTGGCTGCTGCTCTGCTGCTCTCAGTCATCTTTCCTTCGTTTCTGCCTCCCATCTAAGCTCTCTAAGATGGTGCCCACAGACACTCAGGTGATACCATGCAGCTGACTCGAGCAGGCTTCCCTCCGCCCCTGCAGCGCTGCCTGTGCAGGTGAGCTCCAGGGGAAGCTGCACAGGGCTCTATCCTAACAGCAGCACGGCTTCTGCCTCAGTTGGACCTTCCAGGGAGCTCAGGGATCAGAGACCTGGTAACACCCCAGCAAGACCCCACGGACCTGTCAGGTGCCCCACAGTGACAGGGCTCCCTGGAGCTTCACCTCTCCAGCTGAAGCTCCCCACTGCTCCCACAGCTTTTCCCCTGTCACAGCAGCATCTCTGGGGCCTCCTCCAGCCCTGTGCCAACAGCTTAGCTCTCTGCTGGGCAGAGGAGCCCAGAGCTGGATGCAGCCCTGCAGGGGGGGTCTCAGCAGGGGTCTCAGCAGAGTGGGACAGAGCGGCACAGTCCCATCCCTGGGACGCAGCCCAGAAGGCCAGAGCACACTGCCTGGTCAGACTCAGTCCTTCATCCCCAAGTCAGAGGATGGAAGATAAGAGGGATGAGATAACAGACCTGAACTGCTTATCGGCTACACGAAGGCTGCAGGGAGTGCTGTGCAGGAACAGCTCTGAGCCAAAACAAGGCCCCTGCCAGCAGGGACAGACACAACCCCGCAGGAATCCCAAGGCCAAAGCAAGAATCTGAAGAACACAAACGCCAACCCAACAACAAACCTGCCAGGGTGCTGGTTGCCACCCAAGCACCACTCTTGGCTTGGGGTGCCAGCACAGCCTTCACCCAGAGTCCTGGGTTCTCCCAGCCCGCGAGGGGCGAGGGCTGCGCACTCGGCATGTTCGCGGGTTTCACCCAGCGCCTTGAGGAAAGGAACAAGGTCTCCGCGCCCTCACCTACAGCCTTCAGGCTCAGAAGGCAGAGCGACCGCTCGGAAACACGCGGCTGTTCAAACCGCCTCGTCTTCCATCCCAGAGCTGAGCTGCTCCGCTGAGCAAACCCTTCTCACTGCTTTGGGCTCGGCCGAACCAGCTCCCTCACCGCTCACGCGTCCTGTTTACACTCCCACGGCCAGGCTGCCACCGTAAGACCGATGGCCCTGCTGCGACTCCACTGCTGCCTCTCTGCAAGTCTTTCTAAGGAAGAAACCTCCCCAAACCGCCGCTCGTTCCGCGCAGGAGCTCTGCTGCTCTGAACTGAACGCTGCTAAGGCAGGACGGCAGCGAAGCACCCGAGGTGAAACGGCTCCCGTTTGCTTCTGATGCCGAGGGTGATCCAGCTCGGATTCAAAGGAATCAGCAGTTCCAAGAGAGGAAAACGCTAAGCTGGGCTTAACAGAGCCGAGAGGGACACAGGCTAGGAGGTACCACAGGCAGGGAGCTCTGGCAGGCAGGGAGCTACAGCAGGCAGCAGGGAGCACAGGCAGGGGCAGCCTTGCACTGCAGTTGCAGACTATCACAACCATTTCCACAGGCAGCTCCACGCTCCTGCGAGGACCTAGAGACTCTCACACAGAACAAAACACACAGCAGGTGCCAGACCAGTGCTCTGCAACAGCAGAGCCTCCCCTGACAGTGCCGACAGTTTACACAGGTTCTAGGAGAGAACCAACACCAGTGGCACCTCTTCAAGGACACTGGAACCTGCTTAAAAGCTTCTTTAAGATCTAGGGACTCCTTGAGCTGCCAGCTCAGCAGAACAGCCGCAGTTCAGGCTTCTTTTATTGTAAAGACTTTAGAACAAGCAAATAGTCTGGTGGTCAGAGGTCTGCACACCCTGTCCTGACACTCCCAGGCCAAACTGAAGCTGGGAGATGTCCAGAGAACAACAGAAACAAAACCCTCACGAGGCTTCTCTTCCAAACAGTTCTCTGTGTAGAGCAGAGCAGACGGGCCACAAGGGCTGCTCACGCAGCACCCTCTGTCCTTTCCAGGCCAAGACACCCCACTGCAGCAGTGGTTACTACTCTTTTATTCAAATCTGGTCAGAACTGAAGCACTTTATTACTTTATTTTCACACACAGCACCAGATCCTTCCTGCCTGGAATGAGGCCACTTTGGTCTTTGAGCCGGTGGAGAAGACCCCACCCCACATTTCCAGGTGAGCTGTAGGTGATGTGAGGCTGGCAGAGCTCACTGCCTGCCGGTACTGCACAGACTGCTGCTGCGTGGGACAGGGATGGGTTTGATGCAGAGAGAAAGGAGACAAAATACTGCTGGACAGAGAGGACTCTGCACGTCAGGTGAGCAGAGAACAGGAGCGTTTGAGCTGCTACCAGTTTGAGCCTCTCTGCAGGATCAAACATCAAAAGCTGGAGGTACTGCTGCTGTCCTGGACCACCAACACTCCCCCGTGCACTGTGCTGCTACAGCCACTCCTGCACTTAACAGGGCTGGAAGGCCAAACAAACCCTGCGCTGCCTCCTTCACCTCCCTCCCGCCTGTGGCCATCCCTGCAGCCTGCTCCCCGCAGCAGGATGGAGCCAGGCACCAGGAGCCCTGCTCCAGCCTTTCAGAGGCTGACGAGGTGTAAGCAGTGAGGCACCGCTGGCATCTCAGTCAGGGCTTCCACGTCACCCTGGAGCTGCAGCTGACCCACACACCGGCCACACAACCCCAGCAGAGCTGCTTTAACCAGGTTTCACAGCCGGCCAAGGACTGTGGGGCTGCTGTGGGGCTGCTTCGTGGCCCTTTGCTGAGCAGCGCTGAGCTGACCAGCAACACTAACCCTCTGCAATTATCCAGCAGGTATCTGAAGGGCTTTTTTCAAGGCCCATGAGAGGAGCCAGCTCTGCTCAGCCTCTGCCACACAGCCCTTCTGCACATGGGCAGCAGCTGGGAGCACCTTTGTTTAGCTCGAGTTAGGCCAATTAATGACCAGCACAACTGAGAGATGGGGGGGCGGAAATCATCTCTGTCCAGGATGAAAATGTCCATGAGGAAATGAATTCCACCTTCAGGAAGGCATCCTGACACTGAAGGCAGAGCAGGGGAGGCAAACACAAGGGGAAAACACTGGGCTGCCACCTGCTGTCTGCCCTGGCTGCACGTCTCTGGACAAGGACGACAGGCTCTGGTGAATGACTGGCACTGATCATCCCAAGGAGCGATGATCAGAGGAGCAGCACCTCGGGGTCCCAGCACTGCCTCTCTCACTGGCTTTTGAGAATGTAACTTTGAAATGGAGGGGATCTTCTAAAATGGGGATTCTCCAACCGTTCTCTTTTCCTAAAGCGAGCTGGAAGCAACCTCCCCGAGCTCCATCGGGCAGGTTCCTGCCCCTGCAGCTCACAGCAGCCCCACAACAACCAGACCAGTACCTGCCTTCTCCATTTTGGCAGCAGTATCCTACCGCCCTGGACTGGCAGGAGCAGACGTCGCAGCAGGAGGGCAGCGAGGGAGGGCAGCGAGGGATTCACCGGCCCAAGAGGAACACGCGAGGGACGGTGACTGACAACTGGGTTTGTAACCGAGAGGCACGTTGGGTTGTTTAATTGCGAATGAATTTCCAGTTGCAGCCCTGCCGGCGGGTTCCCATTCACCCACAGGATCGGAGCACCAGGCATGAAATGAAACCAGTCCTTTCTCACCCTGTCCCTGCTGAGCAAACCCTGCCAAGCTGCCTGCGGAGCCTCCCTGCGCCCCTCACCAAAGCAACGTAACGTTAAACCTACGGTGTTTGCTCTAGCTGTTGGTTAGTTTTCTTCTTCCTCGGAGGCTTCTTCTTCTTGGGCTTGCTGGCGCTCTGACTGCTCGGCTTGTTGTTCACGCCGAAGTGCCCCGCAGAGATGTCGCTCTGCAGAAGGTTGACCAGGAGCGGGCTGGTGAGGGTGACGTCTTTATTGACGGGGAACACTGGGTTCTGCCCGCAGGAGATCTGGTTCCCGTTCGGGGTGCCGCCGAAGCCTGGGTTGAAGGGCAGCCCGTGGCCGGAGAAGTGGCTCCCCGAGGCGCTGCTGTTCCCTTGCATCGGCTGCATGTGCGAAGGCAGCATGTTGGGCTGCTGCACGGGAACGTCGGGCAGCATCTGCGTCAAGTTCACGTCACTGTTTGTCGTGGCGGCAGCATCCCCGAGCTGCTGGGCCATGTGAGGGCCAGGTCCGGCGGGTCTCAGAACTTGCCCCTGAATGCCCATGACCTGCGAGGTGTTGCCGTTCCCGGGGCCCTGCTGGGCCATCATCTGCCCGCCGAACTGCACCATGTTCCCTTGCATGGCTGGGGTTGGTCCTCTCATCATTGGAGCTGGCCCCGACATCACATTGGACTGGTTCTGAGCACTGAAAGGCTGCTTGTTTCCTTGCATCTGAGTGGTCATCATCTGCTCCATCATCGAGTTCTGCTGCAACAAGACCTGGCCCTGAGGTCCCATCATCTGATTGTGTGTAGACATCATCTGCTGGCCCTGCTGAGGCATCATCTGCTTGGGGGGGGTCATCCTCTGCGGAGAAGGACCTAGGTTTTGGTTTTGTGGTGTCACCATCATCTGGCCTTGCGGCATGAGCTGAGTTCGAGACAGAATCATCTGGTTCTGAGGGTTCAGCGATCCCTGAGCCTGAATGTTCACCATCTGCCCTTGAGAGGACACCATCTGCTGGTGCATTCCCATGAGCTGGGACTGTGGTCCCTGCTGCGGCTGGCCCTGCATGCTGCCCATGTTAACGGGCGGCACCCCGCCAGCACCAGCCTGCTGGTTGCTCAGATTTCCGTGCAGGCCCATGAGGTTGGTCTGCATCATGCTTGGGGGGCCGTGCGGGGCTGGCATCTGGTTTGGAGGAGGTCCAGATCCTTGGCCACCTTAGAAAACAACAAAACAGCCAGTGAGAAACTGCCCGGAGTGGCACCAGCTTCCACAGCTTCTGACCCTGAGGAGTTAACCCAAACCCCTTTTCCTCGCCTTTCCAGGGAGCTGCAGAATCACAGAACATCAGGAAGGGACCTCGGAAGACCATCCAGTCCCATCCCCCTGCCCCAGCAGGGTCCCCCAGATCCAGTCACATAGGAACATGTCCAGGAGGGTTTGAAATGTCTCCAGAGAAGGAGACTCCACAGCCCCTCTGGGCAGCCCCTGCCAGGGCTCTGGCACCCTCCCTGGGAACAAGGTCCTTCTCACACTGATGTGGAACCTCCTCTGCTCCAGCTCACACCCGCTGCCCCTTGTCCTGTCACTGGGTGCCCCTGAGCAGAGCCTGGCTGCCTGGCTCCATCCTCCTGACACCCACCCTTCACATGTTGATCAACATTAATGAGGTCACCCAAGTTCCCCTCTTCTTTGTGCCAAAACAAGCTCCACACCTTGAGGCTGCTGTACAGTGGGTGACACACAGAGCAACGACAGCCTGATGTTACCAGGGGTCCCACAAGCCAGGCAAAAGGCTGAACCTCAGAGTGTTGGAGGCAGCCACCTGTGCCCAGGCAGGACCAGCTGTGTGGGAGCTGTGGTACCGAGAGGTGTCCTTCCTGTGCCCCCCCTGCCCCGCGAACAGCCCGCCCCAGCCAGACCTGTGTGCTGCACGGCTTGGCCGGCTGGCAGCTGCGGCGCTCCTCCGCTGTTCACCGCTGCTCCGGGTGCTGTGGAAGGCACCTGACCCTGCATGAAGTTCTGGTTAGCCTGGCCTGCAGGGAACCCCGGAGGGAGGCGCTTGGCCATTCCTGGACACGAGAATTCTCTGGTCAGTGAGGGCTCTGACGGGAAGCAAACCTTGGAGCCTGCGCTGCCGCACTGCAGGCCTCGGCACAACAAGGTTTCACTGCCAGCATGCAAAACCCACCGACCATTCCCCTCAGCCATGCAACAGCTCTGCCTAACAAGCTGCCGCGCCTCAGTCCAAGCGGAGTCCAAGAGCACCCCAAGAGAAGGGGACGAGCAACTCCAACAGGCCCAGTCTGGCACAGTGTCCGCACCGGGACCCCAGCCCCTGTCCCCGTAAAACCTGCACTCTGTAAGCACAGAGGGGAAACAAGCCAGAGGCCTCAGCAAGAGCTTGTCAGGGTATCGGAGAGGAGCTGCTCACAATGAACAAACCAGTGAGCACAGAGAGGAGCTGCCAGTCTGGCGCTGACTACACAGGCACCAGGGACCCCACAGGGGTCCTGAAACTCAGGAAGAAGCTCTTTGCTGAGAGAGTGGCTGGGCACTGGAACAGCCTGCCCAGGGAGGTGGTGGAGTCTCCATCCCTGGAGGGGTTTAACAACTGAGTCGCTAGAGCAATTGTGGCCATGGCGTGGGGTTAGGGAGCTGGACTTGCTGATCCTGGAGGTCCTTTCCTGCCAGGATGACTCTGATTGACAAATTCCTTTGCAGTTAGAGAGGAGGTCTAGGAGCAGTGAGTGAGTGCAGAGGTCTGAGGAGAAAACAAGGCCAAAGGGCAACTTAAACATCCCTTGACCTCTCAATTTTAGGTCAGGGCGGCAGCAAGAGCTCTGGGAACAAACTGGCAGCAAAGCCAGCCCAGCAGGAGGAGACATCCACAAGCTAGAGAGGAAGAGGCAAAATGACACCTCGTTCCTGTAGGAGGAAATGCAGATGGTGACAGAGGAAGCTGAAGAGAAAAGGACCATGTTCACTTGTTCTTACTACACTGTTGAAAACCCTCTCCCCACAGAGAGCCCCAAACCAGACCACCCTCCCCCATCTCTGAGCATCCTGAACTCACTTCAGGCAACAGAGGGATTGTGCAGAGGATGACTGGCAGCTACAGCCCATTTCCTTCTGCGGTGACCCAGAGCCCTCCCTGAGGCTGTCAGAATGAAGTGATGCTGATGCTAGCCCGGTCCCACCCACCCTCTGCTCCATCCATGAGACAATGCTCCCAAAGCCAACGGCCGCACCACTTTCAGCCATTCAGTGACTCTTCTACAAACAGGAGGCCTCAGCAGTTCTTACCTCCTAAACCAGGGTGTAAACCTTGTGGACCTTGGTTCTGCTGCTGCATCACCATGAAGTTGGCAGGGACGTTCCCCTGTTGCACCATAGGATTCCGACTCGGAGAAGTGACGGGCTGCTGAAAGCCCTGGGGGAGGGAGCTGCTCTGGGGGGGCCTTGGTCCCATCTGCTGCTGCGGCTGGTTAACTGTGGGGGATGATGCAGGAGAGCCCTGCTGGAAGGAGGAGGGTGAGGAAGCAGGAGACTTGTTGGTCAGGTGGGGTTGCTGTAGTGGCGTAGGAACCCGGGAGGGCCCTCCCTGGAGGCTTTTCATCTGAGGAGCAGTAAACTGGCCAGGGTTGCTCATCTGGGGAAAGCTGGCATGAGCCTGGGAAGCCTGCTGGCTCCCAAAGGGATACGGAGGAGGAGGGTGAGCAGGAGTCTGCACTGTTGCTAGAGATGGTCTCGCTTGAAGCTGCTGCTGCATTTGTCCAGGCAACGGGGCCTTTTTCCAGCCCTGGTTTACTGTCAACGTACCCAACGCTCCCTGCGTCGGCGGCGGCTGAAGCACTCCCGACGGAAGCTGGTTCCAGCCAGTGGGAACCGGCACCTGTGTCGGTGAAGTGAAGGAAGGTCGGATGCCCTGCTGAGGCTGCTGATGCGGCTGCGGGGGACGCGGCTGCAACTGCGTCTGCTGCTGGAGCTGCTGGAAGCTGGTGGAGTTCATGTGCCTGTTCACCGAGACCGACTGCATCGAGTGGAGCTGGGGGGGCAGCGCCCCGGAGGGGTGACTCTGCTGCGGGATGTTCAGCCCCGACAGGAGCGGGTCCATCGCATCTGCGAAACAGCACAGAGGAGTGAACGGAAGACCCAGCCTTTGGCAGACACAACCCAGCCCAGCATGAGAGAAGCTAGATCCTTGCTGCTACGAGTTCCTGCTCCAGGGCCCAGGGGGCTCCTGAGGAACTCCAGAAGGCGCTCCCAGCAGCACCCACTCCAGCCCGTCCCCCGAAGAACGAGGCCCCAAGAGCATTCTGAGGTGAGGATGGGGCAAACCGTACGCACCTGGCTGCGAGGATGGCCGTGGTGTTCTCGGCTGCAGCTCCGCACTGGCACCGCTTGCCACCATGGAGGAGGGCATGCTTCCGCTCTGGGACATCATGACAGCCGCAGCGTTGCTCATTCTTATCAAGCCTTTCAAAACGAACACGGAAGTCATCACTCCTGCAGCTTTTGCACGGAGAACAACCCGCGGCGCGCTGGCTCTAACTAGAGGGAGTTGTTAATCCACACTTCTTTACGTGGCCTGAGGACACATCTGGGCTGGAGAACTTGGACCCCCTGCTACGAAACCAACAAGTTCTCGAGGGAAGGAAGCTCGTGGCCGGCCCAGCAGGGGTCAGAGCAGCTCTCAAAGCCAGCCTTTCTTTAAATGATCTTTGCTCCCTGCAAAGATCCAAAGATCTCTCCCAGCAGAGATCCAACTAAGGTTTAGGGCTTCTACAGAGGTGAAACCTCCTTCTTGTTCCTCCTCCTCGACACCACACACCCCTCTCACATTAACTCTGGCAAAAAACCTTCCCAGGCTTTTCTAGTTGCTTTCAATCCGATTTACTGAGGGAACCATTAATTCTGCCTCACGATCCCAGAGTTCAAATCAATGACACAGCAGCAC
This sequence comes from Rhinopomastus cyanomelas, assembly GCA_013400115.1. NCBI lineage: Eukaryota > Metazoa > Chordata > Aves > Bucerotiformes > Rhinopomastidae > Rhinopomastus > Rhinopomastus cyanomelas. Next base: position 748,821 of record VXBP01005427.1, on the reverse strand, counting down.
TCGTTTAACTCTTGGTAACAGCTGGCTGCTGCAGTCCCCAGCCTGGTGCGTCCAGCGCTCCGAGACGCAGGTACAACTGCAGCTCTCTGTGGAAATCAGTTCTCTGCGAGCAGATCCTGGCAGCGCAGCGGGAAATAGAGCGAGAGACTAACGGTGACAGCCCTGCCCCTCCCGCAGTCACAGTGGATTTAACCGAAGCCAGGTTAAGGTTTACACACGTGCCAAACCACCAAACCCTCCGAGAAACCCCAGCCCAACCCCACCTGCCCCACCCGCAGCACTCCAAGCTGCGGCGCGGCCGGGAGGCCTGACCGCGCAGAAAGCAGCCGACACAGCAGCTACGAGGGCAGTCAGAGCTCTGCTGCCATCAGTGACACCGGGGCACCAGCCGAGTAACAGAGCAGGCCCCAGAGCGAGTTACCTTGTCCCCCTTGCATGGGGAAGCCCGTCTCCATGCGCAGTGCATTGCTGGCTCCCAGGGGCCCGTTGATCCGGACATCCTGGCTCCTGCTCTGAGCTAAGGCCAAGTTGATAGCACCTTCCCCTAGAAAAGGGCACAGGGTGGGTGAACTGGCTGTCAGACACAGCTGTGGGACATGTCCGGACACTCGAGAGGTGCCAAGTCACCCCCCACCGCAGAACAACAGCTGTAGGCAGCACCCAACCCTCATCCCCTGCATCTCCATTGGAAGGAAAAGCAGCACCACAAGCAGTAGTCAGTGCTCTGGGTTTCATGCTGACTGTGGGCTGGGACAACGGGTCAGTGGGACATTTGAACCGTGAAATCCACTGAAAACTGTTTGCAAAAAGCTCGGTGTGGAATGATCAGGGGCACATTTGAACACTCAAACATCTTCCAGGAGGTTTCTGGGGCTCAGAGGGCTCTCAGTCACCATTTTTATGACTAAACTTCTTCTTGAAAGAAGCCCTGAGCTTCCCATTCACTGAAGTAATTCTCCAAACAACTGAATCAGAACTTTTGCAACATCATAGAATCCCAGAGCATTAGGGACTGGAAGGGACCTTGAAAGACCATCCAGTCCAATCCCTCAGCCACCGCAGGATCCCCTAGATCCAGTCATCAGGGGCTGGAAGGGACCCCAAAAGATCAGCCAGTCCAATCCCCCCACCACAGCAGGATTCCCTGAACCAAGTCACACAGGACCATGACCAGGCAGGTTTGAACCACAAACCAAGTACCCAAAGCTGCTTGCTGACCCCACTGAAATCCTCCCTTGGTGCCTCCGGAAGGAAACGAGGTGCAAAATACCTTCAATTTGAACGGAAAGGATTCCCAGGTCCCGGAGCTGCTGGTTGTTGTTCTGAGCCAGGATGCGCAGGCGCTCGGCGGCCTCGCGGGGGATGTTGAAGGTGACGCGGACGCTGTTCCAGGGCTCTATCTTCTGCACTTTTAACTTGGTGGATTCTTAAAAGAGAAACGGCCACAGTCAGTAAAACCTGGGAACCGAAGGGCAACAAGTGAACTCTGAGAAACCAGCTTCAAATGATAAAACAAGGGCAGAAACTTGTGCTGTGTGTAGGAGCTCCCACGCTCACTCAGAAGAGCCCCAGGGAAGCTCGGTACAGAGCAGGACCATCTCTGTGTCACACGAGCCCCCTAACTACACAAACACCACAGTGAATCACAGAACCACTCAGGTTGGAAAAGACCCCGGGACCACTGAGTCCAACCATCAACCCTAGTTTGCAAGACCACCCCTCAACCAGATCCCCCAGCACCACACCTGAGCGGCCCTTAAACTCATCCAGGATGGGGACTCAACCACCCCCACCCTGGGCAGCCCATCCCAGGGCCTGACCACTCTGCAGGAAGAATTCCTTTCTCATGTCTAGTCTAACCCTGCCCAGTTGGAGCCTGAAGCCCTTCCCTCCGCTTCTGTCGTTAATGACCTGTGAGAAGAGCCCAGCACCAGCAGTGTCCTCTCAGACAGTTGTAGGGAGTGATGAGGGCTCCCCTCAGCCTCCTCTTCCTCAGACTAACCAGCCCCAACTCTCTCCATCTCTCCTCATCAGATTGTTTCTCCAGGCCCTAAATAAACTTTCAGAGGACAGCGTGAGGTCAAGTGGTACCATACCCATGTGGAGGAGGCCAGGCACGTGCTCCAGGATGGATTCCAGCTTCTGCTCAAAGTCTCTGTCTCCTATATTTCCTTTGAAAGCTACAAAGATGGTGGAATCCTCAGGAGCAGCCTCCTGCTTCACTTCATCTTCCTCCAGCCCTGAATCGAAATCCACCTCCAAGTCATCCATAGCTGAGGAGCAGGAGGCGGCATGTGGGGCTCTGAAGGCAGGGAGACCATCCAAGACCATCGTTTCCACAAGGGGAGCCTGTCAGGCGTTAGGGTGACGACGCTGCGAAGGAAAGCCCAAGGATTAGAAGAACTGCAGCGAATGCGTGAAGGACTTCTCAGCGCAAACAGGATGGCTGACAGGACAACCCACCAGGGGACACAGCGCTGGGCTCTGTGAGACAAACGGTGCCTCGCTGGAAGCAGGGGCCATGGCAGTGGCTGGCTGCTCGTCCTCTACGGCAAACACCGGCGGCTCCTGACAGGATCCTGCTGAGCAGCACTCACCTAGAGCAGGCAGCAAGGGGAAAGCAAAGAACATCAGTGACTTTCATCTCCCTGTTGCAGAGAGGACAAGGCAAGAACCAAAAGCCGGGGGAAGCCACAGCTCCTGTTCACCAGGGGAAACAGCACTGTACAGACACTGCCCTGGCATCCAGGGAATCCACGGCTCACCGAGCCCCCTTCTCAAAGGCCTCACAGAGAGAGGTGTCTCCAGCTGCTTACACACAGCACAGCCTGCAAGCTGCTCTGCGGGTGGTCCTGGCTAAGGACAAACCCAGCAAATCAAGACACACCCGGTGGGTTTTACTTTATCAAGCGTCTAGGCCTCACCATCAGTCTGACCCGACCTGCCGGTACCGGTTCCGTGTGCAGAGACCCCTCCCGTACGGCTGCGCCCAACGCCACCCAGCTCAGACACCCGCTCTCCCACTCCAGCACAGGGACCAGGCACCTCCAGCCAAGACCTCCTGTCAGCGTCACCACAAGACTAAAGCCATCGACACCAGCAGCCCAGGCTGATGTCAAACCCAAACCAGGGACCTGCTCCACCGCTGGCACAAGTCAGTTCAGCAGCCAGGGCTGCCGAGACCTCCTAACTCCAGCGCTGCGAGGCTCAGCACAACCCAGCCAAAACCCTCCCCTCAGGACAACAGACCCTTGAGCAGGGTTTTGCTGTGCAGGACCCCAAGGCAAACCGAAGCCGCAGCTCTGGGATTAAAGGCGAGCGAGCTGCTGTGGACACGGGCCACGAGCTGCCTGCCTGACCAGCTAACATCCCTGTGCTCCACTCCGCTGCCATCGACAGAAACGCAGGGATTTGGGAGCCACAAAAGGCCTTTGGCCAGGTCTCTGCGCGTACTGGGAGGTCACAAAACACAGAGGGGTTCTCCCTTGCAACCTGCCCCACACGAGGCCAGCAGAAAGGAGCTAAGGAATCACCACCGGGTTCTTACAGAGCTGCTCTCATTCCGCTCTCCAACACAGCTCCAACCTTGAGTTAAGCACTGAACTCATCATGTCCCACGAGCTGCCCACTAGCCCTGCCGCCCAAAGGGAGGGCAGATGCTCCGCAGCCTTTTCACCTCTTATTGCCAGGGAAACGTTAGAGAGGGGGATAGGGAGCAACACTGCGGATTCACCGCCAAGTGAACATGGAGACCACCACATCTTGCTCTTCCCTTGCTGCTCAGCTCTGCGTCTGAACCACAGGCCTGGGCGCTCAGCACCTCTGCAGCTGAGCTGCTCCCTACCCCCACCCCTGCTGAGAAGCCGTTTCAATCCACACTACCGCCTTGGAGAGGGGGCTGCCTTCCCAGAGCTGGCTCTACATCAGCCAGGGGAGAATGCTTTCCCCTTCTGCACTGCCACGTCTCTCCAGACTCACACGCAGGAGCCCGAGAGAGGTGCCTGGAGTCCCACAGAGATCACAGAATCCCAGAGCATTAGGGATGGGAAGGGACCTCAAAAGATCATCCAGTCCAGTCCCCCACCCACAGCAGGATCCCCTAGATCCAGTCACACAGGAACACGTCCAGGTGGGTTTGAAACATCCCCAGAGAAGGAGACTCCACACTCGCCCTGAGCATCCCCTGCCAGGGCTCTGGCACCCTCCCTGGGAACAAAGTCCTTCTCACACTGATGTGGAACCTCCTCTGCTCCAGCTCACACCCACTGCCCCTTGTCCTGTCACTGGGTGCCCCTGAGCAGAGCCTGGCTCCATCCTCCTCACACCCACCCTTCACATATTGATCAACATCCACGGGGTCACCCCTCAGGCTCCTTTTTTCCAGCTCAAGAGCCCCAGCTCCCTCTGCAGAGCAGCACAGTCCCTCTGTGCCTGGAGTGCAGCAGTGTCTGGTCAGACAAAAGGTCTGCACCTTCTGACAGAGAAAACCTACCTGAAAACCTGAACGTTTTCACGGGGAGAAATCTCAGCTCAGCACAGACCTCCTGCAGAAGGACTCGGAGGGCTGGGGTAGCACCAATGCCTGACACCAAAGACATCAGAACTGCTCTGTGAAAACTCCAACGCTCAAACCTTTTTGTGCACGGCAGTGCCAGAGGAGCCACCACCTCCATGAGAGGGTCTGAAGCTCCTGGACAGCTTCAGCCCGGGGCTTAAAGCCTTCATGGAAATGCTGCTGCTCAGGCCGGGCTCCACCAGCCTCACCCTAGAGGGACCCGCTCAGGTGACGGGCCTCTGCGAACTCCGTTCCAACACAGGTCGCTAAGTCCCAAAGGACCTGGCTGAGAAAAGCCCCGAAGCACAGGGAAAGTGTAAGTTTGGAAAACACCGGGGCTTCAACCTTCCCTCCTGGACCAAAACGCGCAGCACCATCTTCTGCCCCACTCTAAGCTCCTCCGCTGCCTCCCTCACCCCTTCCCTACCCACGGCACTAACTCATCTGCAGCTTGACAGGAGGAAGCCAGGACCTGTGAGCCCTTCCTCCTGCGGCAGGGCACCGCACGCCGGCCAGCCTCCACCAAATGAATCCCAGCTGCACCCCTCGTCCCGACAAATCCTGTAATCACCCGTTACGGGGCGGGCGCCCGTAAATCACTGCCAGCACGGGGCCGTTAGCAGCGCTGCCTGCGCGGGCACGGCCAGGGAGGCACAAGCAGCCCGTCGGCACGGGCTCAGGCACCGCGCTGGGCCTTCAGCAGCTCCTGTGAGAGCGCCAGTTCTTCAGCAGTTCCTGCAACGAGACAAACCGGGCGTCTGAAGAGCAAGAACTGGCCGGGCCCGCGCTGCCCTGCACGCCACAGCCTGAGCTGTGCACACGTGCGCTCGCCCGGCAGCACACGCAGCAGCGCGAGCGCCGGCCTCCGCTCAGAGCACACCACAGCCTCCTCCTGCCCCTGCGCTCTCCAGACCCCAATTCTGCACTCCCGTTACACACCCGGTTCTGGAAACTCAGAGGGAGCCCAGGGCTGCCACGTGGCAACCATGTCCCCACAGAGCTGGGCTGGCCAGGCCAGCGCAGCACAACCTGTGGGGTGCCTGGGCATCGGGAACTCCAGCAGAGTCTAGTTACGGAATCGTCCGTGTGAAGAGCGCTGGGGCGCCCAGGCAGCTCACAGACCAGAACCAAGCACACCTGCAGCATCGCTCAGGGACAGAGACGACCAGGAGCAGCTCCTGAACACCAGTGTCCAAGCTGAAGGACACAGAGCACAGCCTGGGCTGCCCAAGGCTGGAGCCCCCACAGCCTCAGCACAAGGAGAAACCAACCCACCCACTGGATCGTGCAAGAGGGAGACTCTCCAGAGGAGGAATTTGTGTGGGGCCACAGCCTAGCTCTGCCCCCTCCCCACACCACAGGGAACCCAGAGGGCAGCCTGGCCCCCAACAACAGCCCTACAGAAACAGGGACCCTGAGCAACAAACCCAGCGCCACAGGAGTGGGAAATCCTTCCCAAATCCCATCCAGTCCCCAGCAGAGATGAGACTGGAGCAAAAGCTGGACCAGCCACTTGTCACTAACTGGGCAGCAGCTGAACACCAGCACCTTCAGATGGAGCTGCTGGTCTCTGGGGTTAGAAACAAAGCAGGGGGGAAAAAACCCCAAGCTGGTACCTTGGCCACCTCACCCCAACATGCAAACCAGGGCCTTGGCTGGTAACTACTGATCTGCAAGCTGTCTGCTCTGCGCAGGTGGCCCAGCACAAGGCCTTTCAGACTGATGTCACAGCAGAACTCCCACCCTCCCAAGCATTTGAACCAAAAGAGCTCAGACCTGCTCTGTGCTGGGAGAAGCACCATCCCAAGCAACACAAGAGCCTGGGTGCAGAACCCTCCTCACTGCTGCCTCATTTAAATGGGGATTTCAAATGGCTCTGGAAGAAAAGGAAACTTTAGAAGTGTGTCTTGAGTTAATCACTGGAAGCTTTCCTGCCTCCTCTGCTTTGGGTGCCAGGGGAAAGTAACGAAGGGCTTTAGTGAGTTTGTCAGGAGGGAGGCTGAGCACCGCGAGAGGCTGCGGAGATCTCACACGCACACTCCCGCACAGGAGCGCTCCGTGTGCCACCCATCGGCCCCACAAACCCCCTGATCCCAGCCCTGTTCTATCAGGGATTCGTTAAGGGGGCATTATCCTCTGATGAGGGTTCTGAGCACCACGGTGCCTGATCTGGGAGCTCGTTACATGTGAGCCATGAGGAGCCCGAGCCTGCGCTCACACAGCCCTTCTCTGCGACACGGCCTGCAGTCACATCCCCGGCTCGGGCCCACCCCAGAGAACACCGGAAACTTCAACACGCAGCTAGATGTCCTTTGGAACAGCTTTGCTGGGGGTAGGTCAGTGATTGGGACCCTCAAACGTTGGCGCTGAACAGGGATAACAGCACAGAGGAGCCTCCACCATCCTCCAAGGTCTGAGCACAGCCACAAAGCAGATGGCAAACACCCGTGACCCTCCGGCTGAGCACAGCCCAGCCCCTCCAACACAAACAGAGCAGGGGGCAGCTAGCGGCGCCGCTGGGACAACAGACTCACAGGGTGGTTTAGACTGGAAGGGACCTCGAAGATCGTCCGGAGTCAAGCAGCTGCTTCACGTGCTCTTTCCACTGCCCAGGCCGCCTGCAGAGCGTTGCTGATCCAGGGCAGGCGACAACTCTTCAGGTGATGCCAGGCGGACCAACGCGGCTCAGCCGCCGCTCCCCGAAACACAGCCCTGAAAGAACAACATCGCGTTTCATCAGAGAGCGCTGCGGGCGGGCCCCAGGGCTGGACTCGAGCGTCACACAAACCCGGCTCTCCGCTCAGCTCCGCAAGAAGCAGCGGTCGCCACAAGCAGCCGCTGCCAGCAAGAGCTCAGTAACCACCTGGCACCAGCAGCCTTCCCTCACAGGCAAAGGCCTGAGCCACCCCTTCGGCCGCGAGCTGGGCTTCAGCCTCCCAAACGGGACAAGGTTCATCCAGAAAACCTGTTCCAGTCTAAGCTCCTCTACATTAAACCCACCCTTGGAAAGGAGACACTGGCACAACCGGGACACGCAGAGCTCAGCCCGAGCCGCTGCCTCAAGCAGCTCAGGCTAAGCTTGCTCCAGAAACGTGTTCTGAGCCCCAACGGCCACCACAGGGGGAAGCTCAGTGAGGAGAGGTGAACCCATCCCCAGAACCTGCTCCTGTTCACCATCTCACCGAGTGCATTCAGACCTCACAGGGTAAAAAAAGTCGCAGCAGCAGAGCTAATGGCTTTGGCCAACACAAGCCACTGCCCCTCCCACCACAGGGTTCTGTTCACATCCCCAAGCTGCGTCCCAGGCAGATGCTGCGCTCCCCTGGCAGCCTCTCCCTCTTCAGTGGGGAAGGGGAGCACAAGAAGGAATCAACTCCAAGCAGAAGAGGCTGTAAAAGCCTCAGCCTTGTGCTTTCACACTTCTGCTGCTGGCAGCTTGAAGGAAGGAGAGTGTTCACCCCACATGGTGACGGAGGGCTTTGTCCCACCGTTAAGGGTCTCCTCACAGTGCTCAAGCTCTTTCCTGGCAGTGAAGCAGCCCGAGCAGCAGCCCAGCACCCAGCAGGGGCCCCGAGAGGCCGAGTGCTAGGCAGGAAGGGTGCTGTGAGCTACCTCCCCTCCACGGCCCGCATCGCGCAGTGGCAAACCCCGCATCGGAACCAACAACGTGAGCAGCCTGCCCTGAGCGTGAGCAAACAGGGCCAGCCTTCCACGCTCCGCAGCAGACACCGCGCCACCTCCGGCTTGTCCCCCTTCTCACAAAAGGATGCTCCAGTGGCTGTGTCAGAGTCACCCCCAACTGGGTTGGCTCTCTCCGAGAGGAGCCCTTGTGAGAGGACAGGTGGGGAAAACTGGTCTGAACGAGGCCACAGAGCTGACACGTCAGTCCCCACTAAGCCCTCCCTGCCTCTAGAGCTGACACCTGCTGTAGGGCGGTGAGCTGCCGGGAAAGCTCATCATGCAAGGAACTGAGGGGTTTCTTCTTCCTCCAGTCCTCTGCTCTGATGAGCAGGGTGACCCTCTCTCACAGGGGTGGAGGGTATGAGATGGTCTCTGGACACCCTGCTGCTCCAGCAGACTGGGAAGGACAGGCTGCCCTGCCCGGGCTGTGGGAAGAACAACTGCCTGCTGCTGCCTCCATCCCCGCTGCACAGCAGACAGCACTGGATTTGTTTCATGAAAGTAAGTGGGGTTCATCATCTCCAGTTGTCTGACAGAGGCCCTGGCAACACCTGGAGCACAAGTGCAGCCCTCAGAGACACCAGGGAGCCATCCCAGCAGCAGGAGAGCTCTGTCTGCAGCCCACGCGTCCCTTAACAGCCAGAAACCAAAACAAGCCTACAAGAAGGCAGGACTCCTCTTCTTACCCCTCTGCTGCACTGCCGCAGCCCTCACGCACCTAAACCCCAGGGACTGCAACAAGGAGAAACCAACCACCTGTGGTCCCGCTCAGGGGCTCTCACAGCGACACCTCGGCGCACGGTGACAGCCTGCTGAAGGCCCCTGGCTCATGCCAAGCTGTGACTGACACGGCTCCAGTGAGGACCTCACTGAGGAGATGGTCAGGGTCACTTTAGGAAGCAGAGTGCTAACTCCTGGAGGAGTCTGAACCGCAGCTACATGGGCCATGTGTTTATACTTTAGAGCATTTTAGAGCTGTACAGGAAATACCTGAGCTGAGACAGCTGCACAGTACCTGCTGGGACAGCAGGCACCTGGCAGCAAGGAGGGGAACTGCCCTCAGACCAAAACACATCATCATCACATGACAGCAGCAGGTAGAGCTCTGGTCAAAACCCACACCTAGGGTTTCCTGGCTGCCTACAAACCTGCAGCCTGCTCTGTGCTGCTCCGAGCCTTTGGAAGAACCTGAGCTCTACCGGGTTATTGACCGTCCCTGCAGCTCTGTAGAGCCACAGAACCACCAGCCGGCTTTGCATCCTCTGGTGCAGCTACGGTGCAGCAGAACCAGCCCGTAACGTGCTCCTGTGAGGATGGGAAGAGCACCCCAGAAAAGCCCTCCGAGGGACCTCCCAGCAACCAGGACAAGAAACACCCTCTCATACCAGCCTTTCAGTTTTTAACAGAACAAAGGTTATGGAACCAAAACAATGGGCAGAGAACTGGAGAGCCCTCGTGGGAACGGCTAGAGCACTCCCTTGCTGCTGGGGCTGCCCCACATCAAACCCCCTGCCCCAGCTGAGACACAGCATTGCCTCCAGCATCTTCTCCGCTTTCCACTGCCACACAAACCTGACCCAAACACCTGCCAAGGGCTGGAGAACCAGCCAACAGCCCTCTCAGCTACAAAGCGACACTCAGGAGCTGTGAAGCTCCTGGCCCAGCCACACGGTGACTCGCACCCCAGCACTCGGCACTCTCCTGTCCCCAAGCACACAAGGAAGGGTAATTACCTTCACACAACAGCCACGACAGGATTCACTTCCTCTTTCTACTATTAACTACAACAGCAGCCATGTCTGCAATGCTGCTCGGAGGGCAGGCAGCACAACAGCAGCAGAAGACATGCTGGATGGAAAATGACCCCAATGTCCAATGGACTGAGAAAAATCCAGTCTCCTGAACCTCTGGAAAACTTCCCCTACCCGCCTTGTGGGTAACCCACAGCTGGGATGGACTTCCACCCGTAGCACATCACTGCAAAGGCTTCTTCGCTTCCTTGCAATCAGCCAAAGAGCTAGATAATCCGAGCTCGATGAGCCAAACCCTGAGCCAGCGATGCGCATGAGCGGAGGAACACGCAGAGCGCACGGCCGAGACGCTCGGTTATCCGGCAGGGAGCTGCTGCCAGAGCCCGTCGCTGATCTGCTCAGGAGGGAACACGGCAAACCACACAGCGCCGCAGCTTTGGGACGAAGCCCTCTCACCTGGAATGTGGCCCTCTCACGGGACACGTGCAGCATGCTATTAGCACTCAGACACACTGTCAGTCTGACTGACGGGGTGATTCCACGAGGTACTGTCTGCAACAAGAACGCAGCACAGTGCGAGGAGCGGCGTCACGACTGTCAGGCAGCAGTTACCTCTGCACTCCCCTAGTTTCGAGATTTTAAACCACTGAGAAATGAAAACAGTTCAGAGATGCCAGGGAGTGGCTGCACTCCCCAGGTTTCCCCACAGACAGTTTGTTTTGATTTGAAGGAAACATCTATTTCTCTCCTAGAACACTGTACAGTGACTGTGTGACTGGAAGCCTGCTGTGACGAACTCCTCACTCCAGATCCTGTGGAAGAGCGGCTGGAGAGCGCTGTGGGAGACTCTTCCAGCCACAACCCAACACCCAAGAGCCCATCCTTCTGCCTGTTCTAAACAGGAAGAAACATCTTCTCTCCAGGGCCACTCAGGTGTAGGCACAGCCTCCCATGTCCTGGACTTACAGGATCTAAGAGTGTCAGGGTGAAAAGTACCCTGGCAAAGCCAGGTCACTCTGCCAGGCAACCACGTGGCTCTGCAAGTACTTGAAGGGCACAGGAATTGCCAGCAAACACCTCTCAGCCCTGCTCTGGGCACTGCCACTGGCATAGGAGCCTGCAGACCCAGTCCATCTGGATCTTTGCCTCAAGACCTTTGTCTCTCTCTCTAGGACGTGCATTGAGAAGCTGGGAGCACTTGCTGGAGCTGGAAGAGAGCTGCTGAATCCAGAGCTTGTAGTTCTTACTCCCTCGACCTTTGTGGAAAGCGCTGGATTTGTTCTCTGGGGCTGTTACTCACAGGGCAGAGCAACAGTGACACGTTTCCACGGAGAACCGGCCACTGCCGTCCTCAAAGCACAACCATCACAAACTCCGACCAGTGGCACCATCTCTCCTCTGACAAAAGGTTCGACCAGAGTTTGCTGGTCAGGGAACCAGCAAAAAGCTCAGTGTCGCGGAGAGACAGCACTCAGAGAGCCGGAACTCGCACGCAGCAATCACACCCCCCGCAGAGATCGTTCCCTGTCATGTCGGGAGGAATCGAAGCCCTGAGCTTTATAATAGGCTCCACGAGCAGGTGAGCTCCAGGGCACGGGGTCGGGAGGGCGCTGAGCAGATCTGCTCAGGGGATTCACACAACCCCAGGGCAGGGTCCAGGACCAGTTCCCCACTGACATCTCGCAAAGCCCTGAAGGGCCGCGCCGACACACTGAGACGGGGGAGAGCGGCCCGAGATCGGGAGCAGCTCCCGAGGGGGTATCACGGGCTGCCCCGGCGGGCCCCAGCGACCCCTCCGTGGCCGCCGCTTCTCCTGAGCACAGAGCAGGGTCTAACGGGCCGCGGCGGGGGGTTGAGACTGGAGCAGGTGTGGGGAACGGGACCGGTTTAGCTCCGGCGGGGCCGGGGAGGCCGCAGGCCGCGGGTTTGCCCCAGGCCGCGGCCCCAGCGCTCGCTGACAGGCTCCGGCCGAGGACCCCCGCGGGGCCCGGCAGCTCCCGGTACGCTCGGGCCTNCTCCTCCTCCTCCTCCTCCTCCTCCTCCGCCACCGCCGCCGCGCCCGCGCCGGGAGCGCGCGCAGGAGGAGGGCGGGGGCTGCCTCGGTGAGCGGGGGCGCGCGCGGGGCGGTGTCGCGCGGGACAACCCAGCACAGGCCGCGCCGCCGCCTCCTCCCTCCCTCCGCCGCGACACGTGACCCACGCGCGCCTGCGTGAGGGGCGGGGCCAGAGAGGGCGGGGGATCCGCCCCGACCCTCTTCCTTCCCGGAGCCGCTGTGGTGGCTGTGGCTGCCGGGCCTGAGGAAGGCCCCGCGTACCGCGGGCTCGGAGCCCTCCAGGTTCTCCAGGGATGGGGCCGTCGGGCTCCGCTCTGGGGTCTCCCTCGGACCCAGCCTGAACCCTCCCTCTCTCAGCTTAACCCCGTGTTCCGTCCCGCAGCCCCTCCCCGCGGCTCCTGCAGCCCCCTCCGGCGCTCAGGGCCGCACTGAGGGGCAGAGCAGCATCTCTGGGGCCTCCTCCAGCCCCACTGCAGCAGCTCCAGCTTTAGACTCTGACCAACCCAAACAGAGGCCTGACCCAAACAGCTTCTCCTTGGCTGCCAGGAGATGAGTGGTGGGAGCTGCCACCTGTGCTTGAGGTGGGGGCAGTCCCAGAGGACAAAGGCTGATGGCTGTCAACTGGCTGTTGTCACCTGAAAGTTCAGGACAAATTCTGCTCCATAAAATCATAGAATCTCAGGCTGGGCTGGGTTGGGAAGGAGCTCAGAGCTGCCCCAGCCCCAACCCTCTGCCATGGGCAGCAACACTTCTCCCTAGATAGGGTGCCCCCAGCCCCATCCAACCTGCCCTTGGAAATTGCCAGGGACAGAGCAGCCCCAGCCTCCCTGGGCAGCCTGTTCCAGGGCCTCAGACCCCTCCCAGGGAGGGATTTCAACCTGGGTTGAAAACAAGGCAGCTCCTCTGCATGGACACACGGCCCCTTTATTCCACAACACCTCTCCCACCTGTACAGCAGGAACCATCGAGTGGTTCCGGTTCTGGGTACCTCACACAAATCAACCAGCTCTCATCCCAGCAGAGGGACCCCAGGTATCAGAGACACTGGGGCCAACAAGCAGATGAACGGTTTCCATGCCACAGACCCTGTTTCTGAACAGAGAAGATGGGAAACGATTCCGAACCTCTACCCTTCTCTCTGCCAGGACTGGGAGCCCGGAGCCCTGTCTGTCAATGGCTTGAACCTTCCACTCTTTCCCAACAGAGGCCGTGACCCGCCGGGCGCTGGGAACATGCTTTATTCTGGGATTTGGGATAATTGCTGTGAAATTGCACCTCGGGGCGTCTGAGTGCCCTTCTGAAGCCAGAGCGGAGCCTTCCGCTGCCAGACAAACAGCCCACAGCGGCGGCAGTGAGCTGGTGAGTTGGCTGCAGAGGAGGAACCTTCTCTGGGTGTCCTGTGGATTCCGTGCAAAGTGCTGGAGTGACAACGACTTCTTTCCGTCCTTTCCCTCCCGCAGAACCCAAAGGAGATTTCCCCAGGACTCATGGAGCTTTATGACTGCAGGGAGCCAGCAACTCTGCTGGGCTAATCAACAGTCAATGTCTCTGTGGTGAAGGAAGTCTCTGCTTGGCCTGCGGGCAGTGGGGAGGCACAGAAGGCAACTCCCCAGAGATGATGTTGGACTTCATCCTGGGGTGGGTCAGAACCAGGGTGGTTCGTAGATCGGGAGACGTTCTCTTCCCCCTCAGCTGCCCTGCTGAGGCCACATCTGGAATGTTGTGTCCAGCTCTGGGCCCCTCAGCTCCAGGACACAGAGCTGCTGGAGAGAGCCCAGGGCAGAGCCACAGAGATAATGAAGGGAGGGCAGCATCTCCCTGAAGGGGAAAGGCTGAGGGAGTTGGGTCAAACATGAAGCTTGAATCATCATGGAGGGGGATGGACCTCTGAAAGAAAACTCTTGTGGGGTCCACACTCGTTTGACACTGAAGACCACTGCTCCAGTTTCCACACAAGACTGCCAGGGCGCCTCTGCAGAGACCTGATTCCAAGTGCTCCCAACAGTCAGGGCTCGTGACGACGGGGAGAAGGGAACCAACACAGGAGACCGCACACTGGTGCAGCTGGCCCATCCGTAGGGGTACTGGGCTCCCCCACATCCCATCCACACGACAGCTGGTGGCTCAGGCAGGAGACAAAGGAGAACCTGGGGAAGACAGGGAGATGACGGCAGCACCACCAGCCGTTTCCTCCTCTGCTCATGCTCCTGCTGAAGTGGGAAGATGCTGGCTGGAGCTAGGCTGTGCAGAGACTGAAGTGATGAGCAGGTTGTGCCGAAAGGAAAGTGTCTCCTGCACTCCTGCAGCAGGGGCTGGGCTACTCGCAGTCACCGGGGCTGGTCCGTCTAAGCCTTGCTCTGCACCCACTAGGACAGTGTGGCTCCAGCAGCATCCGGGCTCCGGGGATCCTTCAGGCCAATGATGAAACTGTTGGTTCTCCTGGCACCGTGAACGAGGGAGACCACCTTGACTTTATCCACCTGATGGCCCCTGGCCTCCAGTAGCTCTACATCTTCCTCAGGAAAGTCACCTGCAGGGATTTGAGAAGAGGAGCTGGTCACCACCAGTTACCTGCGACATGGGGCTTTACGAGCTCTGGGTTTGGTTTCACTGTGGCTCCAAGGCTGCTGGTCACACTCGACAGGCACCGCTGCACCTCCCTGGCTGCTCTGGGGTAGGACCAGAACCAGCCGCCTGTGGTTCACTCTGGTGACCTGGGGCTCTGTGAGAACCACGAGCTGCACCAAGACTTGGACCAACAGGGCCAAGGACTGGCAAGACAGGCTCCCAAGTGCTGGCACCGCATCTCCCGCACTGCCGGGAGCCTCGGACCTGCCGGGAGCCTCGGACCTGCCGGGAGCCTCGGGCCTGCCGGGAGCCTCGGGCCTGCCGGGAGCCTCGGCTGCTCGCCAGCTGGCGTTGCTGAGGGACACGGGCTGCAGAGCCAACACGAATCAGCGGTGACGGGCAGCAGGGCAAGAGGGAGAGCAGCCGGCTCAGCAAGGGCCCCCGCTGTGTCCTGAACCGGAACCCTGGGCAGCCACTGCGGACCCGAGAGCAGGGTGAGCTTTCCCCAGCACAGAGCTGAGCAGATCCTGCTCCTTCCCCAAACGCACTGGACGGGCAGCCGCCGTCCTACTCACTGTCAACCTCCACGGCGTCGGCCTGGAGCTGCGGGTGAAGCCGCCCAAGCGACAGACTTTCGCTCAGGTTCTTGTGGAATGTGAGGACGTTCAGCAAAACCTGCCAGAGGAGAGCGGGTCGCAGACAAAGAGAAAGGAAGGATGAGGACAGGAGAAGGCAGCTTCCTGAGCCTCCCGCTGACTGGTGGCTCCAACAGGGGCAGCTGCAGCAGGCAAAGCAGAGTCGGAGCCATCTGCCGACAGGTGAACTGTCACGACAGGTGAACTAAGGCTCTGCGCACACGAAGGGGCCCCTGAGAACACGGCCCCTGCGCTGCTGGAGGGAGAGCAGCACCTTCTGAGGAGTGCCAAGCTCCTGCTGAGGGAGGACTGTCTGCCTGGAACAGGAGGGGATTCCTAAACCCGTGGTGCTTGCAGCCACGTGAGCTCCCCACACAGAGCGCTGGGCAGCGCTGGTTGGCTGCAGGGCTGCTCCCAGTGACGCCCTGCGCGAGGTGAGGAGGGTGGGAGCCTCTCTGGCGCCTTTCTCTCGAGCAATCCACTGCTGCCTGGTGCAGAGCCAAGCTCCCGGCACCTCCTGCCCCTCCTGCCCCTCCTTGCGAACTAGAAACCAGAAGGAGCTGCCGGGTTCACGGCTGAGTGCGGAGGACTCGAGGCCAGAGTGAACTGAAAGGAGGGAGAAGAGCTAAAGGGCTGCCACTCTCCCGCAGCTCTCTGACTACAAAAGGCTCTTCTCCCCGCGGGATCCCCAGGAGAAGCTCTGAACAGGGAACCTCTGCAGGTGGGAGAGGTGCCGCCACGGAAGGTGCCAGACAAGTGAACCAGCAGCTAGCGCAGATTTGACCAACCGAGCGTGTGGCAGCGGGGACTGAGCTGGCCATCCCGTGGCCACCAAGTTTAACAGAGCCTGGGGCATCTGAAGGAAGTGGGCTACAGGAGGGGACCCCAGTGGACACGGAGCTCTCTGTGGGGGCTGGTGCCTGGACTCTGCACTGACCTGGACGATGCTGCTCAAGGCTCTGTCCCCGTTGTTGCCCCCCAGACACAGGTAGGTGCCGCACATCCCCTCGGAGGGCCTCACGATGGTGGGCAGCAGGAAAGACAGGGGCCGCTTGCGAGGTTCAGCAAGATTTGGCTGCAGGTGAGGGAAAGACACACACGCCTTCAGGCAGCCGGGCACAGCTCTGCGGGCGGGCTCCCGGCCCCCTCTGTGCCGAGGCGACGTCTGTGATGCTACCAGCATCTGCCGCCTCGCGTCACTCACCCACTCCTAGAGCACCCGCCCAGCACGGTGGGAAGGGAGCACCAGGGCGGCACCAGCACCCGCCCATCTCCTTGTTCTACATGACCTGAGGGTGTCTTCCTGCTCTCAGGGGCTTTTAACCTGCAGAGCAGCGATTCCTAAGGGGGGCTCCTAACTCAAGTGCTCAGAAAAGGAGAGCTGCTGGAAGTGCTTCTGCTCTGCAGGGCAAGCAGGCGGCTGAGATCAGAGTCACAAGACCACTCAGGCTGGAAAAGACCCCCGGGCTCACTGAGTCCCACCAGCAGCCCCACTCCACAAGGTCACCCCTAAACCACATCCCGCAACACCACATCTGAGCAACTTTTAAACTCATCCAGGGATGGGGACTAGACCTCCACCCCGGGCAGCCCATCCCAGGGCCTGACCACTGTTTCCAGGAAGAATCCCTTCCTGATGGCCAGTCTGACCCTCCCCTGGTGGAGCTGGAAGCCCTTCCCTCTGCTTGTGTCACTGATGACCTGCGAGCAGAGCCCAGCACCAGCATCTCTGCAGGGTCCTTTCAGTCAGTTGTAGAGAGCGATGAGGGCTCCCTTCAGCCTCCTCCCCCTCAAACTAGCCAGCCCCAGCTCTCTCGCTCTCTCCTCAGCGATGGCAGCGCCGCGGGGCATCGCTGCACTAGAGCACCTGCTGACAGCGCAGAGCCTCTCGTTCACTCTGTGCCTGCGGCTCAGGGGACGGGACGCGACGCTTTCTCCAGGCTGCTTCTCCTCCCGCCACCGCCAAGGCCTCGGCAGCCTCCCTGTGCGGGACAGGGCAGGAGCAGCTCCCAGGCAGCGGTTCCCCGTCACCCCTTACCGGCCTGGGGACGGACTGGTTCACTGTCTGGTTGGGCCACAAGAAGTCCAGCATCTGGCTGTTCAGGAGGACCCCAGAGGGTGTCATTATCCCGCTGCCAAAGGGACGGTTCAAAGAACTGCAAAGAGACGCCAAGAAGTGCCCCCAGAACCTCCCAGAGACCTCTGTGCGCGGCGCGGACGTCTTCTGGCCCCTCCTGGATGGACAGAGGCCTCGGGCAGCTCTTTAGGGCCGGCTGGGAGGAGTGAAAGTCCTCAGGGGCTTTGGAGCAGGAACCGTGGGGGTGACAGCAGCTCTGTCCCTCCCTGTGCTAAAGGCCCCCCCCTCTAGTGACGGGTGGTCCCCAAGCCTGGCGTTTGGCCGTCAGGTCCCCTCCAGGGGCAGGCCCAGGCCACCCCAGGCACCGTGCACTGGGACAGGGCTGTCAGCTGCAGAGGGCAGAGCGGCACCAGCTCCCGCAGCTCCCCCGCCGTCCCCAGTTCTCCTGGCCTGGGACGCACTGGGACAGCCCAGGCGCCCCGGGTCCGGTCCCACCCCTCAGAAGAGCAGACCCTTCACCTCACGACGGCAACGATGAAGTCATCGGGCCCCATGACCAGGACCTGGCTGGCCGCAGGCCCGCTCCGCAGGGAGAAGTGGGGCGCGCGGGGCTCCAACGCGAAGGGCTGCGAGTCGCTCACGAGCTGCCGCAGGGAACCCGCCTCTGACTGGCTGCAGCAGCGACGGGGCAGGAGAAAAGACGGCTGTGAGCCGGGGGAGCCGAAAGCCCTGCCTCGGGGGGGCACCTGCACAGCTGCTGGCAGGGTCCCCCTGCAGGGCTGCAGCTCCTCGGCTTCACTCAGGACAGGTCACAGGCTGGCTCTGCCTGCAGCAGTGACCTCAGCTCTGATGGACCAGTGGTGGCCACACCTGGATGAAGGCAGTTCTCAGGGGAGGGCAAGTACCGCTCAGGTCTGGCCACCACTCATGGCTGAACCTGGCTTTGAATTGGGAGACCAAGGGCCACAAACCAAGGGCCGCAGAGCCAGGGCTGCAGAGCCAGGGCTGCAGAGCCAGGGCTAGAGACCAAGGGCCACAGACCAAGGGCTGCAGAGCCAGGGCTAGAGACCAAGGGCCACAGACCAAGGGCTGCAGAGCCAGGGCTGCAGAGCCAGGGCTAGAGAGCCAGGGCTGGAGACCAAGGGCCACAGACCAAGGGCCGCAGAGCCAGGGCTGCAGAGCCAGGGCTAGAGAGCCAGGGCTGGAGACCAAGGGCCACAGACCAAGGGCTAGAGACCAAGGGCCACAGACCAAGGGCTGCAGAGCCAGGGCTGCAGAGCCAGGGCTAGAGAGCCAGGGCTGGAGACCAAGGGCCACAGACCAAGGGCCGCAGAGCCAGGGCTGCAGAGCCAGGGCTAGAGAGCCAGGGCTGGAGACCAAGGGCCACAGACCAAGGGCTAGAGACCAAGGGCCACAGACCAAGGGCTGCAGAGCCAGGGCTGCAGAGCCAGGGCTAGAGAGCCAGGGCTGGAGACCAAGGGCCACAGACCAAGGGCCGCAGAGCCAGGGCTGCAGAGCCAGGGCTAGAGAGCCAGGGCTGGAGACCAAGGGCCACAGACCAAGGGCTAGAGACCAAGGGCCACAGACCAAGGGCTGCAGAGCCAGGGCTGCAGAGCCAGGGCTAGAGAGCCAGGGCTGGAGACCAAGGGCCACAGACCAAGGGCCGCAGAGCCAGGGCTGCAGAGCCAGGGCTAGAGAGCCAGGGCTGGAGACCAAGGGCCACAGACCAAGGGCTAGAGACCAAGGGCCACAGACCAAGGGCTGCAGAGCCAGGGCTGCAGAGCCAGGGCTAGAGAGCCAGGGCTGGAGACCAAGGGCCGCAGAGCCAGGGCTGCAGAGCCAGGGCTAGAGAGCCAGGGCTGGAGACCAAGGGCCACAGACCAAGGGCTAGAGACCAAGGGCCACAGACCAAGGGCTGCAGAGCCAGGGCTGCAGAGCCAGGGCTAGAGAGCCAGGGCTGGAGACCAAGGGCCGCAGAGCCAGGGCTGCAGAGCCAGGGCTAGAGAGCAAGGGCTGCAGAGCCAGGGCTAGAGAGCCAGGGCTGCAGAGCCAGGGCTGGAGACCAAGGGCCGCAGAGCCAGGGCTAGAGAGCCAGGGCTGCAGAGCCAGGGCTGGAGACCAAGGGCTGCAGAGCCAGGGCTAGAGAGCCAGGGCTGCAGAGCCAGGGCTGGAGACCAAGGGCTGCAGAGCCAGGGCTAGAGAGCCAGGGCTGCAGAGCCAGGGCTGGAGACCAAGGGCCGCAGAGCCAGGGCTGCAGAGCCAGGGCTGCAGAGCCAGGGCTGGAGACCAAGGGCTGCAGAGCCAAGGCTGGCCTCTCCCACGTGTCTGGGCAGAAGAGCCAAGGCAGGGACCCCACCGTGGGGAGGCGAGAGCCAGAGACGCAGACGTTCCCCATGAGGACAGCCCTGACCCACCCACAGAGCCCCACGGTGTCAGCTGTGGTCCCCGAGGGACTGAGCCCTCAGAGGACACGCAGGAACCGCCCTGCCCTCAGTAAAACAGAGGCTGCAAAACCTCGGGCTTCCCCGCGCGCCGAGCAGAGCAAAGCCATGGGCGACCCCGCAGCACGGACCCCGCAGACCCACCTCATCATGCCTTCTGCAGCAGGAGCGACGGACGGGTCGGCCCAAGGGTCTCCCAGGCTGCCAGCCAGGCTCAGGGCGACCTTTAACGTCTGCAGGGGACACAGGGAGACAGAGAGGGCACAGGGGACCCTGCAGGTCAGCTCTAGCACAGCCTGGGGGCAGGAAGGCCTCTGAGCAAAGGCCGCTGCTGGGCACACACAGAGCTGCCTCACACGGGGCACGGGGAGGGTGGACCCCGAGCTGGGGGAGCCCCGTGCGCCCAGCAGTGGGTGTCCCAGGTGGGACAGGCCACGGACACCCCCGGCTGCCACCTCCTGGCTCAGATGAGGCAGCATCCTCCATCCTGGCTGCTGCAGGGCTGCGGCTGCGTCCCGCTTGGAACCGCCAGCCCCTGAACCCCTGCCGCGGGGCTGTGAACCGCCCAAGAGCAGAGCTCTGCTCCCCGCGCAGGGGAGGCAGCGCCTCCTCGGCTTCCTGCAGGGCTGTGAGGGCCCCAAACGCCGGGGGAGCCCTGGCCTGGACCACTGAATCCTGAGGTGGGCTAAACCCCCGAGATCTGTGCTACACCCCCAGCGCTGGGCCGCTTGTCCTGGTCGGGCCAGCACAGGGCTCTGCTGGCTCCGCACGGCCGGGGCTGCTGCAGGGTCAGACCCCACCTGCAGCTGCAGAGGGTCACAGCAAAGGTCGGGCAGCAGCCAGTCTGCTCGGGAGAAGCTCTGCCTGAGCACCACAGGGCTCCAGCAACCGACCCACCAGAGGCAGCAGCTCTGCTCGTTCTCCCCTTGGAGCTGCCCACCAGCCCCTGGGTACCACCAGGGGACCAAGGAGTTGGTCTCCACCAGCACCTGGCCCTCAGCCCAGTGCTGACCCTCCCCTCACCTCTGCTGTCCAGTGCAGGACGTCGCCCCGGGGCGCCCGGCTGACGTTGAAGCCCTGGAGGATGTTGAGGGCTGCGACCAGGGCAGGACCTGCGTGCGGAGGGGGCGGGCTGAGCACGAGGTGCCCTGTGAGGAGAAGAGGAGGGATGACGCTGCTTGTCCTCAGCCCTCTAACCTTGCACAGAAGGGGAAGGGACCTTGAAGGACCACCTGGTCCAGCCCCACCAGCCACAGCCGCTTCCCCTCGGTCCCGCTGCCCGTGAGGTGCTGCCCTTGGAGGGTGGGGAAGCCCTTCCCGGTCTGAAGGGCAACGATGGAAGGGAGCGGGAGTTGTGGGTTCCCCGCCGCGCTCCTGCTGGCTCTGTCCATTCCTGCCCCGGGGCAGAGGAAGCCCAGGCAGGGCCGCTCTCCTCACGCCCGGAGCTGCCTGGCTGGGTGCTCTCGCGGCTGCTGCGGGGAAGGGCGGCACACGGGCTCTGCCGCAGCACAGCCGCAGGCGAGTCGGGGCAGAGTTCTCTAGGAGGAGGCACCTGGCCTCGGGTGAGCCCTTCTCCCTTGCAGACGGGCCCCAGGAACCCCTGGCAGCTTCTGCCCTGCTCTGCGGAGGCACCAGGGGCAACCGCCACCGAGGACCAGGTGCTGGAACCCTCGCGGACCCCCTGCGCCGCCCTGGCGCCAGCTGGCACCAGCAGGAGGCCTCCCCGGCCACTGCCGAGGGCTTTTCTGCAGCCCCTCAGCGCTGCCTGAGCTATGGCGGCCGCCTCCCCCGGGGCAGCTGCACAGCCCGGGGCAGCCGTTTACCTCCGTAGACCGTGCGGATGGGATCCTGCACCGTGACGCTGTAATTGCCGAAGTCGTCCTCCGCCAGGACCCCCCCGCGGCTGCGGACCTGCGCGGGAGCACAGCAGCACTGCCTGAGCCGGCCGGCTCCCTGCGCTGCCCGGGGCCACGGGCACCGGCACCCAGCAGCGCCGCAGCAGTGCCCCAGCTCAGTGCTGGTGCCCTGGAGTCCGCTCCCGGCGCCCTGCCCGGCGGCTGCCCTGCAGCGGGCGACCCTGCAGCGCCCGCCCGGCGCCCACCTCAGAGACCATCTCCTGCGTCAAGTTGCCGCTGTAGAAGGCCGAGAGCCCCTCTGCCCCCAGCAGCTCCAGGAGGGCCGCGAGGTCCGGGCGCCTGACAAACATCCCAGGCAGCAGCGGCCGCCCCTCCGGCACGAAGGTCTCCCGGAACTTGTCGGAGCAGTTGAGCTCCCTCAGGTCGCCCAGGGCTGTGGCTGGGGGCGAGAAGGGGAAGGAGAGCGTCCAGGTGCAGGAGCACCGGGGCGCCTGGGTGACTGAGACCTGCTGCCGCCTCTCACCCTGTTTCTGACCTAGAAGGGGCTGCTGACCCTGCTCTGGCCGGGGGTCTGGCAGATGAGCTCCGGGGGTCCCTTCCGACCCCAGGCATTCAGTGGTCCCAGGGCTCACGCACCCGTGGGAGCTGGGCCGGACCCCAGAGGCAGCCCAGTACCCTCCCCTGATGCCCGGGGTGGGCCGCCCTGACCAGCCCCGGGAAAGGGCTGCGGCCGTGGTGCTGGCACCCTCTGCTCAGCCCCCACCACCCTCCTTGCCGGGTCCAAGAGCCTTCCTTTCCCCGAAGGAGCAGCCGCGTCCCCGTGCCGAGCCCAGGGGCCAGCGAGCGGCCGGCTCAGTTACTCACCCAGGTCACGGGTGACGTTAAAGCCATCGCGGGCAACAGTGGCCACCAGGGCCAGCAGCCTGGACCACGGCAGTCTGCGGGGAGAAAAGGCAGTAAGAGACGGGGCCTGGATGGGCGCAGCGGGGCAGGGTGCAACGGGGCAGGGCGCAGGGAGTCCTAACAGGCCAGCAGCCAGGGCCAGCGTGGCCAAAGGGAGCGCTGAAGGTTCAGGCAGCTCTTTCTCTCTTCATCTCTGGGCTCCAGGGAGGAGGCTCTGCGCAGGGACAGGGGAAGGAGCCCCTCTGGAGCAACACCCCGGGGCACTGCATAGGCAACGTGGCTCCCTCCCTGCCCCACTGCTTCAGGTCCAGAGAGACGGGGGTCTGACGGGAAGGGGGTCTGCCTCAGCCTGGGGCGCAGCCCCCCGCGGCAGCCTTACCTGCCGTGCAGGCGGTGAGCCCGCTGCAAGCCCTGCAGCAGCCCCGGCACCCCCACGAGCAGCCCCGGCTGCAAAACACGAAGGACAACGAGAGGAGATGCAGCCGCGCTCACACGGGAGGGCTTGGAGGGAAACACCCCAGCAGAGCCCCTGCCCGAGGCCGGGCTCTCCCAGCCGCAGGGAGATGCCCATCACTCCCCCAGCCCTGCAGGTGCCGGCTGCTTTGGGCCCACCCGGGCTCCCCAGGTCTGTAGGGTCTGGGATCTCCCTGGGTACCCCTCCGCCCAGGGGCTGCAGGGAGAGGAGGTCTGGAGCCATCAGGCAGCCCCCGGAGGGGCTGTGGGTCACCCACCCTCTCCCTGGTGTCCTTCTGCAGGTCCCCCTCCAGCGGAAAGCCCAGCGGAGCCACCTCACGGAAGTCGATGGTCCAGCTCCTGTTCTTCCGGATGTCGTGGACCAGCATCACCCCTCCCCTGCGGTGAGATGGGGGTCACAGCCCCTGAGGACGGGGCCATCGCAGCAGCGACCTGGGGCTGCCTGGTGCTGCAGGACAAGCGGGCCAGGGCCACTGCAGGCCACAGGCACCGCAAGCCTGGCCAGAGGGCCCCTGGCTCTGTTCCACTGCCAGCCTGGGATCTGCCTTCTAATCCGAGCAGTGTCGGATCAGTGGAACCAGGGTTTCACGTGGAGCAGCGCCCAGGGAAGGTGTCGGGTGGCCCTGGTTATGCAACGCTGCTGCCAGAGCTCCTGGGCGCAGCCTGCGCTGGGGGGCTGCCAGGAGAGCACCCCTCACCCTGCTGCACCTGGGCCTGGGCAGCACCTGGGCTCTGGCAGCACCAGGGTGAGCGCAGGGTGACGGGAGCTCCTGGCAGCCTCCCTCTGCAGCCCTCCTCTCTGTCGCTGCGGTGCACAGGCAGGGCCCCTGTGCCCCCCCCAGATGCCAGGGAGCTGGCACCAGGCACCAGCACCAGGCACCAGCCCATCCCAGCAGGTGAGGAAACCTCCTGCCCGAGGACAGGCAGATGCCCCACGAGGGGCAAGTGCCAGGCACCTACCCGCCAATCCCTGATGCGTGGGGGTTGACGACGCCGGCGCAGAGGGCCGAGGCGATGGCTGCATCCACCGAGGAGCCCTGCTGGTTGAGCACCTCGATGCCCAGTGCTGTGCAGCGGGCAGCGTCCGTGACCACCGCGCCGCGGTGGAAGATCTGCGGGGGGAGGAGAGCGGCTGTGCCTGGGGGACAGGGCTGGGGACCCTCAGAGCTCAGCCCGGCTCAGACCTGTCTGCCCCCAGCAGCACCCCCACACCTGCCGGGCACAGCCACTCGCCCCCAGGCCACGGGGCAGGCACCCAGAGCCCAGCTCCCCGCCCCAAGCGCGAGCCCCAGCCGCAGGGAGAAGCTTCGCAGTGACTCAGGGCGCAGCAGCGCTTACGCCCCCAAACCGGGAGGGCCGGGAGCTTCCCCTGTGCCGCCGCGGCGCCTCTGCTCACCTGAGGGTCCCCGAAGTAGATCTGCATGATGAGGGCCACGGTGACCCCCATGGCGAAGGTGAGGCAGGCGGTGATGATGACCGTCAGCCCGTCCTGCCGGCAGCTGCAGTCTCCGGAGAAGGGGTCCTTGCTGGTCTCGCGCAGCGGCGACCCGTCCCGGCTGCCCGTCTCCGACGGCGACGACGGCAGCCGCTGCAGCCGCGCGGACTTGAGGAAGGAGTCCGGGTCTTGGCGAGAGACCGGCTGGGCGTCAGGACCGAGCAACCCGGGCGCTAAGGCTACCGCCCCCCCTTGGCGGCTGACCCCGGCGCTCGGGGGCTCTCTGCCCCAGACGGGGCTCCGGTCGCTCCGCCGATCCCTTCCTCTAGCTCGGACCCTCCTCCCTGGAGACCGGGAGGGGCAAAACCACGCCAGCTTGGCTCCGTTTCGGGCTGCTCATGGGTCCTTGGCGACGGTCCCAGCACTACGGCCCCGTGGGGAGGGTTCCCTCGCCCAGCGCGATCCCGCCAGGGGGGCTCCGCACCGCAGCAGGACTCGGGGGGAGCAGGTTAACACCCGAAGGCGGCGGTTCCAGCTCCTCCTGTGGAGCTGAAGCGGTCGCTGGGCACAGAAACACCCCGCGGGGTCCGGGAGCAGAGGGGGGGCCCTGGGCTCTGCCCCCTCGGATGGCACCGGCGGCTCTGCTGTGGACTCAAGGGGCTGCCGAGTGCTTTGGGGTCCTGTCCCCAGCCCCACAGCAGGGGCTCCCTGCTTCGAAGGGCCCTGAGCCGCCGGACCCGAAGGTCGGGGCTGCCCCCTAACAGCCCTGGGGAAGCAGCACTGGCACCGCACAGGGTGTCTGAGGAGCCCGAGGTCCTGCAGAGCAGCAGCTCCTCCAGCCACCCCGCGCGGGGCACCGGGACCCCTGAGCCTCAGGCCTGGCGCCGCCGGGCGAGGATGGGCAGCGGGGACACCCCACAGGGGATGCGGTGGGGCGAGGGTGGGCAGCGGGGACACCCCACAGGGGATGCGGTGGGGCGAGGGTGGGCAGCGGGGACACCCCACAGGGGATGCGGTGGGGCGAGGGTGGGCAGCGGGGCCGCCGCAGCAGGACAGGGCAGAGCCCAGCCCAGCCATGGTCGGGGGGGGGTCGGGTCCCGGGGGTCGCCCTCACCCGTGTCCTGCTCGCCCAGGATCGCATCCTCCTCTCTGCGGGCGCGGGGGCCGCTCTCGGGGGGCTCCTCCTCGGGCAGCCGCGGGAAGCTGGTGATGCTCAGGTAGTCCACGGGCGAGCTGGCGGCCAGGGCCCGCGACCGTGCTCCCCTCGGCTCCCCAGCGCCCGCCGGCCCCGCCATCGCCATCGCCGGCCCCGCCGGAAGGGGAGGGACCGGCCCCTCCGCCGACCCCGGCCCCGGGCTCCGGAGCGACCGCGCGGCTGGGGCTGGCGACTGAAGCCCCTCCCTGGGCAGCCCCAGGGCCCCGGGGCGGGAGAAGCTTCCCCTTGGGGCCAACCCCCCCTCCCCTGGGGCCGCCTGAGGCCGGTTCCTCCGGTGCTGCCCCTCGTTCCTGGGGAGAAGAGACCGACCCCCTGTCTGCTCCCTCCTGGGGGGAGCTGCGGACAGCAGGGAGGGCTCCCCGGGGCTCCTTCTCTCAGCTCCAGCCCCCTCCGCTGCTACCCGCGGGGTCTGGTCTCCAGACCCTTCCCCAGCCCCTCGTTGGAGCCCCAGGATCCCATCAGGGTTTGGAAGGGACCTCGAAAGACCATCCCGTCCAGTCCCCCACCCACAGTAGGATCCCCTAGATTCAGCTGCACAGGAACAGTCCAGGAAGGTTTGAAATGTCTCCAGAGAAGGAGACTCCACAGCCCCCCCGGGCAGCCCCTGCCAGGGCTCTGGCACCCTCACCATGAACAAGGTCCTTCTCACACTGATGTGGAACCTCCTCTGCTCCAGCTCACACCCACTGCCCCTTGTCCTGTCACTGGGTGCCCCTGAGCAGAGCCTGGCTCCATCCTCCTGACACCCACCCTTCACATATTGACCAACACCCATGGGGTCACCCCTCAGGCTCCTTCTTTCCCAGCTCCAGAGCCCCAGCTCCCTCAGCCTTTCCTCAGCAGGCAGATGCTCCCCTCCCTCCATCATCCCTGTGGCTCTGCGCTTGGTTCTCCCCAGTAGCTCTGTGTCCTTCTGGAACTGAGGGGCCCAGAACTGACACGATTCCACCTGGGGTCTCACCAGGGCAGAGCAGAGCAGAGCAGAGCAGGAGACCCTCTCTCGTACCAGCAGCTCCCGCCTGGCAGGGAGCTGTGATGGATCCCACAGCGGGGCTGGGCTGGTTTGCACTGGAACAGCTCAGCTTCCCCCGCTCTCCTTCCAGGGTTGAGCCAGCAAAACACCCAGGAAATGGAAGTGGCGCACCAAAGGCTCCGGGTTCATGTGGAGCGCTCTCCACGGCAGGGACAAGGCTCTCCCTGCCAGCTCAGCACCTGCGCTGGGCTGCTGGAAACCCACCCTCTGCCTGCTCCGTCCTGGCCATCTGTTGGTTTGGAAGCCGGGGCAGGGCGAGTGCTGGGCTCTCTGGCTCTGGGAAGGCACCCAAAGCGTGTGTCCTACTTTACCCTCCTCCAATGGGCCGCCCCAAGCCCAGCTCTTCCCCGTGTGAGCTCAGACTTTGACCCCAGATCAGACTCTGAGAGGCCTCCTGCACTCCCACCGCTTCTGCAGAGCATCAGGGATTGGAAGGGACCTCGAAAGAGCATCCAGCCCGATCCTCCTGCCACAGCAGCACCCCCGGATCCGGGAACGCCTCTTCCCAGAGCACAGGACACGGAGCCGCAGCGCAGATTATCCAGGGACATTTACTGGAGCTCTTCGAGTTCACAACGATCCTACTGATGGCTGTGAGCAGCCGAGATGCAGCCGGACGTCAGTGGGGAGACCGAGGACTCGCGGGCTGTGCAAATCTGCTGGCAGATCAGCGTTGAAACAGGGCAAGAAGGTGTCGGCCTCACAGACGGGGCAAGTCTGGGGTGGGCAGCAAGAAACCAACCTGGACTGGAGATGGCCCCGTTAAAGTGGCAGCTCACGACAGCAGGGGCTCTCAGTAGCCTTCCCTTGCCACCCCAGAGACCTGAAACAGCCAGGGCTGGGGTTGCCACCCAGAGCAGGCAGCTCTCTCCCGGGAGGGAACAGAGGTCTGCGCCAGTGGGCGATCGCACGGGGAGGTGCCAGAGCCGGGCCTGCTCTTTGCGAGGGGCAGCGCCGGAGCCCAGCAGGGCAGGAGGGCCTGGGAGCTGCGGGCTCCTGGCTGTAAGGCAGCGCTGGGTCAGGACTCGGGTGCCTGAGCTGCGGTTTAGAAAAGCAGAGGAGCCCAGGGCTACGAGAGGAGAAGGTCCTCTGTCAGCAGCGAGGGCTGTGTGCGGCTCCCGAGGAAGGTTTCCGAGAGAGATGTCCTGAAAAGCATCCTAAAGCAGAGCCTGCCCCGAGCCGTGAGGTGATCGACTCGCAGGAAGCGCCTGGCAGAGCAGAGGCTCCGGCTCTGCGTTCAGGAGAGTAGCTGCCTTGGTTGTGTCGGCCCCCCAGGTTCACAAACAGGGAGCAGCCGCAGTCAAGAGCTCACGAAAAGAATTCAGCTGCTTGATGGGTGGGACGTGGGCTCCGAGCAGCCGGCCTCCGGGCTGTGCCACAGCAGCTTCGCGCTTGCCAAGGAGACTGCAGTGCCCTTTGAGCCTCCCGAACCCAGCTTCTCAGCCCAATGGAACCCAACTTGGTCAGCAAAAGGGACCAGAGATGTGTCCTGGGCAGAGCCCAGTCCAGCATCCTGACTGACCAGTAAAACCAGAGCTATTGGGACTGGTACCAGCGCGGTCTGTTCAATCAAAGCCCAAGGGATCCCTTCGGAGACAGGCTAAGGGCAGCCGCTCGGCTCCCAGCCTGGCTGCTTCCCGCGCACCCTGCGGCTGCTCCCTAAACCTCTTTGTCTGAAGGACGCCGGTGGAAGACAGGGCAGGATTTCACGACTGATTTCGAACAGGAGGGCCAATGGACACCAAATCAACAGATTCCACCTCTGGCAGGAGCTCAAGAGAGTCACTGGCTTGAATCACAGACAGTCCCAGACGTGAACAGTCTTAAGCCGCTTCCCAACACCCCAATGGCTTCCACATAGTCCTGACAATCAGCGGGGATCTACAGTGGAGACGGGCTCCTCTGGCAGAAGAGTTGGGGCTCTTCCAGGCTGACCAGCCCGCGGGCGCCGGAGGAGTCGATGCGTTGATTCCTCTTCCCCCACCAGTCCTCTAAAGACTCCGGCTCCGCAGATCCTCCTCTGTGGCCTGTGAGGGGGAGCCGGCTGCTCAGTCGTAGTGGATGGCAGTGTAGAAGATGATCCACACAACCTGTGGGGAGGAGCCAAAGGTCACTGTGGCAGCCTGGCCAGGGTCAGACACTGCAGAGCCTTGGGCCCCGCACTCAGCACAGGGGTTGGGACTGTGTTCCAGCTCCACGTGGTCTGGAGAGATCTCAGGATCAGCCCCTGCTGTAAGCCGGGGCGTTCAGCTCCTCTGCCTTCTGGGGTGACCAGAAAACACCAGAGCCCCTCTCAGTGACAGAAACACCAGCAAATCAGCACTGAGGGGATTCAGGGACCTGGGGTGGGCAATAAGGGAAAAGCAAAGACACCCAGAGCACTGGTCTGGGTGCAGTGAGCTCCAGATGAAACCCACTGGGTGTCTGGGGCAAAGGGTAGGAAGAAGCGACAGGCAAGCAGTAGGTGCTGGAGTGTGGGTGCCTGCTCCAGCCGAGAAATCCAGGGCGGTGGCACTGTCTGTGGGTCTGAGGATTTCTCTCCCCACCAACTCCGCTCACTGGATGACACCAGGAGACACCTCCCTGCCTGCACACTGCCTCCTCTGCTCTTCTTGGAGTCTCTTCCCTCAGAAAACCCGACAGCGACCCCAGAGGGCTGCCAGCAGGCAGGCGGCCGTACCAGAAACAGTGCGAAGGACGTCATGAAGCCTTCCTTCGTCAGCTCCCACGTGCCCCCATACTCCTCCTCATCGATCTGCTGGAAGCTGCTGAAGTAGAGGTACAGGACACCGGCGTTGATCAGGCAGAACCTGTAGGGAGGTGAGGAGACGATTGCAGCGACACAGGGTGTGAGATCAGGGCCACAGAGCAAACAGCTCTCACTGCCAGGGGAGAAGGTGTAAGGGGTGGTGACACGGGAAGAGCCAGGGACATGCTGGCTGCCTGGCACGCCTCAAAATCCTTCACTGCTCCCCACTGTCCCCCACAGCGCTGCTACTGCTTGTTAGCACTGGGCACAGGAGCTGCCTCTGGTGCCCGACAGCACTTTGTGAGCAAATGGATGGTGGCTAAGGGAGGATAAGGTCTCTCGGCTCCCCCACAGCTGTTCCTGGGAGCCCTTTGGGTGTCCATTCTCTGGTACTTGTAACCACCTCCCTCACAGTGTGAGCAGCCTGGGAGAGCTAGTGGCGGTGCTGCTGCCACCTCCAGTCTGGGGAACTCTTCTGTTTTCCAGAGAAAGCTGCTCCTCCTCTGCCCATGCAGAGACCTTCCTCTCCAAGGAAGGCTCCTGGCTCACAGAAACCCACCATGCCTTCTCTTAGGTGGCCACATTAGCCCCCATTCACACACAGGAGCCATCAGTTGAGCCTGGTTCTGTCCTCTTGCCTTCATAATGCTGATAAAAGAACCCAAACAGTGCTGACAGGGCAGAAAGGGGCTGTGGAGGGCACCTTCATCTTTGGAGGAGCCTCATGACAAACAGCCTGGCAGGCTCGGAGCGAGAAGCCCAAACACAGTGAAGCAGGCAGCCAGAAACAGGGAGGAAAGGGACCTTACACTGCAATTCCCACGAAGCCCTTGAGCGGAACCACTCCCCAGATGATCCCCAGAATAACCGCGATGATCTGCCGGAACCAGTAGATGACATCCAAGAACTCGTCCTGGGGACACAGAGCACAGTGAGGGCCGAGCTTCCTTTCTCCTTTAAAGCACCGCGGCCTGACAGCTAAGAAGATCCCACCCCATCCCCAGGAAGCAGCTTCGGGCATCGTGTCCAGCGTTGGTGCCCCAGCCCCAGGCCCCAGCTTCCCACTGTGTGTCTGTGCTCCTCTGGGGCAGCAGCACAGCGGCACTTCCCGTCCGTAGGGCCAACACAGCCGCGAGAGCTGTAGCTGGACAAGGCTGAGCCAGCTCCAAACAAACTCCCTCCTGGATGCCCCCAAGGCCGCACCGGGAACTCCCGGCAAGGCCGTACCGGGACCACCCCCCCGGCCGGACCTTGTCGTTCCAGGCGGCGTCGCTGCGCAGCGCCTTCCCCCAGGCGGACACGGCCGCGCTCGCGCCCCCGTTGGCCACCGCGTGCGGCGGTTCCTCCCTCCGCCGGGCGCCGCTCATGGTCACGATCGCCACCACCGGGCCCGGAAGTGCCGCCGGGACACGTCAGCAGCCCGCGCCCGCCCCGCTCAGCCAATGGCGGAGCATCTCGGGGCACGTGACGACGGCGAGCGACGGGCTCCGCCCATCCCCGCTACGGCAGGGGAGAGGGGCCAAACAGGGAGGGAGGCGAAGGGAGGCGGGGCCTGAGCACTGCGGGGTGGGAGCAGGGGAGCCGCGGGGAACGGAGGGGTTCCGGGAGCGACCGGGGTGGGTGCCCCGTTCCGAGCCGGGACAGGCCCAGCCTCACTGTCCGCGATGGCACCGACAGGTGTGAACGGCTCCTTCGTGCTGACAGAGGCCCCACAGCTCCCAGAGCCCGGAGTGGGGGCGCTGGAAGGGACTTCTGGGGATCCCCTAGTGCAGCCCCCCCTGCCAGAGCAGGATCCCCCAGAGCAGAGCCCACAGGAGCGGCCCCGGCGGATTTGGGGTGTCTGCAGAGCAGAAGCCTCCACAGCCTCTCCGGGCAGCCGGGGCTCTCCCCCCTCTGCAGATGGTTAGGGGGAGCCTCTTGCTCCAGTTGGTGCCCAGTGCCCCCTGCCCTGGCGCTGGGCACCACCGAGGGGAGCCCGGTCCCATCCTCCTGACACTAACGCTTTAGCTACGGCTCATTGATCTGGTGTCCCAGAGCTCAGTGCGGGACAGCAGCCACCCCAGAGGGGCTGCAAACGGGTCCAACCTCCTGCCAGGCTCCCAGGGACCCCCTGGCCTTGGCTGAAGTTGGGGCCCTTCCTCCAGCTCAGAGCAGCCTGGGAGCAGCCCCGGGGCAGCAGCTCAAGCTGTCCAGCCCCTGGTTTTGGAGCTGCTTCTCCTTCCCAACCTTCACATTCAGAGGGACCCCCAGGCAGCCCAGAGAGGTGGCAAAGCTGCCCCCACTTCACCTCTGCCCCAGCTGGTGCTGGATGCCACTGCCAGCCCCAGCTCCTGCCCCATGGATGGGCCATGGGCTGGACAGCGGCCCCCAGCCAGGGCTGAGCAGTCCCCGGGGCTCTCCCAGTCCCCGCAGAGGTGGCCCAGCAGCTCGGAGACACAGTGAGGGGGGTCTCCCAGCCCAGTAGGTTGTTGGCAGAGGTGGGTCAGAGCAGCAGTAGTCAGTCTTGTGGCTTGGGCCAGCCCTGGCCGGGCTGCAGGAGGGCAGGTGAGCAGCCGCTGAGGATCCAGCAGTGTCTCTGCTCCTTGCAGCTGCCCCTGGGCTTCCACATCCCCACCTGGGCCCGGCTCTGCCCCGCTGGGACAGCCGGAGTGGCCAAGGGGTGTCCCTGCCCTCCAGCACCCACCTCTGTGGGCAGCAATGAAGCTGCGGGCAGTGCCCAGGCAGAGCAGCCCCTGCTCCTTGGAGCCTGAGCTCGGGGGTCCTGCCCAAAGACAACCCTGCCCTGGGATGCTGGGACTCCCTGTCCAGGGAGAGGGGGACCCCACTGCGCTGAGAAGAGGCGCAAGGTCCCTGATGGGAAGAGGACAGGAGCCGGAGCCACTGCCCTGCCCCGGGGTCCCGAGCCGGAGCCCTTCTGACCCATCGCTCTGCTCCAGCCCCCCGACCCCGGCCTTTCCCTCGAGAGGGTGGGTAAGGGAGTCCCCTCCCGGCCCGGGGCTCAGCGCTGACCCGCCGGTCCCTCCCACCGCTGGCCCGGTCCCCACGGGACCACGAACGGGCTTCCAACAGTCCCGGCGCAGCGGGGCCGCGCCTCTTCCCTGCGCCCCGACGCGCATCCCCGCGGACACGCGTGGGTCGCCCTCTCGTCTATAAAAGGCCAGAGCCACGGTCCCGGCCACGCTGCATTCTTCTGCCTTCTATGGTCCGAGACGGGGGGGCGGCACCGCCCCGGCCCCCCTCCCTCGCCCTCCTCCCGCAGAGCCGAGTGCCGCAGACCCGAGCCGAGCCCCTCAGCTCCCGCAGCTCCCTGCGCCCGTCCAGGTGAGGAGACTCCGGCGGGACCCGTGGGGCGCGGGGGCAGCCCCGACGTGCCAGATGCAGGAGCCCGGGCGGGATGGAGGGAACGAGGCAGCCCCGGCATGCGGGATGCAGGAGCCAGGGTGGGATGGAGGGAGCCGGGCGTGGGATGGAGGGAGCGGAGCAGCCCCGACGTGAGAGCTGGTGAGAACCAGCGGTGGGATGGGGGCAGCCCCGCCGGGCCAGGCTGGAGCCGGGGAAGCTCGGGGAGGGAAGCGGCGGCAGGGCGCAGCCCTGTCAGTGCTGTGGCGCTGGGACTGGTGCGGGATCACCCCGCGGAGGCGCCGGTGCCTCTCTCGGGTGTCTCCGCCGGCAGGATGTCTCCTGCCGCCCCTGCCCTGCAGGGGCACCCGCCCTGCTCCCCGCCGCCCGCCCACGTCCCTTCCCCGACGGAGCCGCCCGTGTGCGAGATGGCTCCAGGGATGCCCCTGGCAGCGACTTCGGGCACCAAACCCCCGCGATGCGGAGAAGGCGTCTGTAGCTCCCGGTCCTCGGGCTCAGGCACGGGGAGAGGGGCGCTGGAGGTCCCGCTCGGTGCCCCCCGGCCGCGGGGCTGTCCCGGCGGTGACCGGGGCCGGGCCGGGGGGGCTCTGGGACCGGGCTGCGGAGCAGGAGGCAGCCGCATTCCTCGGAGCGGGACATCCCCGGCGCCGGCAGCCCCGCCGCTGCCCAAAGATGGTCGGCAGAGCTCTCAGTCGGCGTCTTCCCCCTCTGACAGGCTCCGAGGCTGTAGGAGGAGTTCGCCGCCACCTCACCCTCGAGGCGCTGCGGCCGCATTCTCCTGCTGAGGTGAGACCCTCGCAAACACCCAGCCCAGCCCCGGGACCGTTCCACGAGGATCCTCCGCCCCACGGCGCCGTTCCCCTGGGCACCAGCAGGTTGCTGGGGCCCTCGAGGGGAGCCGGGCTCTGTTCGCTGGCTCATCGCGGTGGCCCCACACGTTCGTCACCCTGGAGGGGTTTGCCATCTGCCCGGTGGAGGTCCTAGTCCCCTCGACTCGGTGGGAAGGAGGTGGCCCCGAAAGCTCAGCTGAGCCCCCCAGCAGCTCGGGCACCTCTGACTGGGCTGGGCTGGAGCAGCACTGGGAGGATGTGGGGTAGGGAAGGGGGGAAGTGGCTCGTTCGGTTTCCACAGAGGAGGAAGCCCTCGGCGAGTGGTTTCGCTGATAACGGAAGGTCTCTGCTCTCTCCTCCGAAGCTGGTCACTGGCTCCGGAGGGTCCGCAGGCGGGTCCGCGGCCCCTGGCGCTGCTTCTCCAGCGGGAAGCACAGGCCAGGTGGGGCCGGAGCAGGGAGAAGCCCTGGGGCCCAAGCGGAGGCACAAGAGCGGCCAGCGATGGGGGAGCGCGGGGCTGGGCTCAGCCGTGACCCTCACCTCAGGCTGCCCGGGGAGCCACCTGCGCGGGGATCCGCAGCTCCTGCTGCAGCCCGGCCCTGGCCTTCAGCAGCGGGGGGCAGGAGCAGGAGCAGCCTCTGCGGGGTCCTCCTTGCCGAGGAGGGAGCTGGCGGGTCCGTGGCTGCACCGGGCGGCTCAGCCCAGTCCCCCCAGCGCGCAGGGCGCTCCCCGGGACGCTGGACACTGGGGCCCAGAGTCGGGGATGATCGGGAGGTTACCCGGCCGAGCACCTTCCAGGGCAGGTCTGGATCAAACAGTGCCCACGCGGGACCCCCACAAAACTTGCCCCGAAGCCACTACCGCACCCAGCCGAGTCTGTGCCAGGCGGTGAAGCTGAGGCACAGGGCTGCCCGCGAGGGAGAAAGGGCTGCACGGGGCAGGGGGACTCTGCCTCGGGCAGGGAGCTCCGGGCCGGAGGGTCGGGCTCGCAGGGCTGTGCTGGGCTGGCGGCTGGCACCACCCCTCTGCCAGGCTGCTCTCTGCCGGCACCGGCTCAGTTATGCTGGGCAGGAGAGACAGAGCATCCTCCTCTCGGGCGACACTGGGGCTCTGGACACCCCCTGCAGATCCCGTTTGGGTCCCCAGCACCCACGGGGTGCGCCCCAGCCACCCTCAGCCAGGCAGCATGTGGATGGCACCGCAGCGTGCAGCCGGTGAAGGGGTTTGGTCCCTCCTTGGGGTGAGGTGTCAGCCCAGTGCCAGATGGGTGGGAGGTGGGATGGGTGGATGGAGGGGGAAGGGAGGGGGTGGTATGTGAGGAATGTGCCCGCAGCCCATAACCCCTCTCGCTGCTGCGGGTGCCCTGTGCCTGGCACTGGGGCCCTGAGCCCGGCAGTCTCGCTCCAGCGGAGGGAGCGGAGGTGCCAGGAGCTGCTGCAGCCCCCCAGCAGTCCCTGCCGCTCCCGGCCCCCAGGTCCCATCCCTCCGGCCGCCAGGATGTCCAGCAAACGGGCCAAAGCCAAGACGACCAAGAAGCGCCCGCAGCGGGCTACCTCCAATGTCTTCGCCATGTTCGACCAGTCACAGATCCAAGAGTTCAAGGAGGCCTTCAACATGATTGACCAGAACCGTGACGGCTTCATCGACAAGGAGGACCTGCATGACATGCTGGCCTCGCTTGGTGAGGGCACTCTGCCTCCTGCTCGCTGCTGGGTGCCCCCGGCCCTGGTGCCTGGGTGACCCAGTGCCTCCTGCGCCCTGCACAGGGTGGGGAGGGGGTGTCCGCTGGCACCAGCTGCCCACAGGACTCAGGCAGCAGCCCAGGGACTCCAACAGCTGAGCTCAGCAGAGCCCTCAGGGCTGGGGCAGAGCCCTCGGGGCTGGAGCAGCTCTGCCCTGGGAGCAGCCCCAGCCACAGGCACCCCCGAGGGTCTCCTGGGGCCACCCCCCGGGGGACAGGGCTCTCCCATTGCTCTCAGCCAGGGCAGCAGAAGAGGCTGCTGCCTGCACTGCGCTGCCCTGGCCAGTTGGCACCCGTGGCTCTGCCCACGCCGCCCACACCAAACCCGTTCCCCATGGCAGCCCCGGCTGCCCCCTGCTCTGGCAGCGCTGCGGGATGGGATGGAATGGGGGGGCTCTCAAGGATCTGTTCTGGGGGGCCTGCCCACGGTGAGAGGACGAGAGGGAGCCCCCTTCCTTTTCTCCTGCTGCCAGGGGCCAGGTGCTGGGGGCACCCAGCAGAGGGGGTGAAACCCTCCCACGGGGGGAGCAGTGCCAGGGACGTGGTGACTCAGGGCCGCTGTGGGGTCGCTGCCGTGGGGGCCAGCTGCCAGGAGAACAGGGGCAAGTGGGGGGTCAGCTCCCAGTGGCCCCCAGGAGGATCCCTGCAGCCCCCCAGAAGCTGAGCTCAGCTCCAGGTGCCCCCCAGCACGGAGAGGTGCTGAGCTGGGAGAACTGGGCGCTGCGGACACCCCCTTGCCCTGCTGGGGCTGGGTGCCCCCTGCCCACACTGCGTGCCCCCGCCCTGCAGGGAAGAACCCCACGGATGAGTACCTGGAGGGCATGATGAGCGAGGCGCCGGGGCCCATCAACTTCACCATGTTCCTCACCATGTTCGGGGAGAAGCTCAACGGCACCGACCCCGAGGACGTCATCCGCAACGCCTTCGCCTGCTTCGACGAGGAGGCCTCAGGTACGGCGCCAGCAGCGGCCCCGGGAGAGACGGGCGGGGGGGGCCCTGCCGGTGCCGGGGGGCCCTGCCGGTGCCGGGGTCCCTTGCCGACGGGCTCCCCCTTCGCAGGATTCATCCACGAGGACCACCTGCGGGAGCTGCTGACCACCATGGGGGACAGGTTCACGGACGAGGAGGTGGACGAGATGTACCGCGAGGCCCCCATCGACAAGAAGGGCAACTTCAACTACGTGGAGTTCACCCGCATCCTCAAGCACGGCGCCAAGGACAAGGACGATTAGGGGAGCCCGGCCGCCGCTGAGCACCCCCGCCCGGGGCCAGCCGCCCCGCACCGGCTCACGCTTGGCAGGGCACCCGCTGCCACAGCCCGCAGCCCTGGGCCGCACCGCTGCCACCTCTCCCACCCGCAGGCTCTGCCACCCCCTGCACTGGGACCCCCGAGCAGCCACCACCTCCTCAGCACCCCCGCACTGCAGGCCCCTGCTGAGTGCGGCCCCGGCGGGACCTCGGCTGCCCTCAGGGATCCCCCGGCGGGGCCGCAGCACCCAGCGAAGGGGTCCCCCGCTCCGTCTCCTCCCGGATCCCCCTCCGGAAGGGCACCCCCTCAGGGCTCCCCCTGCCCGGCTGGTTTGTGGCTCCAGAGGGCTCTGGGGAGCTGAGGCACCACATAAAACCTGGCGGCTGTGACGTGGGGTCTGCGCCGTGTGGCTCCGTCGCAGGCCGGCGCTGAGTCTGGGGCTGAGCACTGCCCAGCTGGCCACCGGGGCAGGGGCGCCTTTGGGCCCACGGGTGTGGGGTGGCTGGAGGGCACCCATGGGCGGGCGGCAGGGGAAGGGCCCTGCCCCTCCACAGGCCAACTCCTCTGGAGGGGGCCAGGTGCAGCAGCGTGGCTGCTCCCAAGGCATCAGCTCCTGCGGCCGGCTCAGCTTCTCCCAGCGTCAGCCCAGGGGTGGCCTCGGTGTCTGGCTGCTGCCAGCAGCGGGCACAGCTGGCAGCCCTGCAGAGCGGCCAGAAGCTCCAGCACAGGGCTGTCGGAGGCTCCGCTGCCACTGCGTCTGGACCAGCCCGATGCCCGTCCCAGCCCGGAGCTCTGGGACCAGCCCCGACACCAGCCAGGCAGAGGAAAGTCTGTGGTGGCTACTGGGTGCAGGCGGCGAGAGGCAGCCCGGCCGCAGGGAGCTCCGGGCGGGAGCAGAGCCGGGGTGCCCAGCAGGACGGTGCAGTGCCGTGGGTCGAGGGATGGGGAGGCAGGAAGGGAAGGTCAGCGACTCCACGGGTGGGACAACAGACCCCGAGAGCCCCGAGGAGAGGGCAGAGCCCTGCGGGACCAACCAAGGAGAGAGACAATCCCAGTGCTGGAGCCACTGGGAGAAGGAAGGAGGCTGGAGGAGAGGCCGCTGCCGGCCCCGGCACCCTCCACACCTTGAGTGCCAAAGAGAGGGGTAGAGTGGGGCTGCCCCGTATGTGCCCACAGCCCCGGCCAGAGGAGCCCCTGGGCTCGCAGAGCTCTCCAGCCTGGCACAGACCAGCACCAGGAGCAGCACCAGGAGCAGGACCCCGCGAGCCGGGCCGGCAGCGCTCAGAGCCCTCGGCTGCCCTTCCTCAGTGCTGGCAGCACCCAGCCCCTTCTCCCGGTTTCTCCTCTGTTGTTTCCCCCCTTTCCCAGCATTTCCCACCCCACCAGCTCCCACTGATGCTCTCTGGAGGTGCCCAGCCTGATGGGGCAGCTCCGCCGTGCTGGCAGCAGCCTGGCCCCACGAAGCCTTCACCCACCCCTTTTATCTCAGGGGACAGACCCATTGGCAGAGCCCCGGGAACCTCAGGAGGATCCCTGCAGCCAAGTGCTCCCACGGTGGGGAGACGCTGACTGGGCTGAGCTGGGAGGGAGCTCAGGGCTCCCCCAGGCCAGGAGCAGTGACCCCTCTCCCCAGAGCAGGGGGCCCCCCGCCCCATCCAACCTGCCCCCGGATGCTGCCAGAGAGGGGGAGAAACCTCCTGGGCCCAGTGGCACTGGAGGGATCCCAGCGCAGGGAGTGGGAGCTGCTGCTGGGGAGCCCCAAGGGCCGGCCCCGAACCCCATTTTCCTTGGAGGGGATCCAGATGAAATCCCAGAGGTTGGGGGGGCCGACCTGGGCCAGGTCCCACCCCTGGGAGGCTGCTGGGGGAGGTCTGCAGCCCCCTCAGGGCTGGTGGCTGTGACCTTTAACCCCATTGTCATGGAGATGGGGGAGCAGGGGGCTGCCCCCGCCCGAGGAGGGGGGGTTCAGGCTCCTCCAACGCTGCCTCAGGGGGCTTCTCGCAGCGCCTGGCCCGGAGCTGGCGCCCAGAGACCGGCCCTCCTCGTCCTCTTCCCCACGAGGCAGAGCAGCAGAGCCGCTGCTGGGGCTCAGCCCGGCCCCCGCTCCCGGCACCCAGGGGCACCAGTGCAGGGCTCAGCCTGCAGGTGGCTGCGCAGGAGCGGGGCCCGTGTCCACTTACCCGAGGATGGGTGTCCGTGGGTGGGCGCCCCTGCCCGGGTGCCTGATGGTGGGTGGCTCCCCCCGTTCAGGTGCCCCTGCCCGGGTGCCTGCCGGGTGCCCCACGGGTGGGTGCCCCTGGGCAGGTTCCCTTGCGGGCGGGTGTCTGTGCTCAGGTGTCCCGTCCCGGGTGGGAGGGCGCCTGATCGGTGCCCCGCGTGCGGTGTCCCCGCGCGGGGG